>CM044564.2:26350804-26680804 GCA_024416835.2 Perccottus glenii | reverse complement strand
CTTTCTTTCTTTCTTTCTTTCTTTCTCTTTCTTTCTTTCTTTCTTTCTTTCTTTCTTTCTTTCTTTCTTTCTTTCTTTCTTTCTTTCTTTCTTTCTTTCTTTCTTTCTTTCTTTCTTTCTTTCTTTCTTTCTTTCTTTCTTTCTTTCTTTCTTTCTTTCTTTCTTTCTTTCTTTCTTTCTTTCTTTCTTTCTTTCTTTCTTTCTTTCTTTCTTTCTTTCCTTTCTTTCTTTCTTTCTTTCTTTCTTTCTTTCTTTCTTTCTTTCTTTCTTTCTTTCTTTCTTTCTTTCTTTCTTTCTTTCTCTTTCTTTCTTTCTTTCTTTCTTTCTTTCTTTCTTTCTTTCTTTCTTTCTTTCTTTCTTTCTTTCTTTCTTTCTTTCTTTCTTTCTTTCTTTCTTTCTTTCTTTCTTTCTCTTTCTTTCTTTCATTCATATATAAACCAACCAACCCAACCCACCCAGGCAGAGGTTATCTAACCTGCCTGGTAGGGATTCCACTTTGAGGGACCAGCTCCTTGGTGTTGGAGGGAAAAGGTTGAGGAAGTCGAAAGGCTTTGTCACATTGACCATGTTTTCACATGCTTTTCTTGTCTTCAATGTAAGCAACACAATGATTGACATGGACCAAACTGTTGACGTGATGACCTTCTCAGCAGAACCACATTACCTTTTAGTGCATTATCAGTAAACCCCTGTGAACATTGACCATCCACCTCCCACTAGAGATATCCTAAAGCACATTGAAACACTACACTGGCTGAGACTTCACATCTTATTCTACTGTATGTTTGTCACATGTTGATAGGCTGGTCACTGTAGACAAACTGTATCACTAAAACCTATAGTTTTAGTGATACAGTTTGTCCATGATGACATATTGTCTCTTATTGACCAGACAAACACGTCTATACTGGTTTTAGAAGCCCCTACAATCTCACATAATCTGGCCTCATGGTGCACGCCTGTCACTAAAGCTATTTTTGAAATGGTCTTCAGTGGGGGTAGCCTACTGTGGATCTAGTGCTTCCCTTGTGCCCCCACCCAGCTGCTCCACTTTTAGAGCAGTGTGGGTGGGTGCATACCTCTGGTGGAAGCCCTTGTGGGTCCACCCTACTGTCAGTCCTAATGCAATTCCACTTTCTGTAGAAGTCTGAAGTCAGCCAGACGTTCAGACAGCGAGTAACTGCCAACTCAGACTGTGCAGAAAGTGGACACTAGAAGAATCTCAGCAAAGGTCAACAGTAGTTTTCTTTGAGGTGGAGCTGCCGCAAAAATGACTCGAGACTCGTAAGTTTCAATGACTTAGAGATTGGATGTATTGTCACTCAATAAAATCATACAATTCTTCATGGTCTTGTCCCTCTATGTGAGGAACTAGCTTTAGTTTTGAGCGAGTATTTGTTAATTATTTGATGCCCAGATCACCAGATGAGACGCTTTATATTTTTAAAACAGCAGTGACTTGAGAATGGTTTTGAGGATTCTGTTACTATCAAGCAATGAGAAACTTATCTTCTTGACTGCCAGACGAGCTGCCTCTTAGGTCTGAAAATAGTTCTTAGATATGGCACGTTTTGTGCCCTTTTTTGTATAAGACCAATGGGACATATACCCCACCAAGTCCTGCATTTAGTATTACATTTACAAAAAATTAAATGAACATTCAGTCAGTAAGATGCATAGTTTGTTCTGACAAATAATAAGTGCATAATGATTTACATCTCAATGCAATTTTTTGAATAAAAAATTGACTTGGGTCTAAAATTTTAAACATATTTTTGCTGTGACAAAGACATTGCTGGTGTTTAAATAGCACCCAAAAATGTTTTTAACAACTCTGTGGCCTCCACTGTAGTGTCAGAACTGGCATGGTACTGTTATGCATATGAACTGAAAAAAAGATTTTCTAAAATGATAACACAAATAGATAGACAAATAAATCCATATCTGCTTGTCTTTTTGATTTTCAAGGAGAAATAAGATTGTGTTGATTCTACAAGATTGTATTTAAATGAAAATGCAATAGTCTGGATGTAGCTTTAAGCAGGTAATATTGGTCATGTTGTTTATTCTGGTCAAATCTTTAACTGTAGAAAGTCATAGAAAAATGCTTCCACCTTTGGTTGTAGTGTATCCTGTTTGTTTAGGCCACAGTGGTGAGTGTGCATCATTGCGTGCCACCTGTTGTCACTGCTGTCAGCAGCGGGACAGTTCACCCAGCAACAGTGACATCATTGTCCCAAGCCCCTGCTGTCCCTCTGTCTTCAGTAAAGTACTTGTTGTCCCTCTGTATTCCACAAGTACTTGTTGTTCTAGTTTGGTTGGGCTGAGTGTGTGAATAATTTAAAATTTGTATTCCAATTAATTGACTGTTTCAACTGGATTACGATTAAATAACTTTTGAAGCAAATTGAAGATATTATAAAATGATAAAACTGGGGCTGTGCCAAAAATTTTATTTAGAATTGCATTGAGATCTTGACTATGGTTGATCTCAACGATAAGCTTATGGCATATTAATCAACAGGTCCCACAGCCAATTGCCAATAACAGTGCATGGGACTGAGCAGCAGTTACGGCTCACTTGTTGAGAAAGCGCGGAGAATGAAGAGTCAAGCTGATCGTTGTTATCAAGTGTTTGTGCAACAAATATTTGCAAGAAATTGGACCGAAGGAATAAAACGAGGGAATGTAGCGAAGTTGAGGTTGGAAGTGATGTTGAACATGAGTGCAAACCCGTTTCACCCAAAGGTGAAAGACAGACCACATCCAAATTAACCCAGTTTGTAAAATATGCCGCCAGTCTGTGTTGTCAAAGACTGGTTGGTAATACAACAAACCTGTTTAATCACCTTAAAAGGAAATAGGGCTTAGACAATTCATCATCAATTCATTCAGAGTAATTTGATTAGAAAATGTCTCAATTATTTTTATGTTGCCTCAATGATTTGGGTGGCCACGTCTATCCATGCCTGGTCGTGCACCGACCAGACGCACAACCAACAGATTTTTCATTCATTCATTCATTCATTCATTCAAGCATTTTCTACCGTTTATACTGTGCTACCGTGTATACTGTGCTCAAAAATCAAAGTTCTTTTATTGTCCCTCTTGGGGAAATTAATTTTGCAGCATCATGCTCCTTAAAAAACATTCAACATAGAAATACACATCAACAACTCAAGAGCAGGCTCAACAATGGAAATCACTAAAACCCAAAAATAAAAAGTGCAAAAATAGAATTAAAAATATGAATAAATACAATGTGCAAACAAACAGTTATTTTTGTGCAATTGATTACAAAGTGCTAGGTGCCATTTAAGTGCCTCACAGCTGTCGGTAAAAACGACATATTTAATCTTTTAGTCCTACAGCCCAGAATTCTGTAGCGCCGGCAAGAGGGCAGCAGCTCAAACTCCTTTCTGAGGGGATGGTCTTGTGACTGCGCTATAGAACATGCCTTCCTCTGCACCTGTCTGCTGCACCTGCCTGCCCCCAGCTGAGCCTGACTCCTCCCTTACTGTCCACTTTAACCAGACTACCCAGTCTGTTTTTGTTGGTCAGGGAGAGGCTTCCAAACCAGGCAGCAATACAGAAGGATAAAACAATTCAATAAAAGCACGATAAAACAGTGTCATCATTTCACTGGAGACATTAAAACTATTCATCTTCCTCAGGAAGTACAATCGTTGTTGGATTTTTTTTGAAACGGCATCCACCCAAGGCTCAAAACACAGTTTATTGTCCAAAATGACTCCGAGGTATTTGTAGCTGTCGACCAGGTCAATGTCCGTGTCTATTTTAATTTCCTTTGTTTTTAACATTCATATGGAAAAATGAACGGTCACACCACTGAACAAAGTCATTAAGGACTGTTCATCCCCTCTGAGCAGGCTGATGATAACAGAGTCATCTTTTGTACAGCACTTTGAGAAGTTGCCTTTAAAGGCGCTTTATAAAATAAAGTTTATTATTATCTGCAAACTTTAAAATGTGTCTATCGTACACACTGCAACACTGATTTGTGTACAGAATGTACAGAAGAGGGGAGAGACAGCAGCCTGGGGGGTAACCAGTAGTAGAGGCATAAAGCACATCAGATAAAATACCATTCACTCTAACACGGTCTGTCTAATAAAAAGTCCAATATCCAACCAACCAAGTTAAGATCAAGGTTAAAATCAGTCATAAGTCTGTCTGCCAGCAGGAATGTCTGAATGGTGTTAAAAGCAGAAGTAAAATCAACAAATAAAAGTCTTGCAAGTGTCTTAGCTACATCCAGATGTTTAAGAATAAAGTGCAACAGTTTGATGACAGCATCCTCCACTCCTCTCTCAGACCTGTAAGCAAACTGTAATGGGTCTAGCTGTTCTTTGACCTGCAGTAGCACCATGTCTTTAATGATGATGCTGGGTTTTAACTGACTAGATTTTGTGCACTTATCCTTTTTGTTCCTTGTGATGTTAAAATTGTTTCCATTGTTTTCCTCACTTGTAAGTTGCTTTGGATAAAAGCGTCTACTAAATGACTAAATGTAAATGAACCACTTACCACACCCTGGACAGTGGCCAGTTAGTCGCAGGGCTGACATTTAGAGACAGACAGTGACAGACAACCATTTACTCACACATTCATTCACTAGGGACACTTTTTTATTTATTTATTTATTTTTAGATTTTAGCGTTGCCAATTGTGCACAATGTGTGCACAATTATTAGGCAAGTGATTGTTTTGACCATATCACAATTTTATCTATAATTTCCAACTCCAAGTTGTATAAACTTGAATCCTTATTATTTAATGCATATCAGGTGATGTATATTTGTGTAACGAGGAGGGTGTGGCCTAAGGAGATCAACACCCTATGTCACGGTGTGCATAATTATTAGGCAGATTCTTCTTCTCAGGAAAAATGGGCCAAAAAAGAGATTTAACTGACTCTTTCACAGGGAGGCAGCACTCTTGAAATATCTAAGATATTGGTGCTTGATCACAGAACCATCAAACGTTTTGTAGCAAAAAGTCAACAGGGTCGCAAGAAACGTGTTGAGAAGAAAAGACGCAAATTAACCGCCAAAGATTTGCGAAGAATCTAACGTAAAGCTACCAGGAACCCATTATCTTCTAGTGCTGCCATATTCAACAACTGCAACCTCCCTGGAGTGTCAAGAAGTACGAGGTGTTCAGTTCTCAGAGACATGGCCAAAGTAAGAAAGGCTGAAACCCGACCACCTCTGAACAAGACACAGAAGTTGAAACGTCAAAAATGGAATAGTGTGGTTGCGGCTGCACAAAAAGGAGATTCTGACCAGTCAAAAGTTCTTGAAGATCTTTCTCAGCCAAACGTTCCCAACAGACCCTCACAGTACGTTTAGGTCTGCCGAGTCTGTCCATCTTTGTCCCCTGACTGGCTGGCTGAGCTGGGGGGCAATGAGCAAGCCCACACTAGCAGGCAACTCCAGAGTAGTGGAGAGTCCAGCCTCTCTCGAGGAGTTGGATTCCAGAGCCCAAGCTGAGCGTGAGCTCAACTATCAACTAGTTGGTATCTCTCAACCTCCCACACAAGCTTAGGCTAAATTTCACCTGTTGTTATTATTAGATTAGTTTATTCTTTAGCGTACAATGTACATTAAGCCAAAGCAGAAATGCTTGTACCAGAGAATAGCGTAACAGCTCATTTCCATGTGTAGACTATTGTGACTAAAGACACATTAGATGTCTTTAGTGGTAGGGGAAACCATAGTACCAGGAGGAAACCTACGCAGATACGGGGAGAACATGCAAACTCAACACCGAAAAGCCCTGCTTGAAAATCAAACACAAGACCTTCTGGCTGTGAGGGAGGAGTTCTAATCACTCTTCCACCATGCTGCCCTTTAATCTCACTAGTTGTTGTAAACAGATCTTAACAGTAACACATACTAATCGGGATATTTCTCACCTCATCCTCCATTTTTTGCGGTTTTATTCTACCATTAACTGAATAATTTAACAGCTGTTTTACCCGAATTGAAAGCCAATAGTCGTTTTGTAGCTGATCTCCATCCCTCGTCCTGTTATGGCTGTATTGCCCCTTTTCCCATGTGGAACCTGGTAAGTCTGCTAAACGACACAGCTTTTTGGGATTTTCATACGGAGGTCAGGTCAGGTTGGTGAAAAAAAGGATAGCCCATGTTGGGTGCCAAAATGTTAAAATACTTGCTTGGTTTGACTCATAAAATGAGACAACGAAAACCGCACATTGGTATATTTTAAAAAAGGAGGTTTAATTCTTGCAACAATGAAACAAATCAGACACATGTAACAATGGTACAAGGGGATTTGCTTAAAGGGTTTACAGCACATTAGGTTTTTATATGCGTACATGCTTGACACATTATAATTTTCTTTTCTCTGTTTGTTCATTTTTGCACATTGTGAGCAAATGTAGCCAGCCCTTTCTCTATACCTTTGTCTGCCATTGATTCAAGCCGTGTAGACCAACAGCCAATCGGAGCATCCCTAACAAAACTCCTTTCTCTGACAGGATGTAAAAAGCTTCCAGGACACGCTGAACAATCTCAAAACCCTTGATAAAGCCCAAATGACGTTTTAAGGTCACAAATGTTTCACAAATGATTTAACAGATGATTCATTTTACAATATGCTTTTATGTGATAAAACAGATTTCCTCAAATACTAGGAAAATAAACAAACACTTACCACTATATTATTCAGTGTCATTGTTGACTTTTCTTGATTGTATGAGTAAAGATATTCAATTTAATAATTAGCTGCATCTGATTTTGGCAGATGGAATATCATAAATTTGCAGTTGAATGTCTTTTTTGTATTTGAGAGGCTGGCTCACAGAGAACTGAATACTGCAGTAATTCTTGTAGCAGTGGCACTAAATGTGTCTAATTGTGCTGTGTGTCACTGTGAGTGTGAGTGTGGAGACATGAGTGCAGAGCGGGTGGGTGTGCGACTCAAGAATAGAGGGAGGCGAGCAGAGAGTGGAAGATTATTGCTTTGCAGCACCAAAAGAAGAGCAAAGAAGACCGACAGAAGCACCACACGCAGAAACATCAAAATGGTGTGCGTTATGACAGAGAGGATTCCCACGACCAGCAGCGAGTCCAGGTACTCCAAGCCTACCCCTGCATCCTGAACAGTGCACCACCGCTGTGGTTCCCCTTGCTGCACCCCCAGCCTGTTGCCTGGATACCCCCCAGTCACCAGTCTTAGTGTAGGATGGGAGACACACCGCTGGCTGGCGCGTTTGAGTGGAACAGCGTGATCCGGCTTTGAGGTGGAAGTTGTGGTGGAGGAGGAAGAGGTGTGGGGGTCTGCTTTGGAGCATAAACAAACTCCCAGCGCGGTAGAGTCCAGGATTTATAATAGAAATCTATGCAGGTCCAGTCCTCCAGCTTCATCCTCACTCAAAGATGTGCACTGGCTTCAAAAATGGAAATCCACCGGTACGTACCTTCTACTACAGGTTTATCCAGTGATGTTGATGAGCTGGGTTTTTAAAGAGCACATTGTATGCATGTCAGAAGTTTGATACGAGCTGAAGAACTTGTTTTTAAAGATGAAAGTCTACGTTCTCTAACAGCCAAACAGTTGACATGTCTTCTTGGACCATGTCCTTAAATGTGTGAATTATTGAGTAACACAGATGTTCTTATATTGTAGCCCGTACTAACATCTTAAGAGTATTTCAAAAGTAAATTCAGCTATTGCCTAAGCTCTGCCCCTCATCAAGGATGTGTGTGTACTGCTTCTAAAATGCTAGTGAACTTATATTTATATCACAAAGAACTGCGAGTATCAAGGTTATAGTCTTCCATATGACAGACAAGCATACTAAAATAAATAAAAAGGTTTCTGGCACCAACAGTTGAATCTACTACAGTCCTGGTATTCCTTGATAAATTTAAATACAGTTTAACATTTACTACACCAATAGGAACAATTAATTATTCATAAATTTTCCTTTCATTTATTCATTTTCCCACCGCTTAGTCCCGTTTGGGGTCGCGGGTGACTGGAGCCCATCCCAGCAGCTTTGGACCTGAGGCGAGGTACACCCTGAACAATGGCCAGTTAGTCGCAGGGCTAACATGTAGAGACAGACAGTGACAGACAACCATTCACTCTCACATTCATTCACTAGGGACAATTTCCAATTAACCTATACATGCATGTCTTTGGACGGTGGGAGGAAGCAGGAGTGCTAACCACTCTGCCACGTGCATCCGTTTTTATTAGGCCCGAGCCAGTGTTGACCGGGAGGGCCTATTGTTTTTGCTCGGATTTTTAGGCCCGAGCCGGTGATGACCGCGAGGGCCTATTATTTTTGCTCGGATTTTTTTTAGGCCCGAGCCGGTGATGACCGGGAGGGCCTATTGTTTTTGCTCGGATTATTAGGCCCGGCGGTGATGAGACCGGGAGGGCCTATTGTTTTGCTCGATTATTAGGCCCGAGCCGGTGATGACCGGGAGGGCCTATTGTTTTTGCTCGGATTATTATTATTATTTTTTTTTTTATTCTTCTCCCCATATGATCCTAAATTTGACCCAGTGAACATGAACGAAAAGTCATTTTTATTGGTCCCAGCCTTCAAGCCGGAAAAATTTATGTATTTGAAGTCGCGAAAAAAATACGAAAAATGACTCAGTGGCGACCCTACAAAAGTCAAAATACATTTGGCCTATGGAAAGTGAAAGTAACTTTTTCCAACGTAGAAAAATGAAACTTGGTACATCCATAGGACACCTCAGCAAACAGAAAAGTCTATGACAGCCACACCCTAAACTTAACAGGAAGTCCGCCATGTGGGGTGAAACGTGCGGCCACTAAAATCGCACCCCTTGCCCTTGTTTTAATCTAAATGGCCCCAAATTTGGTGAGTATCATCTAGACACGTGTGCCAACCAAAGGTGTGACTTTGTTGTTGATATCTTATCGGGTATGGGTGTGGCAAGCCTGTAACGAGGTGGCCATTTTTGTGAAAATAAACGTCTCTTAACTCTCAAACGCCTTCTCGGATCGAGTTGGACCCAAAAGGCGTTTGTGCACATTCATGACCTGAACACAGAAATATGTAAATAAAAGGGTTATCTTTAGAAATGGCTCTCCAGCGCCCCCTACAAACTTATAATGGGACCCAAGAATTTAGTTTGTCATAGAGACATAAAATTTGGTACACACATCTCTTATGTCATGACGAGCATAAAAGCCAATGACAACCACCCCTATCTATAAATGTGTTGCCATAGCAACGTCCCAAAAATGTGGAAAAAGTCAATGGGAAGTGAAATTTTTAGTTTGTTGTAGGCAAATGAAACTTGGTACACACATCCACCATGGGCTTATGAACAAAAAAGCCAATGGGGACCACACCCTATCACACACGGGAAGGCGGCCATTTTGAATTGAAAATGTGAACCGACTTAAAATACACCTCTTTTTTAAAAGTACACAGAAAAAAGCTGCTTCATTCCACAGACACCAAACTTGGGCAAAATGAGCTAAACACATGTATGTAAAATAGACAAGTGTTTTTCTAGACTTTTTTGCTCGAGTTATATTTTTTTATTATAATTCAGAGTATATATTTAGGCCCGAGTCTGAGCCGTGATGACCGGGAGGGCCTATTGTTTTTGCTCGGATTTTTTTTTTTATCTTTCTTCTTCTGCAAAATGATCCTAAATTTGACCCAGTGAACATGCACGAAAATTCATTTTTATTGGTCCCGGACTTCAAGCTCGGCGAAAAATTTATGTATTTGAAGTCCCCGAAACAAAATTCCAAAAAATGACTCAGTGGCGACCCCTAGAAAAGTCAAAATACATTGGGCCTATGGAAAGTGAAAGTAACTTTTTTCCAACGTAGAAAAATGAAACTTGGTTCATCCATAGGACATCTCAGGGCAAACAGAAAAGTCAATGACAGCCACACCCTAAACTCAACAGGAAGTCCGCCATGTGGGGTGAAACGCGCGGCCACTAAAATCGCACCCCTTGCGCAAAAACATGCAAATCATTGTGTTTTAATCTAAATGGCCCCAAATTTGGTGAGTATCATCTAGACACGTGTGCCAACCAAATTTGTGACTTTATTGTTGATATCTTATCGGGTATGGGTGTGGCAAGCCTGTAACGAGGTGGCCATTTTGTGAAAATAAAATGTCTCTTAACTCTCAAACGCCTTCTCGGATCGAGTCGGACCCAAAAAGGCGTTTGTGCACATTCATGACCTGAACACAAAAATATGTAAATAAAAGGGTTATCTTTAGAAATGGCTCTCCAGCGCCCCCTACAAACATATAATGGGACCCAAGAATTTAGTTTGTCATAGAGACATAAAATTTGGTACACACATCTCTTATGTCATGACGAGCATAAAAGCCAATGACAACCACCCCCTATCTATAAATGTGTTGCCATAGCAACGTCCCAAAAATGTGGAAAAAGTCAATGGGAAGTGAAAATTTTAGTTTGTCGTAGGCAAATGAAACTTGGTACACACATCCAGCATGGGCTTATGAACAAAAAAGCCAATAGGGGCCACACCCTATCGCACACGGGAAGGCGGCCATTTTGAATTGAAAATGTGAACCGACTTAAAATACACCTCTTTTAAAAGAACACAGAAAATAGCTGCTTCATTCCACAGACACCAAACTTGGGCAAAATGACCTAAACACATGTATGTAAAATAGACAGGTGTTTTTCTAGACTTTTGTGCTCGAGTTATATTTTTTTTTATTATAATTTGGTATATTTTTTTTAGTATAATTTTTCTGCAAAATGATCCTCAATTTGACCCAGTAAACGTGCAACTAAAAGTCATTTTTATTGGTCCCAGACTTCAAGCTCGCGAAAAATTTATGTATTTGAAGTCCCGAAAAAATATGAAAAATGACTCAGTGGCGACCCTACAAAAGTCAAAATACATTGGGCCTATGGAAAGTGAAAGTAACTTTTTTCCAACGTAGAAAAATGAAACTTGGTACATCCATAGGACACCTCAGGGCGAACAGAAAAATGTATTACAGCCATATCGTAAACTCAACAGGAAATCTACTATGTTGGGTGTATGCGTGACCACCTAAATTGCACCCCTTGTGTCTAAAGGCTTTTCATCTAAACAGCTCCAAATTTGGTGAGTATCATCTAGACACGTGTGCCAAAAAAAGTTATCAATTTGTTTTTGATAGCATTTGTGGCTGTGGTCGTAATGAGTCTGTGAAGAGGCAGCCATTTCTTTGGGAAATAAATGCCATTTCCCAATTGCCAGGATCCTTCCTTTAGAGGAGGCCCCTCCAGAGCCACGGCTAGAGTCTTAGAAAACTCCTCAGAATCCTTTTACCATGAAGTTTACGCTTTAAAACTAAATGCACTCCTCCGAGTGCATGTGTCCCCGGGTCTCAAGAGAGGCGAGGGCCTTTATCGCCGCTATGCTTTAATTTTTATTATAATTCGTATATATTTTTTATTATAATTTCTCTGCAAAATGATCCTCAATTTGACCCTGTAAACGAACAACTAAAAGTCATTTTTATTGGTCCCAGACTTCAAGCCCGCAAAAATTTATGTATTTGAAGTCCCCTAAAAAAATACGAAAAATGACTCAGAAAAGTCAAAATACATTGGGCCTATGGAAAGTGAAAGTAACTTTTTCCAACGTAGAAAAATGAAACTTGGTACATCCATAGGACACCTCAGGCAAACAGGAAAGTCAAAGACAGCCACACCTAAACTCAACAGGAAGTCCGCCATGTGGGGGTGAAAGCGCGGCCACTAAAATCGCACCCCTTGCGCAAAAAGATGCAAATCATTGTGTTTTAATCTAAAAGGCCCCAAATTTGGTGAGTATCATCTAGACATGTGTGCCAACCAAAGTTGTGACCTTTTTTTGATATCTTATCCGGGTATGGGTGTGGCAAGTCTGTAATGAGGTGGCCATTTTGTGAAAATAAAATGTCTCTTAACTCTCAAGCGCCTTCTCGGATCGAGTTGGACCCAAAAAGGCGTTTGTGCACATTCATGACCTGAACAGAAAAATATGTAAATAAAAGGGTTATCTTTAGAAATGGCTCTCCAGCGCCCCTACAAACTTATAATGGGACCCAAGAATTTAGTTTGTCATAGAGACATAAAATTTGGTACACACATCTCTTATGTCATGTGAGCATAAAAGCCAATGACAACCACCCCTATCTATAAATGTGTTGCCATAGCAACGTCCCAAATATGTGGAAAAGTCAATGGGAAGTGAAATTTTTAGTTTGTTGTAGGCAAATGAAACTTGGTACACATCCAGCATGGGCTTATGAACAAAAAAGCCAATGTGACACACCCTATCACACACGGGAAGGCGGCCATTTTGAATTGAAAATGTGAACCGACTTAAAATACACCTCTTTTTTAAAAGAACACAGAAAATAGCTGCTTCATTCCACAGACACCAAACTTGGGCAAAATGAGCTAAACACATGTATGTAAAATAGACAAGCATTTTTCTAGACTTTTTTGCTCGAGTTATATTTTTTTTTTTATTATAATTTGGTATATATTTTTTTATTATAATTTTTCTGCAAAATGATCCTTAATTTGACCCTGTAAACGAACAACTAAAAGTCATTTTATTGGTCCCAGACTTCAAGCCCGCAAAAATTTATGTATTTGAAGTCCCGAAAAAAATATGAAAAATGACTCAGTGGCGACCCTAGAAAAGTCAAAATACATTGGGTTCTATGGAAAATGAAAGTAAATTTTTCCAATGTAGAAACAAAACTTGGTACATCCATAGGACACCTCAGGGCAAACAGAAAAGTCTATTACAGCCATACCGTAAACTCAACAGGAAATCTACTATGTTGGGTGGAATGCGTGACCACCTAAATTGCACCCCTTGTGTCTAAAGGCTTTTCATCTAAACAGCTCCAAATTTGGTGAGTATCATCTAGACATGTGTGCAAAAAAAAGTTATCAATTTGTTTTTGATACATTTGTGGCTGTGGTCGTAATGAGTCTGTGAAGAGGCAGCCATTTCTTTGGGAAATAAATGCCATTTCCCAATTGCCAGGATCCTTCATTTAGAGGAGGCCCCTCCAGAGCCAAGGCTAGAGTCTTAGAAAACTCCTCAGAATCCTTTGGAACTTGTAACCTTGTACTTTTAGACAAGTTATATTTGCATTTTGCCTTTTAAACAGGGGGTGCAGCGATTCCTGAGTCATCTCAAATCTCCAGCCAGTACTTTGTTTTCTCGCCTTAGCCCAAGCATAATCTATTATTTCCAAAGGTTCAGACAGCTCCCAGGAAAACCAGAGATTGTGGAGACCTTTAACTCTAAAGTTAGGTTACAAGGTGGTGTAGCAGGCCCAAGCAGTAGCACAGGCCCGGTTATTTGACAATACTGTGAAGTTTACGCTTTAAAGCACAGAAATCCTCCGAGTGCATGTGTCCCAGACGGTCTCAAGAGGCGAGGGCCTTTATCGCCGCTTGCGGCTGTAAAAGCCGAGCCGGCCTGTTTTTCTAGACTTTTTTCGAGTTTTTTTTTATTATAATTCCTAAATTTGACCCAGTGAACATGCACGAAAAGTCATTTTATTGGTCCCAGACTTCAAGCCAGCGAAAAATTTATGTATTTGAAGTCCCGAAAAAAATACGAAAAATGACTCAGTGGCGACCCCTACAAAATCAAAATACATTGGGCCTATGGAAAGTGAAAGTAACTTTTTCCAACGTAGAAAAATGAAACTTGGTATATCCATAGGACACCTCAGGGCAAACAGAAAAGTCAATGACAGTCACACCTAAACTTAACAGGAAGTCCGCCATGTGGGGTGAAGCAGCGGCCACTAAAATCGCACCCCTTGCGCAGAAAGATGCAAATCATTGTGTTTTAATCTAAATGGCCCCAAATTTGGTGAGTATCATCTAGACACGTGTGCCAACCAAAGTTGTGACTTTGTTGTTGATATCTTATCGGGTATGGGTGTGGCAAGCCTGTAGGTGGCCATTTTTGTGAAAATAAAGCGTCTCTTAACTCTCAAGCGCCTTCTCGGATCGAGTTGGACCCAAAAAGGCGTTTGTGCACATTCATGACCTGAACACAAAAATATGTAAATAAAGGGTTATCTTTAGAAATGGCTCTCCAGCGCCCCTACAAACTTATAATGGGACCCAAGAATTTAGTTTGTCATAGAGACATAAAATTTGGTACACACATCTCTTATGTCATGTGAGCATAAAAGCCAATGACAACCACCCCTATCTATAAATGTGTTGCCATAGCGTCCCAAAAAATGTGAAAAAAGTCAATGGGAGAGTGAAATTTTTGTTTGTTGTAGGCAAATGAAACTTGGTACACACATCCACCATGGGCTTATGAACAAAAAGCCAATGGGGACCACACCCTATCACACACGGGAAGGCGGCCATTTTGAATTGAAAATGTGAACCGACTTAAAATACACCTCTTTTTAAAAGAACACAGAAAATAGCTGCTTCATTCCACAGACACCAAACTTGGGCAAAATGAGCTAAACACATGTATGTAAAATAGACAAGCGTTTTTCTAGACTTTTTGCTCGAGTTATATTTTTTTATTATAATTTGGTATATATTTTTATTAAATTTTTTGCAAAATGATCCTAAATTTGACCCAGTAAACGTGCAACTAAAAGTCATTTTTATTGGTCCCAGACTTCAAGCCCAGCGAAAAATTTATGTATTTGAAGTCCCCGAAAAAAAATACGAAAAATGACTCAGTGGCGACCCTAGAAAAGTCAAAATACATTGGTTCTATGGAAAATGAAAGTAAATTTTTCCATTGTAGAAATACAAAACTTGGTACATCCATAGGACACCTCAGGGCAAACAGAAAAGTTTATTACAGCCATACCGTAAACTCAACAGCAAATCTACTATGTTGGGTGGAATGCGTGACCACCTAAATCGCACCCCTTCTGTCTAAAGGCTTTTCATCTAAACAGCTCCAAATTTGGTGAGTATCATCTAGACACGTGTGCAAAAAAAAGTTATCAATTTGTTTTTTGATACATTTGTGGCTGTGGTCGTAATGAGTCTGTGAAGAGGCAACTATTGGGAAATAAATGCCATTTCCCAATTGCCAGGATCCTTCCTTTAGAGGAGGCCCCTCCAGAGCCACGGCTAGAGTCTTAGAAAACTCCTCAGAATCCTTTTACCGTGAAGTTTACGCTTTAAAGCACGAAATGCAATCCTCCGAGTGCATGTGTCCCCGCGGTCTCAAGAGAGGTGAGGGCCTTTATCGCCGCTTGCGGCTTTAATTTTTTATTATAATTTCTCTGCAAAATGATCCTCAATTTGACCCTGTAAACGAACAACTAAAAGTCATTTTTATTGGTCCCAGACTTCAAGCCCGGGAAAAAATTTATGTATTTGAAGTCCCCGAAAAAAAAAATACGAAAAATGACTCAGAAAAGTCAAAATACTTTGGGCCTATGGAAAGTGAAAGTAACTTTTTTCCAACGTAGAAAAATGAAACTTGGTACATCCATAGGACACCTCAGGGCAAACAGGAAAGTCAATGACAGCCACACCCTAAACTCAACAGGAAGTCCGCCATGTGGGGTGAAAGGCGCGGCCACTAAAATCGCACCCCTTGCGCAAAAAGATGCAAATCATTGTGTTTTAATCTAAAAGGCCCCAAATTTGGTGAGTATAATCTAGACATGTGTGCAAACCAAAGTTGTGACTTTTTTTTTTATATCTTATCCGGTGTGGGTGTGGCAAGTCTGTAACGAGGTGGCCATTTTTGTGAAAATAAAACGTCTCTTAACTCTCAAACGCCTTCTCGGATCGAGTTGGACCCAAAAAGGCGTTTGTGCACATTCATGACCTGAACACAGAAATATGTAAATAAAAGGGTTATCTTTAGAAATGGCTCTCCAGCGCCCCCTACAAACTTATAATGGGACCCAAGAATTTAGTTTGTCATAGAGACATAAAATTTGGTACACACATCTCTTATGTCATGACGAGCATAAAAGCCAATGACAACCACCCCCTATCTATAAATGTGTTGCCATAGCAACGTCCCAAAAATGTGGAAAAAGTCAATGGGAAGTGAAATTTTTAGTTTGTTGTAGGCAAATGAAACTTGGTACACACATCCACCATGGGCTTATGAACAAAAAGCCAATGGGGACCACACCTATCACACACGGGAAGGCGGCCATTTTGAATTGAAAATGTGAACCGACTTAAAATACACCTCTTTTTAAAAGTACACAGAAAAAGCTGCTTCATTCCACAGACACCAAACTTGGGCAAAATGAGCTAAACACATGTATGTAAAATAGACAAGTGTTTTTCTAGACTTTTTTGCTCGAGTTATATTTTTTTTTATTATAATTCGGTATATATTTTTTTATTATAATTTCTCTGCAAAATGATCCTCAATTTGACCCTGTAAACGAACAACTAAAAGTCATTTTTATTGGTCCCAGACTTCAAGCCCGCCAAAAAATTTATGTATTTGAAGTCCCCGAAAAAAAAAATACGAAAAATGACTCAGAAAAGTCAAAATACATTGGGCCTATGGAAAGTGAAAGTAACTTTTTTCCAACGTAGAAAAATGAAACTTGGTACATCCATAGGACACCTCAGGGCAAACAGGAAAGTCAATGACAGCCACACCCTAAACTCAACAGGAAGTCCGCCATGTGGGGTGAAAGGCGCGGCCACTAAAATCGCACCCCTTGCGCAAAAAGATGCAAATCATTGTGTTTTGATCTAAAAGGCCCCAAATTTGGTGAGTATAATCTAGACATGTGTGCCAACCAAAGTTGTGACCTTTTTTTTTTATATCTTATCCGGTGTGGGTGTGGCAAGTCTGTAACGAGGTGGCCATTTTTGTGAAAATAAAATGTCTCTTAACTCTCAAACGCCTTCTCGGATCGAGTCGGACCCAAAAAGGCGTTTGTGCACATTCATGACCTGAACAGAAAAATATGTAAATAAAAGGGTTATCTTTAGAAATGGCTCTCCAGCGCCCCCTACAAACTTATAATGGGACCCAAGAATTTAGTTTGTCATAGAGACATAAAATTTGGTACACACATCTCTTATGTCATGTGAGCATAAAAGCCAATGACAACCACCCCCTATCTATAAATGTGTTGCCATAGCAACGTCCCAAATATGTGGAAAAAGTCAATGGGAAGTGAAATTTTTAGTTTGTTGTAGGCAAATGAAACTTGGTACACACATCCAGCATGGGCTTATGAACAAAAAAGCCAATGGTGACCACACCCTATCACACACGGGAAGGCGGCCATTTTGAATTGAAAATGTGAACCGACTTAAAATACACCTCTTTTTTAAAAGAACACAGAAAATAGCTGCTTCATTCCAAAGACACCAAACTTGGGCAAAATGAGCTAAACACATGTATGTAAAATAGACAAGCATTTTTCTAGACTTTTTTGCTCGAGTTATATTTTTTTTTATTATAATTTGGTATATATTTTTTTATTATAATTTTTCTGCAAAATGATCCTCAATTTGACCCTGTAAACGAACAACTAAAAGTCATTTTTATTGGTCCCAGACTTCAAGCCCGGCAAAAATTTATGTATTTGAAGTCCCGGAAAAAAAATATGAAAAATGACTCAGTGGCGACCCCTAGAAAAGTCAAAATACATTGGTTCTATAGAAAATGAAAGTAAATTTTTCCAATGTAGGAATACAAAACTTGGTACATCCATAGGACACCTCAGGGCAAACAGAAAAGTCTATTACAGCCATACCGTAAACTCAACAGGAAATCTACTATGTTGGGTGGAATGCGTGACCACCTAAAACGCACCCTTTGTGCTAAAGGCTTTTCATCTAAACAGCTCCAAATTTGGTGAGTATCATCTAGACACGTGTGCCAAAAAAAATTATCAATTTGTTTTTTGATACATTTGTGGCTGTGGTCGTAATGAGTCTGTGAAGAGGCAGCCATTTCTTTGGGAAATAAATGCCATTTCCCAATTGCCAGGATCCTTCATTTAGAGGAGGCCCCTCCAGAGCCAAGGCTAGAGTCTTAGAAAACTCCTCAGAATCCTTTGGAACTTGTAACCTTGTACTTTTAGACAAGTTATATTTGCATTTTGCCTTTTTAAACAGGGGGGTGCAGCGATTCCTGAGTCATCTCAAATCTCCAGCCAGTACTTTGTTTTTCTCGCCTTAGCCCAAGCATAATCTATTATTTCCAAAGGTTCAGACAGCTCCCAGGAAAACCAGAGATTGCGGAGACCTTTAACTCTAAAGTTAGGTTACAAGGTGGTGTAGCAGGCCCAAGCTGTAGCACAGGCCCGGTTATTTGACATTACTGTGAAGTTTACGCTTTAAAGCACGAAATGCAATCCTCCGAATGCATGTGTCCCCTCGGTCTCAAGGGAGGCGAGGGCCTTTATCGCCGCTTGCGGCTTTAATTTATTTTTTTATTTTTTTATTTTTTTCTTCTCCCCATATGATCCTAAATTTGACCCAGTGAACATGAACGAAAAGTCATTTTTATTGGTCCCAGCCTTCAAGCCCAGCAAAAATTTATGTATTTGAAGTCGCCGAAAAAAATACGAAAAATGACTCAGTGGCGGCCCTAGAAAAGTCAAAATACATTGGGCCTATGGAAAGTGAAAGTAACTTTTTTCCAACGTAGAAAAATGAAACTTGGTACATCCATAGGACACCTCAGGGCAAACTGAAAAGTCAATGACAGTCACACCCTAAACTCAACAGGAAGTCCGCCATGTGGGGTGAAACGCGCGGCCACTAAAATCGCACCCCTTGCGCAGAAAGATGCAAATCATTGTGTTTTAATTTAAATGGCCCCAAATTTGGTGAGTATCATCTAGACACATATGCCAACCAAAGTTGTAACTTTGTTGTTGATATCTTATCGGGTATGGGTGTGGCAAGCCTGTAACGAGGTGGCCATTTTTGTGAAAATAAAACGTCTCTTAACTCTCAAACGCCTTCTCGGATCGAGTTGGACCCAAAAAGGCGTTTGTGCACATTCATGACCTGAACACAAAAATATGTAAATAAAAGGGTTATCTTTAGAAATGGCTCTCCAGCGCCCCCTACAAACTTATAATGGGACCCAAGAATTTAGTTTGTCATAGAGACATAAAATTTGGTACACACATCTCTTATGTCATGACGAGCATAAAAGCCAATGACAACCACCCCCTATCTATAAATGTGTTGCCATAGCAACGTCCCAAAAATGTGAAAAAAGTCAATGGGAAGTGAAATTTTTAGTTTGTTGTAGGCAAATGAAACTTGGTACACACATCCACCATGGGCTTATGAACAAAAAAGCCAATGGGGACCACACCCTATCACACACGGGAAGGCAGCCATTTTGAATTGAAAATGTGAACCAAATTAAAATGCACCTCTTTTTTAAAAGTACACAGAAATAAGCTGCTTCATTCCACAGACACCAAACTTGGGCAAAATGAGCTAAACACATGTATGTAAAATAGACAAGTGTTTTTCTAGACTTTTTTGCTCGAGTTATATTTTTTTTTATTATAATTCGGTATATATTTTTTTATTATAATTTTTCTGTAAAATGATCCTCAATTTGACCCTGTAAACGAACAACTAAAAGTCATTTTTATTGGTCCCAGACTTCAAGCCCGGCAAAAAATTTATGTATTTGAAGTCCCTGAAAAACAAAATACGAGCAATGACTCAGTGGCGACCCCTACAAAAGTCAAAATACATTGGGCCTATGGAAAGTGAAAGTAACTTTTTTCCAACGTAGAAAAATGAAACTTGGTACATCCATAGGACACCTCAGGGCAAACAGAAAAGTCAATGACAGCTACACCCTAAACTTAACAGGAAGTCCGCCATGTGGGGTGAAACGCATGGCCACTAAAATCGCACCCCTTGCGCAGAAAGATGCAAATCATTGTGTTTTAATCTAAATGGCCCCAAATTTGGTGAGTATCATCTAGACACGTGTGCCAACCAAAGTTGTGACTTTGTTGTTGATATCTTATCGGGTATGGGTGTGGCAAGCCTGTAACGAGGTGGCCATTTTTGTTAAAATAAACGTCTCTTAACTCTCAAACGCCTTCTCGGATCGAGTTGGACCCAAAAAGGCGTTTGTGCACATTCATGACCTGAACACAAAGATATGTAAATAAAAGGGTTATCTTTAGAAATGGCTCTCCAGCGCCCCCTACAAACTTATAATGGGACCCAAGAATTTAGTTTGTCATAGAGACATGAAATTTGGTACACACATCTCCTATGTCATGAGGAGCATAAAAGCCAATGACAACCACCCCCTATCTATAAATGTGTTGCCATAGCAACGTCCCAAATATGTGGAAAAAGTCAATGGGAAGTGAAATTTTTAGTTTGTTGTAGGCAAATGAAACTACACACATCCATTATGGGCTTATGAACAAAAAAGCCAATGGGGACCACACCCTATCACACACGGGAAGGCGGCCATTTTGAATTGAAAATGCGAACCGACTTAAAATACACCTCTTTTTTAAAAGAACACAGAAAATAGCTGCTTCATTCCACAGACACCAAACTTGGGCAAAATGAGCTAAACACATGTATGTAAAATAGACAAGTGTTTTTCTAGACTTTTTTGCTCGAGTTATATATTTTTTTTATTATAATTCGGTATATATATTTTTTTATAATTTTTCTTCAAAATGATTCTAAATTTGACCCAGTGAACATGCACGAAAAGTCACTTTTATTGGTCCCAACATTCAAGACCGGCGAAAAATTTATGTATTTGAAGTCCCCGAAAAAAAAAAATGAAAAATCACTCAGTGGCGACCTCTAGAAAAGTCAATATACATTGGGCCTATGGTAAGTGAAAGTAACGAGTTTTGGACCTAATACTACGTCAATAAGAACTATTAAACCAATATAAAGTTTGTCTGTTTAATTCCACTCAGAAAAAGGTATAAGGTATTTGGCCACACCTCACACTTTCTGCATTTGTATCCGTAGCTTTCCACTATGTGTCCAGTCAGCTGTGATCAACTGGTTCTAAGTGGTTTCAACAGATGATGCATTTAGTGTCCAAATCTATGGTGCAGTGTAAAATGCAAAGTTAACAACTAACAAGTATAAACAGTTATAAAAATGCATCTTAATAGAAAAATCCTAACAGAAGGTTTCATTGTCCTTTTAACAAATGTAATATCAGGGTGGTAACTCATTTTGTTTATGAAAAGCACTGAGAATTCAGAGAGTATTACAGAAACAAAGATTAGTTTGAAAAGGTTTGGCTGGTCTTAAAAAACAGCTCTAATGATTTTTCTCATCCTGCTCAAAAAAATAAAAATAAATAAAAGACCTGATACACCCTGCTTCCCCTGGAGAACACATGGACTGTTGATGGACCAGTTTTTGATGCAGAAATATTACCTGGTTTAAAGTGGACTGGAATGTTGTGTTTCTAGAAAATCCTTTTAAGTTTTTCAGATAAACCAGACACATAAGGGATAACTACACCCTTCCCTTTTGACCCTGGTTCCTGTCTGTTTGGTTTCTGTGTCCTCTTGGTTTTGTTGAGCATCCAACTAGGGTATCCACAGTTTCTCAGGGCTTTTTCATACCTGAGACTCTTTCTTGGATGTATGCAGCTGTGATGGTGACTGGATTCTGTTCAGGGAGGTTGCTGTGGTCCTCTCTCAGAGCCACCAGCCACTGTGCATCGCTGTTGTGTGATGCCTCCCTTTCCCATATACTTTTCCAGTCTTGTTCAGTTTCCAGCCTTGGAGGGTCTGCTCTGCTGTTATTACCCTGCCATTGAGCGTACACTTTCGCAGGTTGCATTGCGAACAGCCGGTTTATTCTTCTGGCTTCATTTTGGCCAAGGCTTGGAGCCTTTGTTTGGCAGTTTCAAGTGCTTCAGGTATGGGCATCTGGTTTTCTTTTTCAGCAGATTTACTCCCCTTAGTCAGCATTTTGGGAGGTGGGCAACACTCAGTTTGGCTCAGTAGGAAGGAAAACTGTGCGAGACATGCCAACTAAGACTTTGAGGACTGGATGTTGTAAAAGGTTACAATTATACCGGAGCATACAATCATTGTTTCTACTCCATTGGTTAACCCCCCCCCCATTTCTAGCTGATGTCAAAAATCCACCTGAAACCACTGCTATAGCAGCACAGTAACTAAAGTCGGTTTGTGTATCTGAACAGTGAACAGAGTATCTGCCAGGCACGCGCCGCTGTTATGGTGTACGATGACGCCAACAAGAAGTGGGTCCCAGCCGGAGGGTCCACGGGCTTCAGCAGAGTCCACATTTACCACCACACGGGCAACAACGCATTCCGGGTGGTGGGCCGCAAGATCCAAGACCACCAGGTGAGTGGGTCACATCACTGTGCTATTATCCCTTTAATTAAAATATAGTATGTACTGCATGTTCTATTGCCAGGTGACAGGACGGAAATTATTTAGGCATCCAGGATCCAGAGTAGGTTTTTTGAGCAGGGGTTTGACCACAGCCTGAGCCTGAGCCACAGTTTGAAGAGGGATGGAACGGTGCCAGTAAACAGGGACAAGTTTATAATGTTTAACATCATTTGCCCTACATAGGGCCACAGTTCTTTAAGTTGTTTTGCTGGCAGGATATCCAGAAGGCACGTAGTTGCTTTACATGAAGAAACCACTGTAGCGTACTGTAGTTGTGAATGTAATATAATAGAAATATTAATTTATCAATTTGGGAAAATTATCAATTAATATTTTTATTATCAAAATTATTGTCTCGTTAAGGGCACCACCCAGATAAGTTCTGGGAAACTGATTATATTTACTAAGTCTCAATTAATCTGAAGGAATAGAATTCTACCTGTTTTCGGAATACGTCTTATTATAAACATTAAAACACCAAATCAAGATCTTTAACGTTTTATGGGGTTTTATTAAAGATTATAAAAAGTTAACATATTAATGGGAAATGAATGGGGTAGGACACAAAGGAAAGATTATTAACGGATAATGAGAAGGATTAAACAGAATGATAAACAATAACCTTTACTGACTAGAACTTTGTAGAGTGAAAGGGGAGTTTGAACCATTACATCTGCAGTTTACCTAAAGGATGTTTACGGGATTTTAGAGGGAAGTAGATGAAGGTGTAGTGACTTGAGCTTATAAAGTACAGTTTAGAACGCCAGAACTCCTGCTGTGTCACGTGCGGCTTACTTGGTTCGCTGGTACGGCCCAGTTCGATTTCCGTCACAGGTCCAAAGGTTTGCTTCGGAGCTCTGAAGCGGGGCGTCTGGGTTTCGAAGAGACCGCTCTCACAAGGTGTCCATCACGTGATGAGGCCGCTGGCTGGTTAGCGGGGCTGCCGGGAAACGGAGTTGGGGAAAGGCGTCAACTGTATAAAGCCGTATAAGTCTATTTCTGCCTTTGGCATTAGGCAGGAACAGATTAGAGTCTTTGAAAAAGTCGCTAGACCACTGACTCTCGGGAGTCGTTCCTCTGGCTTAAAGCGTCTGTTAGTTCAAGCGGAGTTCTTCGTCTTTCTCAAGAACTACCAAAATGTCTTCCTGCTTGTGCAAGTGACATCACAAGAGTGTCTTACAAAAATAAGCAACGTGTGGCGTTAAAAGAAAAATCCCGTTGTATGGCTGGTACAACGGGTCTAGAAAAATTTAGAGTAGCCTAAGTTAGGCCTGGGCGAAAAATCCATTGAATGAATTAATTAGATTTTTTTGTGGCGGGCGATTTAAAAATAAGTAAATCGAGTTTTTGTGTAACGGCACATTTTTGGCTCCCTGGAGCTTCCGTAGCGTTAGTTTCACATACACACGTGGACAAAAATGTTGGTACCCTTCGGTCAATGAAAGAAAAACTCTCAATGGTCACAGAAAAAAAATTATTCTTACAAAAGTAATTATAAATAAAAATGTTATGAATGTTAACCAATGAAAGTCAGACATTGCTTTTCAACCATGCTTCAACAGAATTATTAAAAAAAAAATAAACTCATGGAACAGGCCTGGACAAAATTGATGATACCCCTAACTTAATATTTTGTTGCACAACCTTTTGAGGCTATCACTGCAATCAGACGACTCCTGTAACTGTCAATGAGACTTGTGCACCTCTCAGCAGGTATTTTGGCCCACTCCTCATGAGCAAACTGTTCCAGTTGTTTCTGGTTTGAAGGGTGTATTTTCCAGACGGCATGTTTCAGCTCCTTCCAAAGATGCTCAATAGGATTGAGGTCAGGGCTCATAGAAGGCCACTTTAGAATAGTCCAATGTTTTCCTCTTAACCATTCTTGGGTGTTTTTAGCTGTGTTTTGGGTCATTGTCCTGTTGCAAGACCCATGACCTGCGACTGAGACCAAGCTGTCTGACACTGGCCAGCACATTTCTCTCTAGAATCCCTTGATAGTCTTCAGATTTCATTGTACCCTGCACAGATTCAAGACACCCTGTGCCAGATGCAGCAAAGCAGCCCCAGAACATACCAGAGCCTCCTCCATGTTTGACAGTAGGGACAGTGTTCTTTTCTTGATATGCTTCATTTTTCCGTCTGTGAACATAGAGCTGATGTGCCTTGGCAAAAAGTTCCATTTTTGTCTCATCTGTCTCCCAGAAGTTTTGTGGCTTGTCAACATGTAGTTTGGCATATTCCAGTCTAGCTTTTTTATGATTTGTTTTCAACAATGGTGTCCTCCTTGGTCATCTCCCATGTAGTCCACTTTGGCTCAAACAACGACAGATGGTGCGATCTGACACTGATGACACATGTTGAGCATGGAGTTCACCTTGGATCTCTTTAGAAGTCTTTCTGGGCTCCTTTGTCTTTCTGGGCTCTTTTGTTACCATTCGGATTATTCGTCTCTGCCATTTGGTCACATTATTTACAGTCTTTTCTAGGGGTACCATCAATTTTGTCCAGGCCTGTTCCATGAGTTTATTTTTTTAAATAATTCTGTTGAAGCATGGTTAAAAAGCAATGTCTGACTTTCATTGGATAACATTCACAGAATTTTTATTTATTATTACTTTTGTCAGAATAAAGTTTTTTCTGTGACCATTGTGAGTTTTTCTTTCATTGAACGAAGGGTACCAACATTTTTGTCCACGTGTGTAGCAGAGCAGTACGGCACGCGACAACAACAACATCATAGCACACTAAGACTTAGCAGCGTTCATCCATACTGTCACTAGAGGGCAGTATGGTATCATCCAGTAAGCTCAGATTCCTTGACCTCAAAGGTCTTTCATCAGCGTCTTTGTTTTGTGCCAATACACAAAAATCGTATTTCAAAGAGCCGTAACTGTCACGTCCTGGGCCCAGCCAGTCTAAAGGTTTGGAGATAACACCTTTTATCTGCTCTGGAATTTAGAAAACAAAGTCGTTAATTAGGGTTACCCCTGAGTTCCTGTTCTTTATGAAAACAACCGGCCAGCTGTTTCGCATTAACGGGGGGGTTTGTTAAAATCCTTTTCTGTTGGTAAAGCAAACACTTTCTGAGTCTGAAAAGGGGGTTTTACAGCATAAATTGTCAGTCCGTGACATTTATTGCTGGTCAACCTTTGTGTGATACAGTCCATGACCTGAACTCTGTGGGGGTGCTCACTGTGGCAGGCCGATGATTTCACTACACCACTTTTGTCAGCTCATCAATACAGGATCTTAGACAGAGGTCTGAGGATCCAAGTGAATGGGACCCGGAGCTGAGCAGAGCTCTAACAGTTCTGCTGGGTTTAAAAGATTGCCTCTGAGATATAATAACATGATGCTTTTGGGTCACTGACTTGGTTCACCATATCTAACAGATTTAGGCAGTAGACATGCAGGTTCTCTAATCCCCTGCAACCTGCAAAGATTCCTTGTATCAAATGCACCGAATGCACCTGTCTATATTACTAAAGGCCAGTTATCCACGAAACCAAAACCTTTCTGACTACAATAGGGGCGCAGTTGCTCAGTGGTAGACCGGTCGTCCTTCAACTGGAAGGTAGGTGGTTCGATTCCCACTCTCCCCACAGTTCATACTGTTGTTGTGTCCTTGGGCAAAACACTTAACCCACCTTGCCTACAGTGGTGTTCCAGCTGTAACACTGGTGAATGGAACCTTAATGTAAGTCGCTTTGGATGAAAGTGTCAGCTAAATGACTAAAAGTAAATGTACAAAAGTAGACTGACAAACACTGAGTTCTACTTCCTTTCTATCGATTCCTTTATTTAAAAAAAAATAATTCATCCTTAGCTTTGTATACTGTGCTGGGTTTAAACTGACTAGTTTTTTTGTGCACTTATGCTTTTTGTACCTTGTGTTGTTAAAATTGCTTCCATTGTTTTTCCTCACTTGTAAGTCGCTTTGGATAAAAGCGTTTGCTAAATTACTAAATGTAAATGTAAATGTAAGTAGTTCGAAAGTCCTGGCTAGGCTATCTTTGGTTACCTCAGACTGCCTCATTCTCACATTATTGGTGCCGACATGAATAACTATCTTCTTGTATGTAGTGCGAGTATGTGTCTGGGGAAACTCTCGCTTTCTGTGTGATGTCAGCACTCTAAGATTAACTTCTAATAGGGAAGCCCTGGCCCTCGGTAAACAGTGGACAATAGCTGGCATCTGAATTCTAACATTGTGGGTAATGGAGTACGGGTATCACCAGAGTACGATGCTCGCTCTGGTCGGCAGGAGGAAAAGAGCTGAAAACTGGTTCTGACCCGCGGATAAGAGCGGACAACCGGAGGCTTGCCCCTGCCTGCTTGCTTGCGCAGCTGGACCGGGATAAATTATGTACTAGGGATGCACCGATACCGATACCAGTATCTGGTATCGGCCTCGATACCACATTTTTGAAAGTACTCGTACTCGTTAAAAGTCCCCCGATACCGGTGGTCGATACCACGGTCTGAGAAATGTCTATGTTTGAGCGGCGTGTAAGGGGTTAATCACAGGCGCTGAGTGCCCGCCCCCAGGCCCCGGCTGCAGCTCAGAGCGGGGAGAACGAAGGAAAGACGAGACATGTCAGCCGTGTGGAACTATTTAAGTGAATGAAGATGACAAAACAAAGGCGGACTGCAAATTGTGCTCAGCTAAATTGTCCAGAGGAGGCTCAAAAGGTAGCGCATTTAACACAAGTAATTTAATCAAGCACCTAAAATCCCAACACGACGAGTATAAAGAGTTTACCCACGCTTCTAAACCAACACAACCCACACTGCCGCAAACTCTTGCAAGACGAGAGAAAATGTCCAGAGACAATCCACGTGCTGTGAAAATAACACAGGCAATCATCGAGTACATTGCATTGAGTGACCAGCCACTTTCGGAGGTAGAAAATGTGGGATTCATGCGTCTCCTCCATGTTCTGAAACCCAGATATGATCTACCAAGCCGCTGCTACATGACTGACACGGAGCTGCCTAAACTACACGACTCCGTGAAAAAACACATCCACAGCCTACTGCAAGCCTCCTCTTCGTTTAGTTTCACCACAGATATTTGGACAAGCAGTGTTTGCCCCGTGCCTTGTTTTTTTTGTTAAATTATATGACTAAAGCTGTTACCTGTAAATTTAAATCATATATATATTTTTTTATTAAGTACTCGGTATCGGTATCGGCGAGTACTGAAATGCAAGTACTCGTACTCGTACTCGTTTTCCAAAAAAGTGGTATCGGTGCATCCCTATTATGTACTCTCTGCAACAACTGCCATAGCTGCTGAGCCACAAATAGAGCTATCGCTAGCAGGACTGCTATCAGACCTGCATCTGATACTATCAGGAAACCTTGACACATCTAAAGTAACTTCAAAAGTCTTTCTAATAGAGTCAGCCTATCAAGCAACAACGAACAAGAGAGGAATTCAATCGCCACTAGCGACAACAACACAGAGTAGAGTACTTCTTATACACACAAAACAGTAATACCCACAAGTTAAACGGAAAACTCTGTACTTACAACGAAACTAACCACTAATAAGACAACAATAGTAACAAACCCGACAATCGAGGTATGCAGCGCTAATTCATATGCTAAAAACACAAAAACGATAGCAAATCTAGTATTCAACTCTTGCAGAAATATTTACATTTACATTTATTCATTTTGCTGATGCTTTTATCGAAAGCGACTTACATTGTTCTAATGTAATTACCAGTGTTACAGTCACTGGAGGCAAGGTGGGTTAAGTGTCTTGCCCAAGGACACAACGACATTATGAACTGTGGGGAGAGTGGGAATCGAGCACCGAGCTTTGCTGCAAAACCATTATTTAGAACAGACAATACATTGTTCTTTTTAAAATATTCCATGTTATACTCCTCTGTAACAATAGTTTAGTATTTTATAGGCCTAAACCTTTATGGCCATGTGCAGCGTGAGCTTTCAGATGATTTTGTGTTAGTTATCAATACAGTCTATAACACAGCAATCTGTTTTTTTTTGTCTTTTATTAGGGGCTGCTTTTACGATACTCTTAGGAAACGCTTCAGTGTAGTAATAGTAAAGTCATGTCACCAAAGTAAACCGTCATTTGTAGTTGATTTAAGTAGCTCCTTCTTAGTGTTACAGGTTTGTCTTGATCCAATTCCAGCTCAAACACCACATTAAAAGTAGACAGCGTTTTATATCCGAAACATCTCGGTCTGTCTCGCTAAATCACTGGGTTTCTATGTAGCTGGCTGGTGGAGCTCAAAGGCGAGCCCCTGGCTTGGTGTGGAGCTGATCCCGGAGAAAGTGTGGCTTAGACTGAGCCTGCTACAGTCACAGAGCAATTGTAATTTTTTTTTATGGAAAACGCACAATGCAAAAGGGAAAAATTAAAGCATAACTGTTCCATAGCATCTATATTCTTTATAATATATTGTGCACCCTGGCAGAATTTGTGGTTGTTTGGCCATTGGCCAAGAATATAAATGATAACACAAAAACCTTTTTTATTTTTTTTTTATTTTATTTATTTTAAAGGGACAGTGCATATTGATGAACATAAAAATGTAAATATGCCAGAATTAGCACAATGGCTACTTTCCATCTGTAGTCCCTGGCAGGTCAGGACAAGATAACAGACAACATATAACACAATAAAACACACATTCAATACAAATGACAACATTAGACTTAAACAACACTGAACAACATTTCAGATATAATGCTCACAGACCTGGTTCCTCTTCCAACGTTTCAGGTTTGTCTTAAATGTGTTTATTATCTGACTGTCTCTGATCACAGCTGGATGCTGTTCCAAATCTCTGTGCCTTTGACTGACAGCACTTGTTGACTGAAGGCTGTGCGTCTCAAAGGAACTGCACAGTCACCTTGAGCAGAGACTCTGGTCACTCTGTCACTTTTCCCGGATCTGAGTTTAATGAACTCATTCAGAGACGGTGGAGAAAGACCATGTAGACTTTTATAAATTGAACAAGCTAATTTAAATTTTTTTTAATTGTCAAATCTTAAATAATTATATTTCTGAAGTGTCAGGCAATGATGATTTCTTTCACTAATTGTTAGTGGATGGGTGAAACCATTTATTGTCAAACAATTGTGTTTACTCTTTTTAAATTAAATGACAACAGAAACTACCCAAATGACCCTGATCAAAGGTTTACATACCCTGGTGATTTTGGCCTGATAACATGCTCACATGTTGACACAAACGGGTTTGAATGGCTACTAAAGGTAACTGACAGACCCTTGCATCTTTCATCCAGTTATGCACTGATGTTTCTGTATTCTGAATCATGGGGAAAGCAAAAGTATTGTCAAAGGATCTGCGGGAAATGTTAATTGAACTGTATAGAACAGGAAAGGGATATAAAAAGATATACAAGGAATTGAGAATTCCAATTAGCAGTGTTCAAACTCTAATTAAGAAGTGGAAAATGAGGGACTTTGTTGAAACCAAACCACGATCAGGTAGACCAACAAAGATTTCAGCCACAACTGCCAGGAAAATTGTTCGGGATGCAAAGGCGCGCTGTGTGTTACTTTGACTCTATCACGTGGTGCATCGGCGTCTACTCTCACTTGCTCGCGGGCTGGTTTTGTTTGAATTGCTTGCGGGTCACCTGGAGGCGTGGCCTGCTGAATTCAAATACTTTAATCAGACGGGTATTTAAGTGTGAACCACCGCGGCAGCCCTGATCGCGTAAAGACCGAAGAGAGTAAAGACCATCAACTCTACCTGCACGCGACTCCACCAAGCAGGGACTCACTAACAGAGCACCTGAGAATTGCATTTTTTTGTTTGCACTTATAATTTATTATTTCTACTTTTAATTTCTTCTTGCATATTTCCTTTTCTGCTCTGCTTCAATGTGTTTTCAAATCCCTACTGTCATTTCAACACGGAAATTATCATCTGTTTCATGCAAAAGGCGATGCAACCCTAATAATCTACTTGTTATATCACTGTCCATAACTGCCCCTTCCACTTTCCCAATAGGCTTGTGGAACTGCCAGTCTGCTGAGAACAAAGCTAATTTCATTAAAGCTTTTGTTCAACATTCTGGTCTTTCAGTTTACAGAGTAAACAGTAGCATTTACAGAAACATGGATCAAACCAGAGGACTCTGCCACTCCCGCTGCCCTCTCCCATAATCACACTTTCTCCCACAGTCCTCGCGTCACAGGAAGGGAGTACGGACTACTTATCCCTACCAACTGGAAGTTCAAACAGCTATCACATACCTACCTATGATCAATCCGTCTCCATACGTTTGGTGAACTAAGTATGTTTTGAGTTTGCTTTTGAAAACCTCAACAGAGTCAGCTCGCCGCACTTCCACCAGGAGCCCATTCCGTAAAAATGGGGCACTTTAAGAAAAGACTCTGTAGCCAGCAGACTTCTTCTTTACTCGAGGAGGTTGAAGGAGGCCAGCGTCCTGAGAGCGAAGGGTACGAGCTGGAGTATACCGGGTGATGAGGTCAGATAGGTCAGAGGGCGCGCGTCCACAAAGGATTTTATATTTTTAATTTGTCTTACATAGGGCCACAGTTCTTTAAGCTGTTAAACTAGATATTATCTAAATTTTTTTATTTTATTTTATTTAAACTTTATTTAACCAGGATAGTCCCACTGAGATTACAAATCTGTTTTGCAGGGGAGTCCTGGCCACATGTGTGTTTGGGGGGGACTGTTGTACATGTTTATTGGTGGTAGGGGAAACCAGACTACCCGGTAATCGAACCCAGGACCTTCTTGCTGTGAGGCAGGCATGCCTTTGCCACTGTGCAGTACATAAAGTACTGCTCCACTCGTCACACTCAGGTCACGCCACTGCACACGTCTGATCATTTCTTCGTAACTCTCTACCTCGATCTAACTTCTCCAGACACTGCAATTGATTTACCGCTGGTCACTTTCTGACGCAACCTGCGTACACGTCCCTCCCGCTTTTCCTCTGCCGTCTCTTCTGCGCTCCCCCCCCCCCAAGAATCGTGCCAGCCTCCGGTCAGCTGAGAGAAAATGGCGCAAGTCAAAAGACCCTACTAACCTCTGTATCTAACAGTCTCTCCTCTCTATTTTTTCCACTGATGTCACCTCAAAATCTGTCTACTATCATTCTAAGTTAATCAACTCACCTGACTCCCACACTCTCTTTAAAACTTTTTCTGCCCTCCTTTGTCCGACTGCTCCCCCACCTTCATCGGGTTAAACAGCTAATGATTTTGCGTCTTTCTTTGTAAAGAAAACGTCCGCCATCAGCAGTCGGTTCTCTGCGCCACCACCTGTTGACTCGTCCACACCCCTGATATGTGTTTTCTCCCTTCTTTCTCTCCTCTAACTGAAGCAGATGTTTCCATGGTAATTACTTCTAACCACCCTACATCCTGCCCGCTGGATCCCATCCCCACACATTTCCTTCAGGCCATCTCTCCATCTGTCGTGCCTGCTGTCACCCACATCATCAACTCATCTCTCTCCACTGGGTCATTCAAAGAGTCCAGCATCACACCACTATTGAAGAAACCCACTCTTAACCCTACACTTAGAAAACTACAGACCGGTTTTCCTCCTTCCCTTCATTGCCAAAGCTCTGGAGCGAGTTGTGTTTACTCAGCTCTCATCCTTTCTCACACAGAACAACTTCCTGGACCAGAACCAGTCTGGGTTCAAGAGCGGACATTCCACCGAAACTGCACTGCTCTCAGTCATCGAAGCCCTGAGACTGGAAAAGGCAACATCCAAGTCATCTGTACTAATCTTACTGGATCTGTCTGCTGCTTTTGTTAATCATCACATCCTCCTGTCTTCTCTCAGGGCGATGGGTGTCTCTGGAATGGCGTTGCAATGGTTCAAGTCTTACCTCTCGGATAGGTCATTCAGAGTATCCTGGAGAAACGAGGTCTCTGAGTCCCAACATCTCAATACAGGGGTGCCACAGGGCTCAGTTCTTGGACCGCTACTCTTTTCCATATACATAACATTCCTTGGCTCTGTCATCCAGAAGCATGTCTTTTCCTATCACTGCTGCAGATGACACTCAACTCCACCTGTCATTTCAACCTGACGATCCGACGGTCTCTGCTCACGTCTCGGCATGCCTGAGTGACATCTCACTTTGGATGAAGGACCATCACCTGCAGCTGAACCTCGCAAAAACAGAACTGCTTGTGATTCCGGCCAACCCAAAGACCCACCACAACCTCTCCATTCAACAAGGCTCATCAACCATTACACCGTCCAGCACTGCCAGAAATCTGGGAGTGGTAATTGATGATCACGTAAACTTCACAAGTCATGTTGCCAGCACCACCCGGTCCTGTAGATTCATCCTCTACAACATTAGGAAAATTAGACCTTTCCTATCAGAGCACTCTACACAAATCCTAGTCCAGGCTCTTGTCTTGTCCAAACTGGATTATTGCAATGCTCTACTGGCTGGACTTCCTGTCTGCACAACCAAACCTCTGCAGCTGATCCAGAATGCAGCGGCAAGAGTGATCTTTAATGAACCGAAGAGAGCGCACTTAACTCTCTTCCATCAACACCTGACTGACAAACTAGCTCATCTCAAATCTCTAGGGTTGAGACTCAACGTGTCATGTCAAATTCACACAACAAACTGATACTGACCACTCAGCCTTCAGTAGCACGATTGTATGGAATCAATTATGAACGCACAACCATTCCAATGCCATATAGTCTTTTATTATTCACAATCACAACAACAAAACAACACGATGTTTCTCAACCTAGGGTTGACTGTACAGTCCCTGACAAAAGTCTTGTCGCTTGTGTACAAATTGACCTGAAGTGCCGCTGAAATATATTTCTAATCAAGATTTTTTTACAAGAAATGGCTCATTTTAATCCTAACAGCTTTTGTAATAATGTTTCAGTGCAAAACGAAACTGTCAAAAAGTATTCTAATATTCACAGCTTGGTAAAGCCCATTGAGTCAATTTTTGCAAAGACAAAGACACAGTGTTGTCGCCTTGTCATATGAGCTTCACCTGTGACTAATAATGGATCAATTAGGTCTCAGGTGTGTATAAAAACAACCCCAGTACACTAGACCTTCACATCAACTGCAACTAGACCTCTGCAAACATGCCTAAGATTCACCCTGAGACTAAAGTTTTGATTAACAAGAGGCTGAAGACCAGATCCACTGCTGATGTGGCAGACACCTTCAATGTGTCTCAGCGTCAAGTACAGAGGATTAAAAAAACATTTGAAGACACTGGAGACGGTTCTGACAAGCCCAGGTCAGGCAGACCCCGCAAGACAACTGCTCGAGAAGACCGTTTGTTGACTCGAAAATCCAAGGCCAGCCCATTTTCCACTGCAGCAGTGCTCCACAAGACCTGGTCACCTGAAGTCCCTGTGTCAACCAGAACAGTTTGTCGGATTCTGTCTCGGTATGGCCTCCATGGTCGAATCAGTGCCCAGAAGCCAGCACTAAACAAAAGACAATTGAAAAACCGTATGGCATTTGCCAAGGCTCACAGCCTGCTAAAAGGATGGACGCTGGAAAAGTGGCAGAAGGTGGATTTTTCTGATGAATCTTCTGTTGAATTACACCACAGTCGCCGCAAATATTGCAGGAGACCTACTGGAGCCCGCATGGATCCGAGATTCACCCAGAAAACAGTGAAGTTTGGTGGCGGAAAAATCATGGTCTGGGGTTACATCCAGTATGGGGTGTGAGAGATCTGCAGGGTGGAAGGCAACATCCATAGTCTAAAATACCAAGAAATCTTAGCTACCTCTTATGTTCCCAACCATAAAAGAGGCCAAATTCTGCAGCAGGATGGTGCTCCATCGCATACTTCCATCTCCACATCAAAGTTCCTCAAGGCGAAGAAGATCAAGATGCTCCAGGATTGGCCAGCCCAGTCACCAGACATGAACATCATTGAGCATATGTGGGGTAGGATGAAAGAGGAAGCATGGAAGACGAAACCAAAGAATATTGATGAACTCTGGGAGGCATGCAAGATTGCTTTCTTTGCTATTCCTGATGACTTCATCAATAAATTGTATGAATCCTTGCCAAACCGCATGGATGCAGTCCTTCAAGCTCATGGAAGTCACACAAGATATTAAATTTGGATCTCACAGCACCACTACTTAATTTGCTGACATATTTTTGTATTTGCGGTAAATTTGTTCAATTTCTGTATAGGCGACAAAACTTTTCTCTTGCCAAAATTTGACCTTTCTGTCTTGATTAAATGATAAATCTTTTTTCAGTGAAACTAATTTATTTCAGTTCATTAAACATCATTTGTGAGGGTTTTAGCTTTTCATATGAGCTATTTCTAACACCAATTGATTAATTAAAAGTCAGATTAATAGCAGAAAAAAACAGAGGAGCCTTGCACCTCATCGGAGTCAAACCTGCCCCCTTCAACATCATCTGGCATTTCTGACATTGTAGCAGGTAAGAAAGGAAGATATTACCTTTTTAGCGAACAGAAGTTAAAGTAATTGTTTACGCTAACGCGAGTGGTTTGAATGTGTGGATGCAACTCTGCGTTGCGATGTAACGTTATCCAGGCGCTAGCTTTAACCTTATTTTTTGACCAGGCAACATCTTTGTTTTTCCAACGTAACGTTAAGGTTTCACATTTTAGAAATACTTGACAGATAAGTGTAATTTCCCTACTTAAACCAAATGCATCCCCATGAGGTTGACTACCTCTTTATGTATGTTAGCTTGTGCTGCTAGTCGGTTGCTGTAGCGTTAGCGCTGTTATTTCCCCCTTCACATTAGCCTCTGCCTCCTTTTGCAGAGGAAGACATGGCGATAGAAGTAACAGCGAACAGCATGACCAGCACCTCAGAGAAGATTCAGGAGGAGATACAGCTCTACAGAGGTTTGCCGTGTACACTCTACAGTGAATCCAGCAACTTGGTGGTGGAGTAAGAAGGACACACTGCCAACGCTATCCAGCTTGGCAGCCAGGTTCCTCTGTGTACAAGCCTCATCGACGCCCTCAGAGCGTCCATTTTCTACGGCTGGGGACACCATTAGCCAGGAGCGGGCCTGTCTGTTGCCAGAAAAAGCAGACATGTTGATCTTTCTGAAGAAAAACTGCTGAACGGTTACCCACAAATACAGTTTGATTTTGCACTAAAAAGTTTTTTGGTTTTTTTTACATTCCTTTGAATTTTAGTTGGTTTGATATTAGGATGTACACAATATAATTTATTTATTTATTTATAATATGTTCATGTTGTGGCAAAAAGGTTTCTCTTTTTTTTGTAAATTTTGGCCAAGTTAGGATTGATACGATGTGTGAAGTGTGAGTGTGAAGTGTCACCAGAATTTGTTTTAATTAAGATGAAAAATAAAAGTTTTGTGTTTAATGTATTTGTGTTGATTTTGAAATGGATTTTAAAACACATGGTATAGAAAAAAGTATCGTTAGGAACCGGTATCGAAACTGAGATATCGAAATTGGCACCGGATCGAAAGATTTTGAACAATACCCAGCCCTACAAGTGGAGTTGTGTGTCATCCGCATAGCAGTGATTGGAAAAGCCATGCTTCTGAATGACCGAGCCGAGGGATTTTATGTATATGGAAAAGAGTAGCGGTCTGAGACCTGTGGCTCTCTGATCTCAATACAGGGGTATTGAGATGTTGGGACACAGAGACCTCATTTCTCCAGGATACTCTGAAGACTTGAACCATTGCAATGCACTGAGAGAAGACAGGAGGATGTGATGATTAACAGTGTCAAAAGCAGCAGACAGATCCAGTAAGATGAGTACAGGTGACTTGGATGTTGCCTTTGCCAGTCTCAGGGCTTCGATGACTGAGAGCAGTGCAGTTTCGGTGGAATGTCCGCTCTTGAACCCAGACTGGTTCTGGTCCAGGAGGTTGTTCCGTGTGAGAAAGGAGGAGAGCTGGTTAAACACAGGGAGGGAAGGAGGAAAACCGTTCTGCAGTTTTCTAACAGTGTAGGGTTGAGAGTGAGTTTCTTCAGTAGTGGTGTGATGAAAGCTCTTAGAAAGCTTTGGGGAATGACCCAGTGGAGAGAGATGAGTTGATGATGTGGGTCAGAGCAGGGACAACAGATGGCCTGAAGGAGATGGGGGGTGATGAGATCCAGCGGGCAGGTGGTAGGGTGGTTAGAACCAATGACCTTGGAAACGTCTGCCACGTAGGGGTGTGTGCGAGTTCAATAGGTGGTGGCGCACATCATGGGTTGATGATGTGGAAACCCGCTTAAAGTCAAATAATTCAGTCAGGTTGTTGAGGTTAGCAGCCTGTGGCTTTGCAAGGTGGATGTTGAAGTCTCCTATGGTACTTCAGAGTACTCCAGAGGAGTATCATCTTCAGGGAAGGTTAAAAGAAGTGCATCCAACTCCTCTAAGAAATGTCCAAGCTGACCTGGGGGCCACCCTTTTAAAATTACTTTTAAAAGGGTGGGTGATAGTAACAGCATGAAACTCGAAGGATCTGTTGTCACACAAGGGTGCTAGCTGTTTGAACTTCAAGTCATTTTGGATAAGTAACCCAGTCCACCCCTTCCTGTGATGCCAAGACTGTGGGATAAAGTGTGATTATGGAAGAGGGCAGCGGGAGTGGCAGAGTCCTCTGGTTTGATCCAAGGTTTCTGTATGTGCTACAACTGAAAGACCAGAATGTTGAACAAAAGCTGTAATTAAATCAGCTTTGTTCACAGCAGACTGGCAGTTCCAGCCTATTGGGAAAGTAGAAGGACAGTGATACAACATGAAAACATATTGTTTAAGAGCAGAAAAGGAAATGTCCAAGAAGAATTGAAATTTAGCAATAAGTGATACATTTTGACTTGTGAAAAATTAGTACAAAAAATTGCAATATTAGGTGCCTTGGTGGTGAGTTCCTGCTCGGTGGAGTTGCGTGCAGGTAGAGTCGATGGTCTTTACTCTCTTCAGTCTTCATGGAATGAGGGCTGCACGAGATCAGGCTGCTGCAACCGCTGCCGCGGTGGTTAATCACACTTGAATACTCGTCTGATTAAAGTAATTGAATTTAACTGGACACGCCTCCAGATGACACACAAACCAACGAAACCAGCCCGAGAAAAGGTGATACTAGACGCGACTACACCACTTGACAGAGCGGTAGTAAAAATAAAGAGTGGTTTCTCAGCAATAACACGGCATAAAGACAAGAATCCAATACACTTACACAGTTCTGTAGGCTTCTGTTGCTAAGTTGCTTTTCCTACTGACTTAGACTAAACCACGGTTTAAATATCAGAGCAAAGCTGGCATTTGGACACACTTCCAGATGACACACTAACCAACCAACAAAACCAGCCCGAGAACAAGTGATGTTAGACGCGACTACACCATGTGACAGAGCGGTAGTAAACAAAGAGCAGTTCCCTTTCGAGGGAACTCAACACTGCGTCGTGAAACGACACTTTGGGGAACGCCCTCAGCGTGACGGCCCTGAAGCATGAATGAAACTTAGACCAATCTTGATTGGTACCACGTCACAGCGTAGTGAGTGCCGGCCTACCCGGAAGTATAAAGGGACGCCGCATCACGCACACGCCAGCTTTTCGCTCTTCAGCAAATGCCCTGGGTGTGAACGAGAGACTTGTTGAGAAACTTTTGAATGAAAAGTATGGCAGAACAGTTTAAGAAGTGTCTGTACCCCTGCCCTCGTTACATTACGGGTAGGGACACGCACTTGTGGTGTCTGATCTGCTTGGGAGCACAGCACGCTTGGTCAGCTCTCGAGGGAGCTGGCTGTGTGCACTGAGGGGCAGGGTGCTGCGCTCCGCCTGGCCGTGTTTGACCGGGCCGGCCAGGCTCGCGTTCCCGTGGTTGAGGTCCGTTGCCGCCCGGCGCGCGGCGGCTGAGATTGTGGGGATCGCAGCTGGGACTGTTTGATGCGATTGGCACAGCTGAGGCTGTTCTCCGTCCATCATCAGACAGCTCGGATGCATTCTCCCTGTGCAGGAGCCAGCGAGGCGCTTCTCCGGCAGGGGAGGCGGTCTGATGCTTGAGCTGTCCACGCCTGAGGACGTGGACTTGCTCAGCATTAAAGAGGTGCGCGTGCCCCTGCCCTCGTTACATTACGGGTAGGGACACGCACTCGTGTCTGATCTGCTTGAAAAAAAAAAAAAAGTGGTCAGCTCTTGAGGAGCTGGCTGCGTGCACTGAGAGGCAGATCAAAAGGCGTTCCCCGTGGCTCAGGTCCCGTGGCCGCCGAGGCCGAAATAAACTGGATGAGCGCTTCCTGCAGCACAGAGTTCGGCCCAAAGAGCGGGGTTTGCCATCTTTTTCCGGACTTGCACAACAAGTTGTGTAAGTCCTGGAGTAAGCCACACTCTTCCCGCATTTCTCCCCATGCAGGAGCCAGCGGCGCTTCTCCTGCGCGAAGGGGAGGCGATGCTTGAGCGGTTTACGTCTGAGGATATGGACTTGCTCAGCATTTACAGAGGTGTGTACCCGGCCCTCGTTATATCAGCCGCCGGCGGCGGCATTCGTCACCTCACGTGCCCGCTTATGAGGAGAGCCCGTTGCCGTTGTGACTCGTCGCGAGTAATAGAGGGCCAGGTTTAACATTATCTGGCCGTCAAAGGGCAGGAGCTACAGTAAATAAAAGTGGCTTTTCCTGCAGCGCAGAGCACGAACTGAGCATTAGAGCTTACACACGGGTTGTGTGGCCTGTTCCATGACCTGCGCACGAGTTGTGTGGGTCATGGGGCAGACCACATTTCGCCAATGAGATTGGGACTGCGGAGGCATTTTCTCAATCATCAGGGGGTAGCTCTGTGGTCATTCCTTCCAGGGCAGGAGCCCACTAAGGTGGCTGCTCCTGCACAGAGAGAGGGTCCGAGGCTTGAGAGGTCTGCATCTGAGGATGTGGACGGCCTCAGCAATGCGGCGCATTCATTAAAGCCTAGGCGCTGCCCACCAGGCCGTGTAGAGTTACATCGACCATGGTGGGCAGGGCAGCAGGGCTGCATACTACGGCAGTGTATTGCGGGCACGCCAGGCCGACCTGTTAAAGGACTCGGAGGAGACACATCTGTGGATGTGGCTGAGAGAGTCCCCTCCGGGGAGAGGCGGCTGAGGCCGTTTTTCTCTGCAGAGCCCCTTGGACACCTGTGTAGTAAGTCCGCCGTCTATGACGCTTCGGGCCACAACGGTTTTCCAGCATACGAGAGCTGCCTCACAGCCCACCCCGGGGGGTTTTGGGCGGGCAGCAACGTTGTATGCGCATCGAGGATTTATCCCTGCCGTGGTGTGGCCTGTTCCATGACCTGCGCAACGAGTTGTGTGGGTCATGGGGCAGGCCACATTTCTCGCCAATGAGATTGGGACTGCTGAGGCATTTTCTCAATCATCATGGGGGAGCTCTGTGGCCCTGCCTTCCGAAAGTGGATGCGGTCTGGCTCCACTGAGACTCCAGGGCATCCGGAGGTTTTCCCTGAGGGGGAATCCATTCCGGAGTATCAGGGTTACGCGCAGATGCTGTCGTTCCCTAGCAATATGGAGGAAACCCTGGTTTCTGTCCCAAGGACCAGTACTGGGAGCAACATGTCGCCGGAAATCCGTTTCGACAGATGCCTCCCTTATGGGCTGGGGCGCGGTCATGGACGGCCGCTTTGCCCAGGGTCTATGGCAGGACCATCATCGCTCCAGACATATAAATTGCCTGGAGATGTTGGCTGTGTTCAGGGCTCTGAGGAGCTTCCTGGTGGACCTGAGGGGCTGTCACGTTCTGGTGCGCTCCGACAATATGTCGGTGGTAGCGTACCTGAACCGTCAGGGGGGTCTGAGGTCTCGCCCTCTGTGCAGATTGGCACATCAGATCCTCCTGTGGTCCCAGGGGAAGTTATCGTCTGTCAGGGCGATGTACATACCCGGGGACCAGAATCAGGGAGCAGACACCCTGTCGAGGCAGGGGCTGAGGCCCGGGGAATGGAGACTTCACCCAGAGGTGGTGAGGTCTATATGCGAGAGGTTCGGCCCAGTGGAAGTGGATTTGTTCGCGTCTCGAGAGACGTCCCACTGTCCACTGTGGTTCTCCCTCACGCCTCCAGCCCCGCTGGGGTTGGATGCCATGGTGCAGACGTGGCCGAGGCTTCCCCCGGTGGCGCTGCTGCCGGGGAGCTCTGGAGAGAGTCCGGCAGGAAGGGATCAGTCTACTTCTAGTAGCCCCGTACTGGCCGGCCCGAGTAGGTTTCTCAGACATTATAGCACTGCTGGCAGGTCTTCCATGGCAGATCCCTTTGAGGAGGGACCTGCTGTCCCGGGCAGGGGGCACAAGACTGCATCCCCGGCCCGGGCTGTGGGAACTCTGGGTCTGGTCCCTGAGGGGGATCAGTACCTAGAGGTGGGCCTAGCGGCAGGGGTAGTAGAAACCATACGCAGTTCCAGGGCTCTGTCCACGGGGAGGTTGTACGGCTTAAAGTGGAATGTCTTTTCCACTTGGTGCAGGGGGCGTGAGGTGGACCCAGCTGACTGCCCAGTGGCTTCGGTCCTGGAGTTCCTCCAAGAGCGCTTCACTGCTGGGCTTATCCCGTCCACTCTTACGGTGTACGTGGATGTCATTTTGGCGTTCCACGCTCCGGTAGGTGAGGGGCTTCTGGGGAGGCGCCCATTGGTCGTGCGATTCCTCCGTGGCACCCGGAGGATGACGCCTGCAACGCGCCCGGGGGTTCCAACTTGGGATCTGTGGTGGGGCTTGAAGGATTGGCTGAGGCCTCCTTCGAACCACTCGAGTTGGCGACAGATCGAGTTCTGTCGCTCAAGGTGGCGCTGCTTTTGGCTATCACCTCACTTAAAAGGGTTGGAGATCTCCAGGCACTGGCTATAACGCCATCTTGCCTGGAGTTTGCCCCTGGTGGGGTTAAGGCCATTTTACGGCCGAGGCCAGGCTATGTGCCTAAGGTGCCATCTAACGTGGCACGGCCGACGGTTTTGCAGGCATTTCATCCTCCACCTCATGTGTCGGCCGAAGAGGAGACTTCATCTGCTCTGCCCGTTAGGGCACTGCGAATCTATATACAGAAGTCTTCGCAGTGGAGAAAGTCAGAACGACTGTTGGTGTGTTTGGATCTCCTAGGAAAGGTCGGCCAGCGACCAAGCAGGCGGTCAGCAATTGGATCGTCAGGCGATTGCCTTGGCTTATCAGGTGCGCGGATTGCCTTCACCTTTGGCCTTAAGGGCGCATTCTACTAGGGGCATGGCCTCTTCTCGGGCCCTTCAGATGGGGGTCCCGCTTCAGGAGATCTGCGAGGCAGCCGGCTGGGCTGCCCCACACACTTTCATTAGGCTCTACGGTCTATATCTCCCTGCGATGCCTGGAGCTAGGTTGCTCTTGTCCTAAGTGTGCCTGAGTATCCAGTTTCACACTAGGGCAGCGGTCGTCGTGGCATAGTGGGTATTCGTTCCCCAAAGTGTCGTTTCACGACGCAGTGTTGAGTTCCTCGAGGGAACGTCTCGGGTTATGCATATAACCCTTGTTCCCTGAGAGAAGCGAGACACTCGTCGCTCCGCCACGCCTACCCCGCCTGAGGGCGATTTGCTTCATCGCGAAGGGCTGGCGTGTGCGTGATGCGGCGTCCCTTTATACTTCCGGGTAGGCCGGCACTCACTACGCTGTGACGTGGTACCAATCAAGATTGGTCTAAGTTTCATTCATGCTTCAGGGCCTTCACGCTGAGGGCGTTCCCCAAAGTGTCGTTTCACGACGCAGTGTCTCGTTCCCTTCTCAGGGAACAAGGGTTATATGCATAACCCGAGACGTTTTTCAGCAATAACACGGGACTAAACTCAAAAAGGATCCGTTAAATCTCCGCTTTGACGTGCAAGAGTCTGGAAGTCTATGGAATGATCAGCTACTGAAAGAGATCCCTGTCCTAGCTGGAGAAGGCCCTTTGCCTCCTCAGAATCACTGTCATTGGTGTCAAACATCTCTTCATCTCTCCTCTCATCAGTCAGCTTTTCCCCTACCAAATTGACTGGGTAAGCGGGAGGTGTTTTTTATTATCTCTTTTAATGAGCTAGCCTTTATTCAAATACCATTAGGGCCAATTTACGACATTAACCTAATTGAAAAAACATATAGTGGGGGTGGAAACCCCTTGTATCATAATTACACCCCTTAAATCTACATGTCTTGAATCTACACTTCTGCCACTAGGGGCAGAGTATATTTTTTGTTCATTTAAATGTACCTTTGTTTTAGGGGACATGCGCTGTCTTAAAACAGTTGGTGTTGTGCTTGAGTAATGCCGAATACAGTGGCTGCAAGTCTGTATCTTGGACTGAAATGTTTTTTTTTTTAATATTCAACCATTTGCCCCAATTTACAGACATCAACCTATTTGAATACGTATTAAGTAGTTTAATTGAATTTGTTTAATTTGTCTGATTATTTTTATTTTTTTTATGTTTACACAGCGGTTTTGTAATGTTTACACAGCTATTTTACTACTCTTTGTCACCCCCCTCCCCCCTACTTGTGTCACTACGACTGCTACGGACTGCGTCTGGAAAAGGTTCTTCCATTCATAATCAAATAGGACCAAACTGATTTTATCAAGGGCAGGACTCCTGAACATAATTAATATTTGTCAAGCACAAGACACTGACAGTATGGTAATTTTGTTGGATGCAGAGAAAGCCTTTGATCGTGTCGAGTGACCCTACCTGCATTAAATTTTACACAAATTTAATCTGGGAGAAAATTTCATAAGGTGGGTAAAATTATTATACAATAACTCCTTAGCTGCAGTAATTAAAAATGTTTGTAGATCTGATGTTTTTCTCTTCACCACTTGACACATCATTTATTTATTTATTTATTGCTTTTCCACCTAGTAGGCACTCAAAGCGCTGCTCTCTTTGGCAATAGATTAGGCAAAACTCAGAAATAAAGGGGGGTCAGGGTCAGTGGGACTCATCATAAATTTTCTTTATACACTGATAGGTTTTGTTATAAATAACTAGACGCTATCTTCAGTCCCTCTCATTGACCTTATCCAACGCTTCGGTATGTTTTCAGGCAACAAAATTAACTTACAATGCCAATCTCTTGCAATGCCAAAGCCTCAGAGATGGAACTGACTCCTTAATATCCTTCCCATTTCGTTGGTCCATGTCAGGTTTTCTTTCAATCTTGGCATTCAGATTACCCCCGTTTAACCAGATGTTTAAGACAAATTTTACAGCTCTCATAAAAAACATAAAAAAGACAAATGGACCATACTTCATTGTTGGGCAGACTGTCCATGGTTAAGCTTCCTAGATACCACTTACAAATGATCCCTTTTCTTACGTTAAAACAAAGGACTGAAGCTACTTAACCCCTTATTAACTGCCATATAAACAAGTCCGCCAGAGCATTTCTTACATTTTTACATGCAGTTAGGGCATTTTTTGGAGTATTCTAACAATCTATACCAGAGATGCCCAAACTGGGGCCCGCGGGCCAAAGTTGGCCCGTGGTAACCTTTGATTTGGCCCACCATACCGTCGGAGGAGAGAGAGAGAGGGGGGGGTGATACCTTCGACACAGATTGTCATTTCTAATTTGACATAACAATTATGTTTGTTTTATTGTTGAACTACAACAGAGTAAACTGAAATTAAATGTTTAAAGTAAATGTAAATTAATAAGAAAAATATATTATATATTAATCCCTCGCCACTTCCAAGTTTCAAGTTTCGCGGCCTCAGTGCATCGTGAGCTGATTGGCTGATCCTACTTCGCGGGTTTTCACCTATCGCGGGGGGTTCCGGTCCACATTAACGTCAACAAATTAAACGCAATAATGGAGAAATCAAGGCAGTGGCACACAGACAAGAGAAATTCTAAAAAAGCTTGGCAAGATGAGTTTTTATTCACAGAAGTCAAATCAAAGGCAGTATGTCTAGTTTGCAAACAGTCTGTTGCGGTTTTAAAAGAGTACAATATCCGTCGTCATTACGAAACAAAACATTCTGCAGCTTTCTCAATGTACAGCGGTGAGGCGTGAAAACAGAAGGCTAACGAGCTGCTTGCTGGACTTCGATCTGAACAGAGCGCTGCTCGTCCTTCAACAGCACAAGAAAGCGCCACACGGGCCAGTTATCCGATTTCCTCTCTAATTGCTAAAAGTGGAAGAGCCTTCGCTACTGGAGAGTTCGTCAAGGAATGTATTGCAGTGGCTGCAGAAGCAGTTTGTCCTTCTCGGGTACGAATGTTCTCACAAATTAGCCTGTCAAGAAATACTGTTACCCGACGCATAGAGGACATGACTCAAGACATTGGCGAGCAAATCAAGGCAAAGGCAAGTGCGTTCTCTGCCTATTCAACAGCCTGTGACGAGCACCGACATATCCGATTCCACAGCTGTTGGTATTTTTGCGTGGAGTAAATGAAACTTTTGATGTGACACAAGAGCTGGCTGGCATTGAGACCTTTTCTGGTACTACTAAAGGAGAAGATCTCTTTTTTGCTGTTGAGAGAGAGTTGGAAAGAAATTAATTAAAGTGGGAGAAAATGGCCGGCATTACAACTGACGGAGCGCCGGCAATGGTAGGGAGGAAATCTGGCCTTGCTGCATTTGTGTCTCAGAAAGTCAGTGAATGAGGAGGAAAAGTTGTTAAGTACCACTGCATTTTACATCAAGAACAACTATGTGCTAAATCTGTAGGGATGTGATGCGTGACGTCATCAAAATTGTGAACAATATACGCTCCAAGGCGCTTTCTCACCGACAGTTCAAGACACTGATGGATGAGATGGATGCGCAATATGGTGATGTGTTGTACCACCAGGAGGTCAGATGGCTCAGCCGTGGAAAGGTTCTCAGGAGATTTTTCGATCTGCGTGATGAGATCAGAGTTTTTCAGGAAAGCAAGGATGGTAATATTCAAGTGCCCACTGATAAGAAATGGCTCTCTGACCTGGCTTTCCTTGTGGATGTAACAGAGAGGCTCAATGTTTTGAATGTTCAGCTCCAGGCAAAGGACCAGATTATCACCCAGCTTTTTGATTACGTCAGAGCCTTCAAACAAAAACTACTGCTGCTCAGAAGACATCTCTTAGCAGGTAACAGTAACATTTACAGTTGTAAATTCAGGATATTTTGTGCAATTATAATTATGTTATTATTAATTATATATAGAATTATGTGGAGTTTACATTTATATTCAGTCATGTCAGCATTTGTATTTTTTTTGTACCTCAAGCTGATAGAATTTGCTTAAAATTTGCTAGTTTCTTAAATTGTCATGAAATAATACTTTTCTTCTTTTTTCAGTTATTTATTCTATTTTTTCTCCCTGTTTTACATCCCTGTCCTTGTCTCACACTGTTTTTTCTGTTTCTCATCACACATGCAGGAAATTTAGTTCATTTTCCCGGTCTTGGAGAGGTAGTTATGGTGAAAGAAAAGGTCCATGAGTATGATGCTGTTCTCAGCAACCTTATCCAGGAGTTTGACAGCCGCTTTGAGGACTTCAGACACAGCACTGCTGACTTTGAGTTGTTTGCTCAACCCTTCACCATCAGTGTGGATGCAGTCAGAGATGATCTTCAGATGGAACTAATTGAGCTTCAGTGTGATTCAGAACTGAAACAAAAGTTCACATCCCTTCCCTTGACAGATTTCTACAAATGTGTCCCAGTATACTGGTACCCTAAGATGTGTAAGCAGGCACAAGTGATGCTGTCTCTGTTTGGCAGTACCTACCTCTGCGAGCAGACTTTCAGTCTGATGAACTTGAACAAGAGTAAACTAAGAAGCCAAATAACTGACTCTCACCTACATAATATCTTGTCTTTGTCTGTAAGTCAGCTACAGCCCAATCTTGAAAAACTTCTGAAAAATAAGGACCAGCTTCATATCTCTCATTAGGTCACTGACATTGAAACTACATGGTTTTATTATTGATTGTGTATTTGGCATTGAACTGTATTGTACATTAAAAACTTGGGGATTCTTGCCCATTTAATTGTTCATTAAAATACAAAACTTTACAAATAAAACTGCATTAGTTAATCAGATGTTTTATATTTATTTTAAATATTATGATATAAATAACTTTAAGTTGCAATGGGTTTATTTATCAAGTACAGTTTGATTTATGATGCAAAATTTACTTTTGGCCCACGGCTCTCAATCAAGTTCGATTTTTGTCCCTTCATGGGAAAAAGTTTGGGCACCCCTGATCTATACGATACCTAAATCCCATATTTTAAGAATATCTGAGCAGTAAGTTTATAGTAACTATTTATAGTAACTAAAGAAATTGATAAAAAGTGCAATAAACCAGATATCCCCACATATTTTCCCCAAAAAATGAAATTTTCTAGCTATATCTCTCAAAATTCTGAGTATAAAAAATGTGCAGATCATTTCAAACTCCATAAATTTTATTTCAAGTGTACCCAATTCAGTTTTTGAGATAGACATTTTTTTATAAACTATGAAAAAACAAAAATATAAATATTTTTCCACAATTTGCAAAAAAGACAGCATGTACAACAAAAACTATTTACAATACTACAATCAAATTTCTAAGTGTAACAGAAACATAGGAGCACACTTAACTTTGTATAAGACCATGTTCATTTATAAAAGTACAATAAACAACCAAAAAGATAAATAGTTTCAGCGGATCAGAGAAGTCAACTCCATGAACTGTTGTAGTCCTTCACAGCTGATGACACCGGCCCCTCCACTGGTGTCTACTTTCCCCCAACCTCTCCCAAAATGCCCAGATACAGCATGTACAGTGTACTGGAGCAGCTCATCTTCTCTGAGCTCTGCCCATTTTACCTGGATTTTTACTGGTGTTTTCACACAGTGTTTTATCAAAGAGCATCTTGAAGAGTTCTGATGGATATGGCATGTCCACACATTGTAACAGGTGGTTGCACACCTGGCTGTCTTTTAGGGAGGGAATGTGGCATGGGGTGTGGCAAGCTATCAGGCTCCTCTTGGCTCTTCCAGCTCCAGGAAGTGCATCTGAATGAGTGCTGCTTCTGTGTGCCTGCTGCTGACTCCTTCATCTCCCTGTCCTCAGTGAAGTGGGTGGGGCAGGGGAGCAGAAGACCCTATCTCCTCCTCTAGAAAGTTCCAAACTCCAAAAAGAGTCCGTTTGGCATATACTGGTCGGCTTCGTGGACAGAGTTTGTGGGACGTGCGCGCCGGACCCCCGAAAAATTTGAGGTAGATCAGAGAAACTTTTTTTAGGCCCAAAAAACCATAAGGGGTACGTAAGGGCCCCCCCCAGTCAACATATCAAAAAGCGCCTGTCTCTAGCTCCAAGGCAACCCGCTTTAGCCCCTGGAGAAAATCTCTTTCTCAGCCCTCACATGCTCAGACATGCCTTTTGGTTGTGTTCAGAGCGGGGGAGGGGACAACCGTAGCTCTTCTGCCAATTAAGCCCCTTAACAATGCTGTGGCCTCTCCAAACTTTACCGCACGCTTCCACGCACTGTGACTAGAAAAAGGAGTCCACTCCCAAGTCGATGGGACCTTTCTAAGTGCCGTACGTAAACACACTATACAAATACATTGAAATAATGGCCTATTGGGAGTTTTCTACAAAGGTCCCAGGGGCCCCAGATTTTGCATGCTGGCTCCAGGGCCCCCCCTGAATAACATATTGAAGGCGGCTGGCTCTAGAGTGAAGGGAAGAAAAATGATGACTCAAAAGATATCTCTCCTTTTCGGCCCTTTAGCTGATACCCTAGTTTGACCTTTTGACCCCTTAACAATGTCTAGCCTCACCAAACTTGGCTCTTGGAGCACCCCTGAATCACATATCCAAAGCCCAAGGCTCTAGAACAAAGGGGAAAAAAATATGATCAAAAAGACACAGTTCTTTTTAGGGCCTTTAGCTAGTAACCTTAGTTGATCTTTTGACCCCTTAACAATGTTGTTGCCTCTCCAAACTTCACCACCCCCTTTCATGCACTGTGATTAGAAAAAAAGAGTCCACTCCCGAGGCGATCGGACCTTCCTAGGCGCCGTACCTGAACACACTGCAGGCAATACATTGAAATGATGGGCTATTTGGAGTTTTCTACAAAGGTCCCAGGGGCCCCAAATTTTTCATCCTGGCTCCTGGAGCACCCCTGAATCACATATCCAAAGCGCATGGCTCTAGAACAAAGGGCCTTTAGCTAGTACCCTTAGTTGACCTTTTGACTGACCCCTTCACAATGTCGTAGCCTCTCCAAACTTTACCACCCGCTTCCACGTACCGTGGCGATCAAAATGAGTCTGCTCCCGAGTCGATCAGGCCTCTCTAAGCGGCGTACGTGAACACACTACACAAAATACATTGAAATAATAGGCAACTTGGATTTGTTCTGAAAGGTCCGTTGTGGGGCAGAAAAATCGAACCGGGAGCTCAGTGGGGGGCAAACCTAGAGGTGTCCAGGAACCACCTTTGCCCAGAGGAAGCATGTTTTGGGGTCAAAAAGAGGGGGGAATCGCAAAGTTTCCGAAATCCGAATTAACTTGGCATTTTGGATCCCTTTTTACCCTACAATCCCTTCGGGTGATTATCCTGACGACGGCAATTTATTTGAATGGGCTTTTTTCCACGGACACACTAAAAGTACTTCCTCAACAACACTGCAGACAGAATAAGTCAGACATAAATATAAAACACAACAGTAATGATTATATACATACACTAATGCTACGAGATCTAAATCTAAAACTATCAGTAAAACTAAATCTCAAGAGTATGGTCTGGACCTGCTCTAACTGTGATTTATAAATAAAAAAGTGCAGTTGAATTGAATATAAAAATGACTGACAAGTTTGTCAGTGGCATTATATATACTTTTAACACAACACACATGAAGTTACACTTTTTATTAGATATATTACACACAACAACAATAAAACAATTGGCACTACTTTTCTCTCACTCAAACTGAAAACATGTCATGAAATATATACTTACATGTCATGAGAGGGATCTATTCCTTGAGTGAAGTGGACTTATTCATAACCGTTGGCACCATCTGGGTCAGACGAGGAGTAAAAAACCCGTCTTCATCATCCGACGCAGTTACCAGATTCGGCAAAGGGGTAGTGCCATTTGCGCCGGGTTTTTGCGGATTCATAATTATCCGTGATGGCGTGGGGAGTTAGTGCAAGTGTGAGGTGAGTGTCTAAAGTATGTGTAATGTTTTTTTTTTTGTGAGTGAGATATAGAATGAAAAGCTGCAGAAGTCTGCCGCGTAGTAAGTACTGCGACCCACAAGAAAATTTCCCGCGGGAAATTTGTTAATTTACATTTCCGGTTCCACGACCAATCATATAATAGTTTATGTACAACTTGTAGACGTATATTTCTTCGTAGAAAGTGCTGTGAGTGCATATCAGAGCTATAGAACACCTGGAGAAGCTATGGTGTGTATGTTATAATGATTTTACTGTGAGCGGTTTTTGCTAGTGTAGCAGGTATTGGCCGGTGGACCGACTACAAGTTTAAAAGTACGGGGCTGTAAAAAAAAGAACAAATGAGACGGACCCACGATCAGTTCTTGTTCTCTTTGACTGCATCTGCCGGTCTGGTTTTTAAATTTTTTTTTCTTATTAATCTGTTTATTATTTTTTAACATTATTACAATAAAACAAGAACACAAAATAAAAGAAGATATATATATATATATATATATATATATATATATATATATATATATAGGAAATAGCTTCATTTTTCTCAACATTTTGCTTCACAGTATTATGGAACTGCAATATGAAAACATAGCACCTCTATACACGTATCTGACACACTCAAACCATAGACACTACAACTGCTCCACCATTCATTCTTAATACAAAGGCTTAACATTGTAACATTCATATAACAGGTTTTGGGTTTACATGAACTAGTCCCTCAATACACAATTGTAACATTACCATTGAGGATGCACCATACAACTTAACAGGACAATAACCAATATCGCTATATTCACTTTTATCCCAACTTAACTGCTTAGTCAATACACTTTCACAGTAGATGCGCCTACATTGGTGACTGCATCTGCTAAACAGACAAATAGTTGCTTAAACTCAATATTAAAAGGGATAGTTTACCCAAAAATGTAAATTGTCATTATTTACTCACCCTCATGTTGTTCCAGACCTGTAGGAGTTTCTTTCTTCTGCTGAACACAAAAGAAGATAATTGGAAGAATGTTTGTAACCAAGCAGATAGAGCAACCATTCACTAACATAGAAATAAAAAAAAAATACTATGGTAGTCAATGGCTGCTCTATCTGCTTGGTTACAAACATTCTTCCAAATATCTTCTTCTGTGTTCAGCAGAAGGAAGAAAATCATACAGGTTTGGAACAACATGAGGATGAGTAAATGACAGAATTTGAATTTTTGGGTGAACTATCCCTTTAACTGAAAAGTTAAAATAAACTTAAAACTAAGCAGAATCTGCACTGAATTGTGCAAAAAACACAAAATATCACATCACAATACAGGAAATTGGCATGTTGGCTAATATTGTCATGCACCCCAAATGAACACTGGGCAAACTTGACCAAATTCAAAGCAAGAAATGAACACTCTAGTCCCCTTGGCAAGAGAAGGGAGTGCTATCCTACATTACCACTGCTTTTAGTGGCCAATAAAAGATTTCCACTCAGCCATACTCTTCTTGTAAGACGATGTGAGATCTCTCATGGATTTTGTCTAAGAGGACCTCCGTCTGTATGACTGACAGCAGAGTGGCTACACACTTTGGATAAGTCAGGTGTAGGGTATAGTAGTAGGCCATAAGGTATAAAGCACTCTCGGTAAGCTTATCTTTTGGAAAGACGGTTATTGCCACATCTCCTACCGCTAGGAGACAGTTGGACGGACCGACAATCAGGACTGGGCAGGAGAGAGTGCGTTTCTTTAAGTAGGAATCGGGGTCTTCTCTTTCCTGTAACACATAACACAGACATTCTTCTGTCAGGATAATGCATTTTAGTCATTTGGAACCTAGGGTAGAGTGTTGTTTACAAACACAACTTAATAAAGAAAACTTCTGACAAAAGTTACAGTACTGAGAAAGCTCCATCTGAAAGTGCTGTTTTTAACTATCCCATATGCATTTACTGCTTACACACGTCTAACCTTCCAAAAGAAGTAAAAACCAAGGCTAAGCTAGGGTGATAAAACCATACTGTGACACAGCCAAGACATCTACACAGTGAAAATCCTCTTTCTAAAAACAAGCATTTTAAGTGTCTTTAAAGCCTTAGAACATACAGTATGTGAATAGGAAATACATTAGGAATCATCAGGGGCAGCACCTTCAGTTATATTTTTTTCCGATATTGCAGTCAAAACGATCCTGCAACATTTTACACAGCTCACCTCGAGGACATGCACCAGAGCCTCACTCGCATCTCGTACCCTCTTTGGAGGAGCAGATGTTGAAGGGGAACAGTGATGGCAGCACAAGTAGAATCTCAAGAGCCTGGTCAGCTGTACAGGAAAAGATTCATTACTTAAGCACTTGGACAAAGTGCACAAGGTCAAATCTGATCAAAAAGGTACACAACAGACACAATGCTCTATAAATTATATATATATATATATATATATATATATATATATATATATATATATATATAAATCCAGCAAGTAATTGTATAGCCGTCATAGATGAAAAAGGTGGACAACAAACACTAGCTCTATTTGCCAATTAACATGCCTGAAGGTCCACCCTAAACCCCATTCACTAATAACACCAAAACAGCTTTCCCTACCTTTGTCCATTCCCATTGGGGGTTTTAGCGACTTTTTCCATACGCCAAAAAACTTCACCTTCTGGCAGAAGTCATGCCATCTTCCCTTCAGTTCATCGATGAAGTTGGTATTATCCTTATCCAAAACGCGTTGAAGCTCCTCCATCACCTATGAAATATCAAATATACCAATACAGATATTTGAATATAATTTTGGAGGAAATTGGTATTTTAAACATTGTGTGTGATACCATGGTTTTAATCATGCACAGTCAATAATGACTTACATGTACAACGTCCTTGAAACAAGGATATGCTTCTAGAACCTTCTCATGTCTTTCCTCCTTTCATTCATTTTCTACCACTTTGTCCCGTTAGAGGTCGCGGGTGACTGGAGCCTATCCCAGCAGCTTTGGGCCTGAGGCGGGGTACACCCTGGACAGTGGCCAGTTAGTCGCATGGCTGACATTTAGACAGACAATGACAGACAACCATTCACTCTCACATTCATTCACTAGGGACACTTTAGAGTTGCCAATTAACCTATACATACATGTCTTTGGACGGTGGGAGGAAGCCGGAGTTCCCAGAGTGAACCCACGGTAACACGTGGAGGACATGCAGACTCCTCACAGTCGGCCGAGAATGTTTGGGTCAGCCGGGTTTTGAACTCACGACCTTCTTGTTGTGAGGCAGGAATGCTAACCACTCTGCCACGTGCACCCTGTCTTTCCTCCTCGCGAATGATATTTGAATCGATGAATGCTCTTCTGGCTACAAATTCCAAATCCAGGAGATGAGAAACATCCTGGTGGTTTGGATTTTTTCTTTTATAAAAAGTTTGTAGGGCCTTGTAGTGCTTGGCCAATGTTGCTTGACTGGTGTCTGGACTGTCAACATCTGCAGACTTGTTAGCTGTAAGACAAAAAATATATATATAATTAATATGCTTCAGTTTAAAGAAAAGTTCATCTTATCTCTATATGCCATTTAAAAAAATCAAATAATTTTTTGTATAATAAATACATGAGAACAATTAGCTTGAAACTCACATGATCATGCAATCACATACAATTGCATGTAGGCACACAAGTAGCTACACTCCTACTACACACAGTCATGAGGCAGTTGGAAAAACTCACCATCAGGACTGGATAGGGCAGAGGGTGCTTCTTCAGGTAGGCTTTGGGATTTTCTTTTTCCTTCAACATATAACAGACATATTTCTGATAGGATAATGTACTTTAAGGATAATTTCGGTATTTTGGAACTAAAATTATATACAATTAAAAAGAGCAAAAATGCCACTGATGAGACACACGGATTTTAAATACATAACATTATTCGATATGCCGGAGAGGTTATATAAAGTAATGTTGCACAGTGGACTGATACTTGAAGGGTTAGTTCACCCAAAAATGAAAATTCTGTCAATTACTTGCCCTAATGTCGTTGGACACCCGTCAGACCTCCGTTCATCTTCACACATAGATAAAGATATTAGTGTTGAAATCCGATGGCTCAGAAAGGCCTTCATTGACACCAATGTCATTTCCTCTCTCAAGACCCATAAAGGCCCTAAAGACGTCATTACAAAGCCCATCTCACTACAGTGGCTCTACAATCATTTTATGAGGTGACGAGAATAGTTTTTGTGCGCAAAAAAACAACAACTAAATAACGACTTATATACTAATGGGCTGATTTCAAAACAAAGCTTTGAACCATAATGAATCAGTGCATCGATTCATGATTGTCAATGAAGGCCTTTCTGAGCCATCGGATTTCAACACTAATATCTTCATCTGTGTGTGAGATGAACGGAGGTCTGACGTAGGGCTGGGCCGATAAACGATATCACATCGAATCGCGATAAAATTTAAATGGATAACGATGATAAGCTCCGGACATTTTCACTCGATATGGATTGATCCATGAACCATAACCGGAAGTACTAGAACATGAATTACACACTCCGGTACAGTAGGTGGCGGTATGCACCGGAAACAATTGGTTGCGATCCGCCAATAATACTAGAGAAGAAGAAAAAGATCAGCAGTGTTGCAACCTTAGCGACTTTGTCGCTATATTTAGCGAGTTTTCAGACCCCTCTAGCGACAAATTTTCAAAAAAGCGACTAGCGACAAATCTAGCGACTTTTTCTGGAGTTTTTGGAGACTTTCACAAGTGAAAGCACACATCGTTCTTACTCTAATCAATGAGCAGCGGGTGCTGCCGCGGGCCCCACCCCCATCCCAAAGCACTCATAGTCGGCCCAGTCCTCGCGCAGCAGCCCCTCCCAGCTGCAGTCAGAGCAGGAGTTGTTCACCCCTAGTGATGAGTCGTTCATGAACGATTCGTTCTTTTTGAACGAGTCTTTAATATGACTCGGGAACAACTAGTCATCTCAGAGAGCGAGTCGTTCATTTTTGTGTAGACCCGCGTATGCGCATTCCGCCACATCTCATACAGGAAACAGAAAGGAGATGCAGACAGCGAGACCAACCCCCTGGAATGGTGGAAGATCAATTCCAGCAATATACCCCAGAGTGAGCCTCCTGGCAAAACGTTACCTGTGTATTCCTGCCACCAGCTCACCCTCAGAGCGTGCTTTTAGCACAGGTGGTAATATAGTGTTCAGCCACAGGGCAGCTTTAAAGCCAGACACTGTGGACAGACTAGTGTTTCTGGCAAAAAACCTAAAAGTTTACAAATTGTGTGCACTAGCTAAAAGTTGAATATTTTTTGTTTACATTTTGCAAATTTAATCTAACTCTTAAAGCCAGACACAGTGGACAGACTAGTGTTTCTGGCAAAAAACCTGTAAAAGTTTTACAAATTGTGTGCACTAGCTAGTTGTTGTATATTTTTCATGTTTACGTTTTGCACATTTAAAATACCTCTTAAATCCAGAACCTTTTTTCAGGCCAGTCTTCCTGGCAAAAAAAGAATAAAAAAATACAACTGAAAGTTTTACAAATTGTGTGCACTTGCTAGAAGTTGTATATTTTTATGTTTATATTTTGCACATTTAATGTACCTCTTAACGCCAGACACTGTTTACAGTTAGTCTTCTGGTTGGAAAAAAGCTGTAATGTTTACAAATTATGTTTACAATAGTATTATGTTTACATTTTGGAAATGTGTAATTTTTTTTTTAGTAAACTATACTTTTAAAGTGTAATTTAATGAACCCTCTCATTTTTGTGGCTTCAGTCATTCAGGCATACTATTTTTAAGCTGGAAGCATTAACAACTTGTATCGAATATCGAAAATCGTTATCGTTCAATATGGATATTTTATTTCGAGATCACATTTTTGCCATATCGCCCAGCCCTAGTCTGACGGGTGTCCAACCACATGAGGAATTAATGACACAATTTACATTTTTGGGTGAACTAACCCTTTAAAAAGGCACTGCTGTACCCAGCTGTTCCTCATACAATAACAGCTTTTTATTAATACCAAATTTCTGTTAAAACTTAATTTCTACAATAATGTTAATTAATTGGTAATAAAACAGTACAAGTGTAGTTTAACTACCTATCCTCTGATGTCCATTTTAAAGCCTTTTACTTCTGTCATGTCATGACTGTCATCTTGACCAATAAAGTATGTCTATTTGTTTATGCAAATTTGAAACTCACCTTCGAACTCACTTTCTTTACGGTCTGAGCTGCCACTTCCTTCTGTGGACCGATCTAGAATGATTGTTGAGTCACTTGAATCTAGGGATGGGCGATATGGCCAAAAATCCATATTGCGATATACATTGCAGCCTCTTGCGATAACGATATATATTGCGATAAATTATAATTGAATCATTTCAGAACAGGTTACATAGATCCTAAGGAAAGCCAAACTGCTAAATGTATTTTTTAATGTTATTCCTGTATTCCTGAAAAGGAACTCACAATCTTCTTGCATAAAGCAACAGCACGGTCAATTCGGGGATCTTTCACACTTTTTTCTGTTGACAAACGTGTAAGATTTTATATGTTAATTTAATCTATAATCTCTCGCGCTCGCGCGCTCTCTCTCTCGCGCTCGCTCCCGCGCTCGCTCTTTGGCTGCATTGCCTGGCTATGCTAGCTCCGGGAAATGGATTAACCCCACCATTAGTTTCAACAGACCCCGTGGACACCTCCACTTTCCCCGAGTGATGACCTTTTCTCACACATGGTCTCTTTCATTCCGCTCCGAGGTTTGGTTTAAGCTGCGGCTACACTGGTCCCACTTTACGGCTCTCTTTCTCCTTTCGCAAACCCCCTTCACAGTGTTGGCCTCGTAGCCCGCAGTCATTAGACCCGAGCCGGTGATAACCGGAAGGGTCTATTATTTCTGATAGCGTCCGTTATTAGACCCGAGCCGGTGATAACCGGAAGGGTCTATTATTTCTGATAGCGTCCGTTATTAGACCCGAGCCGGTGAAAACCGGAAGGGTCTATTATTTCTGATAGCGTCCGTTATTATTATTATTAGACCCGAGCCGGTGATAACCGGAAGGGTCTATTATTTCTGATAGCGTCCGTTATTATTCTGCTCTTTGAGGGCAAATTTGACCCCCTGAACATGCACGAAAACTCAGGAAACTTTGCCCAAAATTCAAGCCCGGCGAAAAATTTATAGAAATGAAGTCCGCAAGAAAAATATGAAAAATGACTCAGTGGCGACCCTGGAAAAGTCAAAATACATTGGGCCTATGGAAAGTGAAAGTAACTTTTTTCCAACGTAGAAAAATGAAACTTGGTACATCCATAGAACACCTCAGGGCAAATATATCGTCTATGACAGCCACACCCTAAAGTCAACAGGAAGTCCGCCGTGTGGGGTGGAACGCGCGGCCACTAAAATCGCACTCCTCGCGCAAAATGATTCAACTCATCGTGTTTTTATCTAAAAGGCCCCAAATTTGGTGAGTATCATCTAGACACGTGTGTCAACCAAAGTTATCACTTTGTTGTAGATATCTTATCGGGGATGGGTGTGGCAAGCCTGTAACAAGGTGGCCATTTTTGTGAAAATAAAATGTCTCTTAACTCTAAAACGCCTTCTCGGATCAAGTCGGACCCAAAAAGGCGTTTGTGCCCATTCATGACCTGAACACAAAAATATGTAAATAAAAGGGTTATCTTTAGAAATGGCTCTCCAGCGCCCCCTACAAACTTATAATGGGAGCCAAGAATTTAGTTTGTCATAGAGACATTAAATTTGGTACACACATCTCTTATGTCATGAACATAAAAGCCAATGACAACCACCCCTATCTATAAATGTGTTACCATAGCAACGCACCAAATATGTGGACAAAGTCAATGGGAAGTGAAAATTTTTGTTTATCATAAGCAAATGAAACTTGGTACACACATCCAGTATAGGCTTATGAACAAAAAAGCCAATGGTGACCACCCCCTATCTATAAATGTGTTGCCATAGCAACGACCCAAATATGTGGACAAAGTCAATGGGAAGTGACATTTTTAGTTTGTCGTAAGCAAATGAAACTTGGTACACACATCCAGTATGGGCTTATGAACAAAAAAGCCAATGGGGACCACACCCTATCACACATGGGAAGGCGGCCATTTTGAATTGAATATGTGAATCTTCTTAGAATACACCTCTCTTTTAAAAAAACAGTACTTTGATTTTCTCGCCTTAGCCCAAGCATAATCTATTATTTTCAAAAGTTCAGAAAGCTCCCAGGAAAACCAGGGATTGTGGAGGCCTTTAACTCTAAATTACAAGGTGGTGTAGGCCCCAGCAGTAGCACAGGCCCGAGGTGACGAAGCAGGATCCAGCCAGAAGAAGATTCAAGCAGTAGCACAGGCCTGGTTATTTGACATTACTGTGAAGTTTACGCTTTAAAGCACAAAATGCAATCCTCCGAGTACATGATTCCCCGCGGTCTCAAGGGAGGCGAGTGTATTTATCGCCACTTGCTGCTTTAATTCTACTTATAATTGACGTGGCTCCGTGAAGTCTTCACGGAGCTGGCAAAGCTGGTATTCAGTAACATGTTTCGTTTTGAGGTAGTACAACAGATTAGTCGTGTTACCTCTCTTAGCCGGAACTGTTGCCCCACACACTCTACAGAGTATAATTTGCTGCTGCACGTCAGACGCCTTAAATCCGAATTACGTCCAAATAATGGATGTTGCGTCTTTTTCACCAGCTCCTCCGTTTCGCTTTCAGCCATGTTTCAAGCTGCAGCTCGTGGCTGTAAATTTTTTGGAAATTGCGTCATCAACATGTATTATCGCGGTAGTGCAATAGAATTAAAATCTCTATCGTATGCCAATTTTTTATCATTTATATCGCATATCGTTCATATCGCCCATTACTACTTGAATCCATTTCATCCATATCTGTTGGCTGCTCAAGACAGCGCCTCTTTGTAGAGCTGCAAAGATTAATCAGTTAATCAATTAGTTACTACTAAATCATTCCATCTGACTTTATTTGTATAGCCCTTTATATATAAACAAAAGTTAACACAAAGTGCTTAGTAATAAATAGCAATATCCCCCAAACATCCAAAGCAATTACTTTGTAGTCACACACTAAAATAAGAGAAACAGAAAGTGAAGGAGACAGATCACCCAGGACATTGACATGATTGATAATTTGAGTCATTTTTCTTAGATTTTTTTTGGAATGTAAAAATTTGATTTAAGCTTCTGAAAATATAGAAAATGTGAATATTTTCTAGCTTCTTTAGTCCTTTGACACTGAAATTAACATCTTTAGGTTGTGGACCAAACAAGATTTTTGAGGACATAACCTTGACCTCAAACTGATAAATTAATCTAGAAAATGATTAACAGATGAATCTTTGATAAAAAATAATCATTAGTTACAGCTCACCTCTTTGAATGTCTCCCATCTGGAGTTCTTTTTTGGGGGGATCTCACATTTTGTAATCTTTTGTATAGCTGTGAGTACACAGTGACCTGCACAAGACATTTAATACATTTTTCAAATCGCTACTAAAAATGTCCAACATGAAACAGTCATAAACTGGGTGCATTTCACTTACCCATTTATGATGGCCTTGGGTCTGCAGCATGGGGTAGTACAGTACTATTCTCTTTGCCATTGCTGTAATTTTTGGCTTTAATGGGTATCTGTGTGATTCTCTATCCCCCTTTGCCCTCAGGATTGCAATCATACTGGTCATTGTGTTTCGAATGAGCCGGCATCTGAGATCTTTTGACATCTGGCAGTTGCGCTGTTCGCCTGTCTTCGTCAACTCAAAGTATTGTTGTCGGACTTGCTCAAGTTCTGTGTCGGTGTGCAATACATATTCTGGAAAGGATAACTTCACAACCTTTTCAGGGGTTGTGTGCTTTGGAGGACTTGCGTCTACAGGAGTGGATGTATGTTGCACAGGTGATGCATTAAAGGAGGAACTGCATGATAACTTAGAGTGTTCTTGGCCAGACTCCTGCAAAAAAAAAAAAACATTTTTTTTGGTTTACTTATTCACCGCCGTATCCCCCCTTTAGACATTGTGTTGTTGACATTAAAAATACACGAAAGAGAGCTCAATTCAATTTTTTTTTTAAACATTTATGTAGGTTATATAACTTTATATTTCTGTTTAAGTTAGTAGGCTATATCAGGTTAAGCTAAAGATTCAAATAGGTTTGTTTATTCGATTTATTTCAGTTAACATTTATTTAATTTCAAGTAATAAAGTTCTTTTTAATGTTTTTAGTTAACTATTACAACCCTGATACGTTATTGATTATGTGTCAAAAAATTGTCTTTCTTTGAATTAAATGGGAATACAGTGTATTGTGAAAACAAAAGCGAATATATATTGCGTGACTTTTAATTATAAACAAGCTAGAAATGCACCGGGACTCTTATTTTGAAATGCCTGCGCCTTACTATTGCAGCTGCTCATTCAAGTTCAGATGAGGGAGATCAAATATGCATTGTAACAACCGTCTAAATCACATTACTATCTTTTCATTATTCCTCAGCATTAGTACATAAACAATTGCCTAGCACAAACGTGTGTTATTCACTGCTTGAGCCTCTCTGAAGCGCTACAGTGCCGCGTTTTTCCTCTATGGTTTCCCCGCAGTTAGATCCGCACGTTACAGTTACAATGTGCTCATCTCTTATACATGACATCAGTTCTGACTGGATTTCTTCCCTAATCGTTCCTCGCTAAAATTTTCATCTCGTTTGTAATTGTTGACGAAAATAACAGTAGATTTCTGTCAAAGAAATTACACTGCTCAGAAGGCGAAGCACTGCTGGGCGGAGTGTTTAGCGCAACACTCTGAGAGAACGCTCTACTCTTCGCCACGGGGCTTCTCATGGGCTGAGCAAGTCACTCCGCAGAAGTAGCAGTGCTTTGCATTCTGAGAAAATAGTTCCCAGTTTGTATATTGTTAGAAGATGGCTGTGTCTCATGTGACCTCGTTATTTGTACACACTGTGACTATACAGATCACTACATGTAAATAGGAAAATGTTGGCGTTAATTTGTCATTTTTCTAGTGACCAAAAATTGTTATTTATCGCCATTAGACTAGTCTTCACAGTTCATGAATTTAGCTGGAACAAAATGGCACGAATAACGTTAACGTAAGGCGAATATTCTGCTTTTGAACACAACATAATATACATTATTCTCAAAGCGCAATTCAGCTCCTATTGTTCACTGACCACACATAACATTTCACACAACAAGTGAAAGAAGGAGCGTGATGTGACAAATGGGAGGAAGTTCGATGCCCACAGTGCTGCTGTAGCAGGTCACTGTGGATTAGCGCCATGAAGCAATTAGCTTCTTTTTTTTTAAAGCTTCAATTGGGCCTCTGCATTCGTAGGTTTATATATGATAAAGAATAATATTTTCATACATACCTTTCAAAATCGACACTGCGACATTATCCAATTCTTCCATGATGTTAGCTTTGCCTCGCTGACTCTGTTCGACGTCAACGGGCCTCCTAGTTCAAATCCAAGTCGCTCCGGAACGTTAGGATACGCCCAGGTTCTCATTTGCAGCAGCTAGATGGCGGGTGTAACCATAGTAACGAGTTTTTACGTCAGTCTTGCTCTCTACCGACCTGTGACCAGTTATTTATATGTCTATGAGTTGACCGTCCTTGTGCCTGTGACATCTTTGCTTCTAACATGATTTGGCGTTGCTTCATATGCTACATATTTGTGGCATTCAACAGTGCAATTATTTATTTCCCTTATTCTCCTGTGGATGCAAGGGATAAGCCTTGCCCCATATCTGTCAATACACTGTCATCAAATGACAATAAATTAAAACAGTCAGCTGGGCAGATGCTGGTTTTGTTAAAGATTCTGCCATTTCTCATTGACAAAATTGGAGAAAACGATTACACACAAATGCTACTTAAATTGTTAGAGATAGTCAAAATTCTGTTTTCACCTATTATTGCTCTCTCAACTCTTTCAAGACTGAAGCTTTTAATAGAGCAACATTTAAAACAATTTAAACAACTGTTTCCAGATGCAAATATTATACCTAAACAGCATTACTTGCTGCATCTTCCTTCTTAGATTAAGGCACTTGGTCCTACAGTGAGGCATATGTGTATGCGTTTTAAGGTCAAAGCATTGCTTTTTTATATATTTTTTTTAAAGTAGTTTTAAAAATATATGTAAGTCTCTTGTGAAGCACAACCAACTTTATGAATGTAGTCAGAATGTGCATGAGAAACATCCAATTTGTTCAGGTGAAGTTGACTTGGGCCCAGCCTCTGAGGTGAAAAATGTTCACGACTTCTTAGGAATAGAGCACGTTGAACATATAGTTTCGGTACAGTGGATTATGCAACATGGAAATGAGCATACATGTGGAAAATCTTTAGTTATTTCTAATGTCATCAGTGACACTCCAGAGTTTGTACTTGTGAAAAACATCTATATTTTAAATGCTTCAGTGTATTGTTTTGAATGCCAACCTCTATCTACAGTTGGGTGGAATGATCATTATTTAGCTTATGAGGTAGAAGTTCCCGAACTAGCTCAAGCCAATATTTTCATGGATGCTGAAAAGCTTGTTGATTTTACACCATACCACTGTGTAAACTTCAATAATAGCAAGTACATTCCCCTGAAGTATGATCTCACAGACATCATCAAACATCATTCTTGAGTCTGTATTGAGTGTGGGTGTTTGTGCGCAATTAATTTTTTTAAGCACTGACAAACACTGTAATTGATGGCATTTATTTTTTACTTTATTCCTTTTGGAATAATGTGTTCTAGAGTGCAACAGAACAGAGAAGGAAACATAATTCCACCTTTTGCCTAATTTTTACATATAATATGTACATGGTTTGATTGAAATGTTAGACAAATAGCCACACTGTACTGTGTTGTTGGGCATGTTGACCTGCAGTTTTCAATAAAGCAGATATTTTGTCTCAATTCAAGTTAAGTCTATTTCTTGAAACAAGACGATGCATCTTTTAAAAATAACACAGCAGCTTAAAAATCTTATGACATGACAAAAAAGCTTGTTTCATCTAAGATATGACTAAAAATAAGATGTTTTCAAGACAGTTTCACTTAACAAGATATTCAAGATGCACTGTCTAAAAACAAGCTCCTTTATCTAACTTAAATCTAAGATTTTGTCTTATATTAAGTGTGATGATTTTTTTTGACTAGAAATTAGAAAAATATACTTGGCAAGATTTTGAGTTTTTGCAGTGCAAGGACTCAAATACAATTTTAAAACAAAAATCAAATACCATAATAAATATATGACATTAAAAACAACAGACACACAGAATACACTAACAAAACAGACAGACTATTTTAACAGACATGAATCCTGACAAATTTAGATTATTATAGTATTAATTTGGCTTTTTGTTGACGTAACATTGTAAATAAGATGAAATTTTTAGGCCCGAGCCGGTGATGACCGGGAGGGCCTATTGTTTTTGCTCGGATTTTTTTTTTTTTTTTTATTGTGACCCAATGATCCTAAATTTGACCCAGTGAACATGCACGAAAAGTCATTTTTATTGGTCCCAGACTTCAAGCTCGGCGAAAAATTTATGTATTTGAAGTCGCCGAAAAAAAAATACGAAAAATGACTCAGTGGCGACCCCTACAAAATCAAAATACATTGGGCCTATGGAAAGTGAAAGTAACTTTTTTCCAACGTAGAAAAATGAAACTTGGTACATCCATAGGACACCTCAGGAACAAACAGAAAAGTCAATGACAGTCACACCCTAAACTTAACAGGAAGTCCGCCATGTGGGGTGAAGCAGCGGCCACTAAAATCGCACCCCTTGCGCAGAAAGATGCAAATCATTGTGTTTTAATCTAAATGGACCCAAATTTGGTGAGTATCATCTAGACACATGTGCCAACCAAAGTTGTGACTTTGTTGTTGATATCTTATCGGGTATGGGTGTGGCAAGCCTGTAACGAGGTGGCCATTTTTGTGAAAATAAACGTCTCTTAACTCTCAAACGCCTTCTCGGATCGAGTTGGACCCAAATAGGCGTTTGTGCACATTCATGACCTGAACACAAAAATATGTAAATAAAAGGGTTATCTTTAGAAATGGCTCTCCAGCGCCCCCTACAAACTTATAATGGGACCCAAGAATTTAGTTTGTCATAGAGACATGAAATTTGGTACACACATCTCTTATGTCATGACGAGCATAAAATCCAATGACAACCACCCCCTATCTATAAATGTGTTGCCATAGCAACGTCCCAAATATTTGGAAAAAGTCAATGGGAAGTGAAAATTTTAGTTTGTCGTAGGCAAATGAAACTTGATACACACATCCAGCATGGGCTTATGAACAAAAAAGCCAATGGGGACCACACCCTATCACACACGGGAAGGCGGCCATTTTGAATTAGAAATTTGGTCCGACTTAGAATGCACCTCTTTTTTTAAAAAACAACAAAAAATAGCTGCTTCATTCCACAGACACCAAACTTGGGCAAAATGAGTTAAACACATGTATGTAAAATAGACAAGTGTTTTTCTAGACTTTTTTGCTCGAGTTATATTTTTTTTTTATTATAATTCGGTATATAATTTTTTATCATATTTTTTCCTCAAAATGATCCTCAATTTAACCCAGTAAACGTACAACTAAAAGTCATTTTTATTGGTCCCAGATTTCAAGCCCAGCGAAAAATTTATGTATTTGAAGTCCCCGAAAAAAAAATACGAAAAATGACTCAGTGGCGACCCCTAGAAAAGTCAAAATACATTGGGCCCATGAAAAGTGAAAGTAACTTTTTTCCAACGTAGAAAAATGAAACTTGGTACATCCATAGGACACCTCGGGGCAAACTGAAAAGTCAATGACAGCCACACCCTAAACTCAACAGGAAGTCCGCCATGTGGGGTGAAACGCATGGCCACTAAAATCGCACCCCTTGCGCAAGAAGATGCAAATCATTGTGTTTTAATCTAAATGGCCCCAAATTTGGTGAGTATCATCTAGACACATGTGCCAACCAAAGTTGTGACTTTGTTTATGATATCTTATCGGGTATGGGTGTGGCAAGCCTGTAACGAGGTGGCCTTTTTTGTGAAAATAAAACGTCTCTTAACTCTCAAACGCCTTCTCGGATCGAGTTGGAACCAAAAAGGCGTTTGTGCACATTCATGACCTGAACACAAAGATATGTAAATAAAAGGGTTATCTTTAGAAATGGCTCTCCAGCGCCCCCTACAAACTTATAATGGGACCCAAGAATTTAGTTTGTCATAGAAACATGAAATTTGGTACACACATCTCTTATGTCATGACGAGCATAAAAGCCAATGACAACCACCCCCTATCTATAAATGTGTTGCCATAGCAACGTTCCAAATATGTGGAAAAATTCAATGGGAAGTGAAATTTTTAGTTTGTTGTAGGCAAATGAAACTTGGTACACATATCCACCATGGGCTTATGAACAAAAAGCCAATGGGGACCACACCCTATCACACACGGGAAGGCGGCCATTTTGAATTGAAAATTTGGTCCGACTTAGAATACACCTCTTTTTTAAAAAACAACAAAAATAGCTGCTTCATTCCACAGACACCAAACTTGGGCAAAATGAGCTAAACACATGTATGTAAAAGAGACAAGTGTTTTTCTAGACTTTTTGCTCGAGTTATATTTTTATTATAATTCGGTATATATTTTTTTATTATAATTTTTGCAAAATGATTCTCAATTTGACCCAGTAAACCAACAACTAAAAGTCATTTTTATTGGTCCCAGACTTCAAGCCCGGCGAAAAATTTATGTATTTGAAGTCCCGAAAAAAAATGAAAAATGACTCAGTGGCGACCCCTAGAAAAGTCAAAATACATTGGGCCTATGGAAAGTGAAAGTAACTTTTTTCCAACGTAGAAAAATGAAACTTGGTACATCCATAGGACACCTCAGGGCAAACTGAAAAGTCAATGACAGTCACACCCTAAACTAAACAGGAAGTCCGCTGTGTAGGGTGAAATGCACTAAAATCGCACCCCTTGCGCAGAAAGATGCAAATCATTGTGTTTTAATTTAAATGGCCCCAAATTTGGTGCGTATCATCTAGACACGTGTGCCAACCAAAGTTGTGACTTTGTTGTTGATATCTTATCGGGTATGGGTGTGGCAAGCCTGTAACGAGGTGGCCATTTTTGTGAAAATAAAACGTCTCTTAACTCTCAAACGCCTTCTCGGATCGAGTTGGACCCAAAAAGGCATTTGTGCACATTCATGACCTGAACACAAAGATATGTAAATAAAAGGGTTATCTTTAGAAATGGCTCTCCAGCGCCCCCTACAAACTTATAATGGGACCCAAGAATTTAGTTTGTCATAGAGACATGAAATTTGGTACACACATCTCTTAAGTCATGACGAGCATAAAAGCCAATGACAACCACCCCCTATCTATAAATGTGTTGCCATAGCAACGTCCCAAATATGTGGAAAAAGTCAATGGGAAGTGAAAATTTTAGTTTGTCGTAGGCAAATGAAACTTGGTACACACATCCAGTATGGGCTTATGAACAAAAAAGCCAATAGGGACCACACCCTATCACACACGGGAAGGCGGCCATTTTGAATTGAAAATGTGCTCCGACTTAGAATACACCTCTTTTTTTTAAAAACAACAAAAAATAGCTGCTTCATTCCACAGACACCAAACTTGGGCAAAATGAGCTAAACACATGTATGTAAAATAGACAAGTGTTTTTCTAGACTTTTTTGCTCGAGTTATATATTTTTTTATTATAATTTTTCTGCAAAATGATCCTCAATTTGACCCAGTAAACGTGCAACTAAAAGTCATTTTTATTGGTCCCAGACTTCAAGCCCGGCGAAAAATTTATGTATTTGAAGTCCCTGAAAAAAAAAAAACGAAAAATGACTCAGTGGCGACCCCTAGAAAAGTCAAAATACATTGGGCCTATGGAAAGTGAAAGTACCTTTTTTCCAACGTAGAAAAATGAAACTTGATACATCAATAGGACACCTCAGGGCAAACAGAAAAGTCTATGACAGTCAGTGGTGGACGAAGTACACAAACCAAGTACTTGAGTTAAAGTACAGATACACTAGGTAAAATATTACTTCAGTAAAAGTAAAAGTACTCCCTTTTAACTTTCACTTGAGTAAAAGTACAAAAGTATTTGCCTTCAAATGTACTTAAGTATCCAAGTACTAGGCTATAATGCCCTTATAATTTTTGTCAGTCTCTTGCCCCCTTTAGGCGCCAGGAATTATTTAAAAAATACAGATTTTTGAGATCCAAATTTCAAAAGGCTGTGGTTTGAAAATGATAAGAGATAGAGTCCTACTCTGAACTAGAAAAATGTCAGGTATGACCCAAAGTATTTAAGTAAATAAATTTTAAGCATCTAATTTGCATATAATTTGCATACTATGACATTATATATTGGCGGTTATGTTTTTTTCAGTACTTACACACTAATGAACATATTAGAATAGTTTTTTCTTTTCTTTTTCTGAAATAAAGAATAACTACAACTTCTAATAAACCATAACTAGTAAAACGTATGCAAATAGTTATGAGAAATATACACGTGTACTGTATGTGTGTGGTTGCAGTTGCTTTATCTTTTCTTATCCATCCATGTGGCATAGTTAGTAGTTTTTTAGAGTGTGGGACCTCTCATAAAGCACAGCACACAGTCATCACTTTTATTACGATCGCTGCTTTGATTAGCGCATTCTCGCTGACTATCGCCTCTCCCTCCTCGACTGGGTAAAGTGTCAGGATGTCCAACACGTATTTGTCCCAAACAGCTGTCAATAGAAGCCGCATTATTCCCAAACTCCCTGTCACTATCGCGACGGCAGTACACCCGCCCCGGCTTCTATCACCTGTGCTAAAGGTAAAGCTGCAGGTGCTAAAGGTAAAGCTGCAGGTGCTACGCGCTCACGGCTTCCCTTTCCAACATCCTTCACGACTAGTTTCCTCCCGTTTCTTTCACTGATGTTTGGTAAAATGTGGGAAAAACAGCGTGTGCTTTATGAGAGACGCTGAGAAAGGCACGAGCAGCTGCGCCGCTGTCCAAGTTACACACGCACGCACTCTCGCTCATTCTCACTTTCACTCGGCTGAAAAGACTCTAAAGGTAGATGTTCTCCCTCAGAATCAGAGTCAGACATTACTAATACCAAAGCTTCATCACAGGTGTATTTTTTATTTGTCATTTTCATGTTTATCAGCTCGCGTGTAGTGAATGAGGCTTCTATTGAGCCGGTCCTGACACTCCCACTGAGACGCGTCTTTGAGGTCTTCTTCTACAAAAATATTTAACGGAAACACAAGGAACGACTAATTTTGCAAAATGTACTTGAGTAAAAAGTAAGATATTTGACGTTGAAATGTAGTGAAGTTAAAGTAAAAAGTATCCCTTAATGGAAATACTTAGGAAAGTACAGATACTGGAAAAAACTACTTAAGTACAGTAACGAATTACATTTACTTCGTTACTGTCCACCACTGATGACAGTCACACCCTAAACTAAACAGGAAGTCCGCCATGTGGGGTGAAACGCATGGCCACTAAAATCTCACCCTTTGCGCAAGAAGATGCAAATCATTGTGTTTTAATTTAAATGGCCCCAAATTTGGTGAGTATCATCTAGACACATGTGCCAACCAAATTTGTGACTTTATTGTTGATATCTTATCGGGTATGGGTGTGGCAAGCCTGTAACGAGGTGGCCATTTTTGTGAAAAGAAAATGTCTCTTAACTCTCAAACGCCTTCTCGGATCGAGTTGGACCCATAAAGGCGTTTGTGCACATTCATGACCTGAACACAAAAATATGTAAATAAAAGGGTTATCTTTAGAAATGGCTCTCCAGCGCCCCCTACAAACTTATAATGGGACCCAAGAATTTAGTTTGTCATAGAGACATGAAATTTGGTACACACATCTCCTATGTCATGAGGAGCATAAAAGCCAATGACAACCACCCCCTATCTATAAATGTGTTGCCATAGCAACGTCCCAAATATGTGGAAAAAGTCAATGGGAAGTGAAAATTTTAGTTTGTCGTAAGCAAATGAAACTTGGTACACCCATCCAGTATGGGCTTATGAACAAAAAAGCCAAAGGGGACCACACCTTATCACACACGGGGAGGCGGCAATTTTAAATTGAAGATGTGAACCGACTTAGAATACAACCTCTCTTTTAAAAAACAACAGAAAATAGCTGCTTCATTCCACAGACACCAAACTTGGGCAAAATGAGCTAAACACATGTGTGTAAAATAGACAGGCGTTTTTCTTGTCGTTTTTATTCGAGTTATATTTTTTTTATTAAAATTTGGTATATATTTTTTTTATTATAATTTTTCTGAAAAATGATTTTCAATTTGACCCAGTAAACGTGCAAGTAAAAGTCATTTTTATTGGTCCCAGACTTCAAGCCCGGCAAAAATTTATGTATTTGAAGTCCCCGAAAAAAAAATATGAAAAATGACTCAGTGGCGACCCCTAGAAAAGTCAAAATAATTGGTTCTATGTAAAATGAAAGTAAATTTTTCCAATGTAGAAATACAAAACTTGGTACACCCATAGGACACCTTAGGGCAAACAGAAAAGTTTATTACAGCCATACCGTAAACTCAACAGAAAATCTACTATGTTGGGTGGAATACATGACCACCTAAATCGTACACTTTGTGCTAAAGGGTTTTCATCTAAACAGCTCCAAATTTGCTTTAAAGCACGACATGCAATCCTCCGAATATATGTGTCCCCGCGGTCTCAAGGGAGGCGAGGGCCTTTATCGCCGCTTGTGGCTTTAATTTATTTTATTTTTACACAAAATTGGATTCTGGGATATGACCTGCCCACTCCCTATTTAAGATGTCTTCTTCACACTGCACATCTATTTGCCTGATGAAGGCCCATGGCTGAAACGTTGCTTTGGTTTTTATTCACTTGTTGATAAATTCAATTTGCTGCAAGATAGACAGTGTGCGGGAGTCTCCATGTATTAGCTTGCGCCATCATTACGCACACTTCCTCCTACGCACCTGTCTCCAGTTAAGATGTGTGAAGTACTGCCTTCCTTTTAGTTTTTGTTGTGCCATCAAATAGTTTCTGCACCTTTTCACTTGGACATATGATACTTCATTGCAAGAAAATGTGTACTTTTCAAGAAATCAACTCGCTGACAAAAACTGCGCAGAGATTTTTAGATTTTCTCACGTGAGGAAGCAAAAATCCTGTTTCCCACTGCGGGCCTGGAAAACATGGAATCGAGCGATGATCAAGAAGCAAGAAGATCCTGAGTTCAATTCCCATCCAGAGCAGGGCCTTTCTGTGTGGAGTTTGCATGTTCTCCCTGTGTCTGCGTAGGTTTCCTCCGGGTACTCCGGTTTCCCCTACCACCAAAAAACATATACAACAGTCCCCCCCCAAACACACATGGGGCCAGGACTCCCCTGCAAAAGAGATTTGTAATCTCAGTGGGACTATCCTGGGTAAATAAAGGTTAAATAAAAAAAAAATTAAAAAAGGGTTGGTTGTGCTGCTGCAATGTTGTAGGTAATGAGTTAAGGCTTCAACTGCCATCATGTGGGATGTTTGTATATAGGCAAGAAGGTCCTGGGAATCAAACCCAGGACCTTCTTGCTGTGAGGCCGGAGTGCTAACCACTTTGTCACTGTGCTGTGTTTGAATTATGAAAATAATTATTTTATGTTTGAGAATTTATTTTTATCTACAGATATCAGGTTCAAGTATGGGCACTGTCTGCGTACCCAACTATGCTAATTTCTTTGTTGGTTATTTTGAAGACCAATTTGTTTTCAACACCACAAAAAATCTTTTTGTTTCCAAGATCATCAAATGGTTTAAATACGTTAATGACATTTTTTGTATATTTAACGGCTGACCTCAGGAAGTTAATGAATTTGTTTCTTTTATGAACACTTTTGAATGTCTTTTTTTTTTTATAACACTGAACAAGTTTTCAGTTTTTTGGGGGTTGGGAAATGTTAGTAATGAAATCAATGGCACCCTATTCACTTAAAAAAGAGCCTACCTATCAGTCAATTTTACAGACTCTGTGATGATCTGTTATTTGAATGAGGACTTCATCGAAAAAGCCAAAGTAATAAAAAATAAGGTTTGCTCAACGAGGATATCCAGATATATAGATCCAAAAAGCATGTGAACATGTTGAAAAAGAATACAAAAAGAATTCTGTCACTTGCATAACTCAATATTCACCTCACTCTGTGGATATGAAGTCCATTTTCAAGAAACATGACCCTAGAATTGTTAACAGCACCCACCCCTCTTTGTAGGAGGAGGGGCAAAAACTTCAGAGACTGTCTTGTCCGGGCCAACTCCCAATACAAGGGTCACCACAGGACAAACCCTTCTGTCCCCCATTCCAAATAAGAATTATTGTTGTGGGAGTTGTGCACAATACCTTTTAAAACCCGAAAACAAAAAAACATCAAAAATGTCATTACTTGTGCCTCTACCCATTTATTTACTGCACTGCCCATGTTGGCAAAACCACCAGAAAATTAAAACACAGAGTAAGTGAGCTCTATACGCAGAAATGCTGAATGTAAATGTACATATTCACCACAGTAAAGCCATGAACAGGACACACACCCCCATTGCATGAGGGCAGTAAACACAGAATCGGGTGAAGTGTGATAGTCTGCGTTTAAAGACTGATGTCTGAAATTTAGCGAACCAACAAACTGGCTCCTGTGTATTGGCGAGGTTCTTGGTGCGGACTTTCAGGTGTAAGTGGCTGTTTTTCTTCTCAGCCACCAGTGTGATTGTCATATATATATATATATGTGCTAGAATTTGATGTCATATCTGGAGATAAAGTCAGTAAAAACAGAGTAAGCTACAGACGTAGCTTATCCCGTGCATCACTAAGAACACAGACTTTGGGGGTAATTTGTGAATAACCGAGATCCATGTGGAATAGTAAGTACGCCTTTAATAAGGCTTAAACGGGATCTCATCATTTTAAAGCCTTTTCTCTTTTTGGAAACATTGCCATCTCCTAAGCTCTGCTCAAGCTAAGTGTTTTGCATTTACTGACCAATAGAAAAAAGAAACAATTATAGCATAAGTTTTGTCAATAATATGAGTAAGACACATTATTCAAAAAGCAAAACTATGTATTATGATGAAAAACACGGTTTGATTTTGTCCAGCTCCAAATTCTGCAGAAATCTGTAATTAGAGTTTATTGAAGGGTAATTTATTTAATAAATCCAAATTCTGTATTATACTTATGTGTATGCTGCAATAAAACAGAACAGATGGTTTCCGGTAGTTTTTCAGCTTTCTAAACCTCAAACTATGACACTGAAGCCTTCAACTTTATTATAACATATCCATAAGTCCCATAATTTCTCACTGAGCATACCTCTGGGTAGATTACTTTTAAGTGGCTAGACCCACCAGATCTTTTTTTCCCCAGGTGGTGATAAACTGTGCCATTCCCAAGGGACTAAAGTACAACCAGGCCACGCAGACATTTCACCAGTGGCGCGACGCCCGTCAGGTTTACGGCCTCAACTTTGGCAGCAAGGAAGATGCCAATGTATTTGCCAGTGCCATGATGCATGCCCTGGAGGTGCTAAACTCCCAGGACACAGGTGAGACCAACAGTTGTCCTTTTGACAATATATTGATTGTGGCAAAGCAAATTTAATTTGAAATGACTTTGAAAGAGTCTGAGCAGTAGCACCTCTGTTTTTTGTACTGTATTCAAACCCTAATTGACCTTAAAAGCTTGGAGAAATCATATCTGCTAAACAGACTGCTAGTCTTTTCTTTTAATCATGTCTTTAAAAGGAAACCAGTTGTGTTGATTAGGAACTGTGGCCAACAGGCCTTTGGTGGTGTTCATTCAAGAATATCCTTTTTTAAAGACTCCTCCTTCACTTTTCTGGAGGAATTTTATTCTGTTATAGAGATTTATAACAATTTCACAATTGTTTCCTGATAGCAGTTCTGCCATGCAACCCTTTTCCATATATTTTATTTTTTATTTTTCAACACTCTGTTTCTTCTGCTTTTGTTGTTTCTTACCCATCTGCCACTCGGGACAGATGGGTAAAGAATCTCTCTCTGACAGTGTTTTCACCCAAACTGAAAATTTGGGTTCTTGAAAAAAGGGCTTAAGTTGCTCTGAGGCACCTCCCTACAGTAGACCTCATTACAGCAACAGAATCAGCCATAAGGAACAGCAAATTGTCTGGAAATGAAGCTGAAGAACTGAGACTTAAGGTCACAGCCGTGCTGGCTAGTGCCAAACCACCCACTCCAATATCACCTCGAAGCAAAGGAGGGCTTTGTCAGCACTAGAGAAGGACCACAGCATCACAATTTGTCCAGCAGACAAAGGAAGATGCACTGTGATCCTGAACACAGATGACTACGAGTCCAGTATTAACAGCTTACTCAGTGACCCCAGCACCTTTGAGACACTGAGAAGAGATCCAACAAGTGGGTACAAGAAGAAGGTCATAGACTGTCTGCAGAGGCTGGAGAACACCACTCCATGTATCTACAGCTTACCAAAACTTCACAAGGAAGGAACTCCACTAAAACCCATAGTGAGCAGCACAGATTCAGTCACCTACAACTTGGCCAAACACCTGGCCACCATCTTGGCTCCATTGGAGTAAACTTTTTTATCAGAGTCAGGGTATTTGGGTAGTTTCTGTTGTCATTATGATTTAAAAAAAGTAAACACAATTCTTTGACAATAAATGGCTTCACCCCAATGTAATACAATTGTAAAAATTGGTCTTAATTGCTCTCAAAGTCTCCTTAGGCAGAAGGTTCAGTTACTTATTCCTCCCTCTTCTGTTATTGTTTGCATGTTATCCATCATTAATAATATGAAAACCTATAAATGTTTGGGTGGTTTTAAAGCAGACACTGTTTTTTCATTTGTGTCATTTTGACAAAGATCAGATTTGATGGTGATTTTATGCAGAAATGTGAGAATTTCCAAAGGCTTCAGATACTTTTTCATGCCACTGTGTGTGTGTGTGTGTGTGTGTGTGTGTGTGTGTGTGTGTGTGTGTATATATATATATATATATATATATATATATATATATATATATATATATATATATATATACACACAGTGGTGGACAGTAACGAAGTAAATGTAATTCGTTACTGTACTTGCTGGCAATCACGCAGCAAACCACCAATCAGGATAAAGCGTGCGCTCTGTTTTGAACTTGGTCTGGTAACTCTGGTTACCGCTTATTTAGTGCGTCAGTGCAACAGCATATCATTCTGAGAGTGCAGATTGTCTTCACTCTTCATTAGAATGGAAGAATCACAAACTCCTGAATCTAAAGTGCCAGTGCCTTATTTGTGGTGTTATTTTGATGTTGTTGAAAAGAAAAACGAGTCCTTCATTTTTAACTGCCTTCTTTGCCTGCCTCGGAACTGTAAAATTTCTTCGTACTGGAATTCTCCTTCCAATCTTAGGAAACACATTGAGGTAAGCCATTTTCATTCTGGTGGTCATTTTTTATTGAGTAATCTAACAGTAGCTCACACCATTGTGTTAAAGTTAACGTTAGTTAGCTGTTTCACCAACGTTTGTAGTATTTATTTTAAACTGAGTGATATTGTGAAATGACAGTCGATTGATGTTAACACTTTTGGTAGAATATAAATTAAATTTTGACTAGTTTTATATGCAGCTTATGATGCTAAACAGTTGAAAGGTGGAGTGGAGTGCTGCTTATAAACCGAGATCGTTCTTTTCAAAAGTACAGCTTCCAAAGACTGTGCTGTACAGAGCCCTGCACATGGCATGCAAGAAAAAAAATATTGTGCACGATTTAACATTACTGTGTTTTCCCCCAGACTGATTTACTAAAACGTGCGCACTATTACTATTACTATCTCACTTCCTCGATTTATAAATTATGTGCATGATTTTGAAACTCGAGGGAATGAATTAGTAAATCGTGCGCACGATTTTGCTTATTTTTCCTGCATGTCATGTCTGAGGCTCCGTAGTGATCTACTTTAAGAATAATTTTTAAATATATCATTAGATTTATTTAAATCAATTACATCTATGACATGCAAAAAGCATATTAAATTATTTTAAGCAAGAGACTGACAAAAAATATTAGGGCATTATAGCCATAATAAATGATAGTACTTTGATACTTAAGTACATTTGAAGGCAAATACTTTTGTACTTTTACTCAAGTGAAAGTTAAAAGGGAGTACGTTGGATTTTACTGAAGTAATATATTACCTAGTGTATCTGTACTTTAACTCAAGTACTTGGTTTGTGTACTTCGTCCACCACTGTATATATATATATACACGCACACACAATATATACACAAGAATACACAAGCATAAACATTACATTTGGAGGGGCCTATGATGAAAGGTACACCATTCCTTCTCTGACACATTGAGGTGTTTAGTTGATGTTTTGGGGATGTGTGAGCTACAAAGGCACAGGAAACTTGGTCAAAATTTATGACAACGTGAATCCAGCAGGTTATCAGAAAATACTGGAGGAAAATTTGCACATGAGATATACTTCAACGTTCCAACATGACAACAATCCAAAGCACAAGGTCAAGTCGACCTGTCATTGGCTACAGCAGCATAAAGAGAAGGTTCTGGACTGGCCTCAGTCTGAGTCTCCTGACCTAAATATCATTGAGCCACTCTGGGGATATCCTACGTGCAGTTAATGGAAGACAGCCCAAGAATTTACAAGAACTGGAAGCTTTTTGCCAAGAAGAATGCACAGCTTTTCCACGTGGTTCCACAAAAAACTTCTAAATGTCAAAGGTGTTAAAGGTGGCAATACACCGTATTAAGAACTGGAGTATTTGATCAGGGTCATTTGGGTAGTTTCTGTTGTCATTATGATTTAAAAAGAGTAAACACAATTGTTTGACAATACATGACCTAACCACTAACTATGAGTGAAAGAAAGGTTTTTGTGTTATCATTCATATTCTCTGAAAAATTGCCAGAAAATCACAAATTCTGCCAGAGAATGTAAACTTATAAACACAACTGTAATTATCGGACTTAGCAGCAGGTCATCCAGACAGAGGAGCTTCTGACCATGTGCACATGAACTCTCAGCTGCACACACTTATGTGACACAATGTTGAATTGTGGCCACACTCCACTGTGTCTTTGTGCAGTACTGGACATTTCTTGTCTATAAATTTATCAGCCATTTGTAGTTTGTCGCCAATTATTCAGGTCCTTCAGTCTCCACAGACCCACCAGCTTTACTAGGAACTATTGAGTTAATTAAAACTAATTAATAATAATAAAAATTAAAGCCGCAAGCGGCGATAAAGGCCCTCGCCTCCCTTGAGACCGCGGGGACACATGCACTCGGAGGATCGCATGTCGTGCTTTAAAGCGTAAACTTCACGGTAATGTCAAATAACTGGGCCTGTGCTACTGCTGGGGCCTGCTACACCACCTTGTAATTTAGAGTTAAAGGTCTCCACAATCCCTGGTTTTCCTGGGAGCTGTCTGAACCTTTGAAAATAATAGATTATGCTTGGGCTAAGGCGAGAAAAACAAAGTACTGGCTGGAGATTTGAGATGACTCAGGAATCGCTGCACCCCCCTGTTTAAAAAGGCAAAATGTAAATACAACTTGTCTAAAAGTACAAGGTTACAAGTTCCAAAGGATTCTGAGGAGTTTTCTAAGACTGTAGTTTTGGCTCTGGAGGGGCCTCCTCTAAAGGAAGGATCCTGGCAATTGGGAAATGGCATTTATTTCCCAAAGAAATGACTGCCTCTTCACAGACTCATTACGACCACAGCCACAAATTTATCAAAAAACAAATTGATAACTTTTTTGGCACACGTGTCTAGATGATACTCACCAAATTTGGAGCTGTTTAGATTAAAAGCCTTTAGACACAAGGGGTGCAATTTAGGTGGTCACGCATTCCACCCAACATAGTAGATTTCCTGTTGAGATTACGGTATGGCTGTAATAAACTTTTCTGTTTGCCCTGAGGTGTCCTATGGATGTACCAAGTTTTGTATTTCTACTTTTGAAAAAAAATACTTTCACTTTCCATAGGCCCAATGTATTTTGACTTTTGTAGGGGTCGCCACTGAGTCATTTTTCGTATTTTTTTGGGACTTCAAATACATAAATTTTTCGCGGGCTTGAAGTCTGGGACCAATACAAATGACTTTTAGTTGCACGTTTACTGGGTCAAACTGAGGATCATTTTACAGAAAAATTATACTAAAAAAAATATACCAAATTATAATAAAAAAAAATATAACTCGAGCAAAAACGTCAAGAAAAACACCTGTCTATTTTACATACATGTGTTTAGCTCATTTTGCCCAAGTTTGGTGTCTGTGGAATGAAGCAGCTATTCTCTGTGTTCTTTTAAAAAAGAGGTGTATTTTAAGTCAGTTCACATTTTCAATTCAAAATGGCCGCCTTCCCGTGTGTGATAGGGTGTGGTCCCCATTGGCTTTTTTGTTCATAAGCCCATGGTGGATGTGTGTACCAAGTTTCATTTGCCTAAGACAAACTAAAGATTTTCACTTCCCATTGACTTTTCCACATATTTGGGCGTTGCTATGGCAACACATTTATAGATAGGGGTGGTTGTCATTGGCTTTTATGCTTGTCATGACATAAGAGATGTGTGTACCAAATTTTATGTCTCTATGACAAACTAAATTCTTGGGTCCCATTATAAGTTTGTAGGGGCGCTGGAGAGCCATTTCTAAAGATAACCCTTTTATTTACATATTTTTGTGTTCAGGTCATGAATGCTGCGCCTTTTTGGGTCCAACTCGATCCGAGAAGGCGTTTGAGAGTGAAGAGACATTTTATTTTCACAAAAATGGCCACCTCGTTACAGGCTTGCCACACCCATACCCGATAAGATATCAAAACAAAGTCACAACTTTGGTTGGCACACGTGTCTAGATGATACTCACCAAATTTGGGGCCATTTAGATTAAAACACAATGATTTGCATCTTTTGTGCAAGGCGATTTTAGTGGCGCGTGTTTCACCCCACATGGCGGACTTCCTGTTGAGTTTAGGGTGTGGCTGTCATTGACTTTTCTGTTTGCCCTGAGGTGTCCTATGGATGTACCAAGTTTCATTTTCTCGTTGAAAAAACTTTCACTTTCCATAGGCCCAATGTATTTTGATTTTGTAGAAATTAGCCACTGAGTCATTTCGTGTTTTTTTGACTTCAAATACATAAATTTTTCGCGGGCTTGAAGTCTGGGACCAATACAAATGACTTTTAGTTGCACGTTTACTGGGTCAAACTGAGGATCATTTTACAGAAAAATTATACTAAAAAAATATACCAAATTATAATAAAAAAAATATAACTCGAGCAAAAAGTCTAGAAAAATGCTGTCTATTTTACATACATGTGTTTAGCTCATTTTGCCCAAGTTTGGTGTCTGTGGAATGAAGCAGCTATTCTCTGTGTTCTTTTAAAAAGAGGTGTATTTTAAGTCAGTTCACATTTTCAATTCAAAATGGCGCCTTCCCGTGTGTGATAGGGTGTGGTCCCCATTGGCTTTTTGTTCATAAGCCCATGGTGGATGTGTGTACCAAGTTTCATTTGCCTAAGACAAACTAAAAATTTTCACTTCCCATTGACGTTTTCGACATATTTGGGACGTTGCTATGGCAACACATTTATAGATAGGGGGTGGTTGTCATTGGCTTTTATGCTTGTCATGACATAAGAGATGTGTGTATCAAATTTTATGTCTCTATGACAAACTAAATTCTTGGGTCCCATTATAAGTTTGTAGGGGGCGCTGGAGAGCCATTTCTAAAGATAACCCTTTTATTTACATATTTTTGTGTTCAGGTCATGAATGTGCACAAACGCCTTTTTGGATCCAACTCGATCTGAGAAGGCGTTTGAGAGTGAAGAGACATTTTATTTTCACAAAAATGGCCACCTCGTTACAGGCTTGCCACACCCATACCCGATAAGATATCAAAAACAAAGTCACAACTTTGGTTGACACACGTGTCTAAATGATACTCACCAGATTTGGGGCCATTTAGATTAAAACACAATGATTTGCATCTTTTTGTGCAAGGGGTGAGATTTTAGTGGCGCGCGTTTCACCCCACATGGCGGACTTCCTGTTGAGTTTAGGGTGTGGCTGTCATTGACTTTTCTGTTTGCCCTGAGGTGTCCTATGGATGTACCAAGTTTCATTTTTCTACGTTGGAAAAAAGTTACTTTCACTTTCCATAGGCCCAATGTATTTTGACTTTTCTAGGGGTCGCCACTGAGTCATTTTTCATATTTTTTTCGCGACTTCAAATACATAAATTTTCGAGCTTGAAGTCTGGGACCAATAAAAATGACTTTTGTGCATGTTCACTGGGTCAAATTGAGGATCATTTTGCAGAAAAATTATAATAAAAAATATATACCAAATTATAATAAAAAAATATAACTCGAGCAAAAAAGTCTAGAAAAATGCTTGTCTCTTTTACATACATGTGTTTAGCTCATTTTGCCCAAGTTTGGTGTCTGTGGAATGAAGCAGCTATTCTCTGTGTTCTTTTAAAAAGAGTGTATTTTAAGTCGGTTCACATTTTCAATTCAAAATGGCCGCCTTCCCGTGTGTGATAGGGTGTGGTCCCCATTGGCTTTTTGTTCATAAGCCCATGCTGGTGTGTAAAAGTTTCATTTGCCTACGACAAACTAAAAATTTCACTTCCCATTGACTTTTCCACATTTTTAGGACGCTATGGCAACACATTAATAGATAGGGGTGGTTGTCATTGGCTTTATGCTACATCAGAGATGTGTGTACCAAATTTTGACAAACTAAATTCTTGGGTCCCATTATAAGTTTGTAGGGGCGCTGGAGAGCCATTTCTTAAGATAACCCTTTTATTTACATATTTTGTGTTCAGGTCATGAATGTGCACAAACGCCTTTTTGGGTCCAACTCGATCCGAGAAGGCGTTTGAGAGTTAAGAGACGTTTTATTTTCACAAAAATGGCCACCTCGTTACTGGCTTGCCACACCCATACCCAATAAGATATCAACAACAAAGTCACAACTTTGGTTGGCACACGTGTCTAGATGATACTCACCAAATTTGGGGCCATTTAGATTAAAACACAATGATTTGCATCTTTTTCGCAAGGGTCGCGATTTTAGTGGTCACGCTTCACCCCACATGGCGGACTTCCTTTTGAGTTTAGGGTGTTGCTGTCATTGACTTTTCTGTTTGCCCTGAGATGTCCTATGGATGACCCAAGTTTCATTTTTCTACATTGGAAAAAAGTTACTTTCACTTTCCATAGGCCCAATGTATTTTGACTTTTCTAGGGGTCGCCACTGAGTCATTTTTCATATTTTTTTTTCGGCGACTTAAATACATAAATTTTTCGCCGAGCTTGAAGTCTGGGACCAATAAAAATGACTTTTTGTGCATGTTCACTGGGTCAAATTTAGGATCATTTGGTCGGAAGAAAAAAAAATAATAAATTAAAGCCGCAAGCGGCGATAAAGGCCCTCGCCTCCCTTGAGACCGCGGGGACACATGCACTCGGAGGATCGCATTTCGTGCTTTAAAGCGTAAACTTCACGGTAATGTCAAATAACCGGGCCTGTGCTACTGCCTGGGCCTGCTACACCACCTTGTAATTTAGAGTTAAAGGTCTCCACAATCCCTGGTTTTCCTGGGAGCTGTCTGAACCTTTGAAAATAATAGATTATGCTTGGGCTAAGGCGAGAAAAACAAAGTACTGGCTGGAGATTTGAGATGAATCAAGAATCGCTGAACCGCCCTGTTTAAAAAGGCAAAATGTAAATATAACTTGTCTAAAAGTACAAGGTTACAAGTTCCAAAGGTTTCTGAGGAGTTTTCTAAGACTCTAGCCTTGGCTCTGGAGGGGCCTCCTCTAAAGGAAGGATCCTGGCAATTGGGAAATGGCATTTATTTCCCAAAGAAATGGCTGCCTCTTCACATACTCATTACGACCACAGCCACAAATGTATCAAAAAACTAATTGATAACTTTTTTGGCACACGTGTCTAGATGATACTCACCAAATTTGGAGCTGTTTAGATGAAAAGCCTTTAGCACAAGGGGTGAGATTTAGGTGGTCACGCATTCCACTCAACATAGTAGATTTCCTGTTAAGTTTGATATGGCTGTAATAAACTTTTCTGTTTGCCCTGAGGTGTTGTATGGATGTACCAAGTTTCATTTTTCTACGTTGGAAAAAAGTGACTTTCACTTTCCATAGGCCCAATGTATTTTGACTTTTGTAGGGGTCGCCACTGAGTAATTTTTCGTATTTTTTTTGGGGGGGACTTCAAATACATTAATTTTTCGCAGAGCTTGAAGTCTGGGACCAATTAAAAATGACTTTTAGTTGCATGTTTACTGGGTCAAATTGAGGATCATTTTGCAGAAAAATTATAATAAAAAAAATATACCAAATTATAATAAAATAAAATATAACTCGAGCAAAAAAGTCTAGAAAAACGCCTGTCTATTTTACATACATGTGTTTAGCTCATTTTGCCCAAGTTTGGTGTCTGTGGAATGAAGCAGCTATTTTCTGTGTTCTTTTAAAAAGAGGTGTATTCTAAGTCAGTTCACACTTTCAATTCAAAATGGCCACCTTCCGTGTGATAGGGTGTGGTCCCCATTGGCTTTTTGTTCATAAGCCCATGCTGGATGTGTGTACCAAGTTTCATTTGCCTACGACAAACTAAAATTTTCACTTCCCATTGACTTTTTCCAAATATTTGGGACGTTGCTATGGCAACACATTTATAGATAGGGGTGGTTGTCATTGGCTTTTATGCTCGTCATGACATAAGAGATGTGTGTACCAAATTTCATGTCTCTATGACAAACTAAATTCTTGGGTCCCATTATAAGTTTGTAGGGGCGCTGGAGAGCCATTTCTAAAGATAACCCTTTTATTTACATATTTTTGTGTTCAGGTCATGAATGTGCACAAACGCCTTTTTGGGTCCAACTCGATCCGAGAAGCCGTTTGAGAGTTAAGAGACGCTTTATTTTCACAAAAATGGCCACCTCGTTACAGGCTTGCCACACCCATACCCGATAAGATATCAACAACAAAGTCACAACTTTGGTTGGCACATGTGTCTAGATGATACTCACCAAATTTGGGGCCATTTAGATTAAAACACAATGATTTGCATCTTTCTGCAAGTGCGAATTTAGTGGCGCGCCTTTCACCCCACATGGCGGACTTCCTGTTAAGTTTAGGGTGTGACTGTCATTGACTTTTCTGTTTGCCCTGAGGTGTCCTATGGATATACCAAGTTTCATTTTTCTACGTTGGAAAAAGTTACTTTCACTTTCCATAGGCCCAATGTATTTTGACTTTTCTAGGGCCGCCACTGAGTCATTTTTCGTATTTTTTTGGGGACTTCAAATACATAAATTTTTGCCGGGCTTGAAGTCTGGGACCAATAAAAATGACTTTTAGTTGTTCGTTTACTGGGTTAAATTGAGGATCATTTTCAGAAAAATTATAATAAAAAATATATACCGAATTATAATAAAAAAATATAACTCGAGCAAAAAGTCTAGAAAAACACTTGTCTCTTTTACATACATGTGTTTAGCTCATTTTGCCCAAGTTTGGTGTCTGTGGAATGAAGCAGCTTTTTCTGTGTACTTTTAAAAAGAGGTGTATTTTAAGTCGGTTCACATTTTCAATTCAAAATGGCCGCCTTCCTGTGTGTGATAGGGTGTGGTCCCCATTGGCTTTTTGTTCATAAGCCCATGGTGGATGTGTGTACCAAGTTTTATTTGCCTACAACAAACTAAAAATTTCACTTCCCATTGACTTTTTCACATTTTTGGGGCGTTGCTATGGCAATACATTTATAGATAGGGGTGGTTGTCATTGGCTTTTATGCTCGTCATGACATAAGAGATGTGTGTACCAAATTTTATGTCTCTATGACAAACTAAATTCTTGGGTCCATTATAAGTTTGTAGGGGCGCTGGAGAGCCATTTCTAAAGATAACCCTTTTATTTACATATTTTTTGTTCAGGTCATGAATGTGCACAAACGCCTTTTTGGGTCCAACTCGATCCGAGAAGGCGTTTGAGAGTTAAGAGACGTTTTATTTTCACAAAAATGGCCACCTCGTTACAGGCTTGCCACACCCATACCCGATAAGATATCAAAAACAAAGTCACAACTTTGGTTGGCACACGTGTCTAGATGATACTCACCAAATTTGGGGCCATTTAGATTAAAACACAATGATTTGCATCTTTCTGCAAGTGCGATTTTAGTGGCGTTTCACCCCACATGGCGGACTTCCTGTTAAGTTTAGGGTGTGACTGTCATTGACTTTTCTGTTTGCCCTGAGGTGTCCTATGGATATACCAAGTTTCATTTTTCTACGTTGGAAAAAGTTACTTTCACTTTCCATAGGCCCAATGTATTTTGATTTTGTAGGGGTCGCCACTGAGTCATTTTCGTATTTTTTTAGCGACTTCAAATACATAAATTTTTCGAGCTTGAAGTCTGGGACCAATAAAATGACTTTTCGTGCATGTTCACTGGGTCAAATTTAGGATCATTGGGTCGGAAGAAAAATAAAAAAATAAAAATCCGAGCAAAAACAATAGGCCCTCCCGGTCATCACCGGCTCGGGCCTAATTAAAGCATAGCGGCGATAAAGGCCCTCGCCTCCCTTGAGACCGCGGGACACATGCACTCGTGCTTTAAAGCGTAAACTTCACGGTAAAAGGATTCTGAGGAGTTTTCTAAGACTCTAGCCGTGGCTCTGGAGGGCCTCCTCTAAAGGAAGGATCCTGGCAATTGGGAAATGGCATTTATTTCCCAAAGGTTGCCTCTTCACAGACCCATTACGACCACAGCCACAAATGTATCAAAAAACAAATTGATAACTTTTTTTGCACACGTGTCTAGATGATACTCACCAAATTTGGAGCTGTTTAGACTTTAGACAGAAGGGTGCGATTTAGGTGGTCACGCATTACACCCAACATAGTAGATTTTCTGTTGAGTTTACGATATGGCTGTAATAAACTTTTCAGTTTGCCCTGAGGTGTCCTATGGATGTACCAAGTTTTGTATTTCTACATTGGAATAAAGTTACTTTCACTTTCCATAGGCCCGATGTATTTTTACTTTTCTAGGGGTCGCCACTGAGTCATTTTTAGTATTTTTTTGGGGACTTCAAATACATAAATTTTTAGCTGGGCTTGAAATCTGGGACCAATAAAAATGACTTTTAGTTATCGTTTACTGGGTTAAATTGAGGATCATTTTGCAGAAAAAATATGATAAAAAATATATATACCGGATTATAATAAAAAAAAATATAACTCGAGCAAAAAAGTCTAGAAAAACACTTGTCTCATTTACATACATGTGTTTAGCTCATTTTGCCCAAGTTTGGTGTCTGTGGAATGAAGCAGCTATTCTCTGTGTTCTTTTAAAAAAGAGGTGTATTTTAAGTCAGTTCACATTTTCAATTCAAAATGGCCGCCTTCCCGTGTGTGATAGGGTGTGGTCCCCATTGGCTTTTTTGTTCATAAGCCCATGGTGGATGTGTGTACCAAGTTTCATTTGCCTAAGACAAACTAAGATTTTCACTTCCCATTGACGTTTTCGACATATTTGGGACGTTGCTATGGCAACACATTTATAGATAGGGGGTGGTTGTCATTGGCTTTTATGCTTGTCATGACATAAGAGATGTGTGTACCAAATTTTATGTCTCTATGACAAACTAAATTCTTGGGTCCCATTATAAGTTTGTAGGGGGCGCTGGAGAGCCATTTCTAAAGATAACCCTTTTATTTACATATTTTTGTGTTCAGGTCATGAATGTGCACAAACGCCTTTTTGGGTCCAACTCGATCCGAGAAGCCGTTTGAGGAGTTAAGAGACGTTTATTTTCACAAAAATGGCCACCTCGTTACAGGCTTGCCACACCCATACCGATAAGATATCAACAACAAAGTCACAACTATGGTTGGCACATGTGTCTAGATGATACTCACCAAATTTGGGGCCATTTAGATTAAAACACAATGATTTGCATCTTTCTGCGCAAGGCGCGAATTTAGTGGCGCCTTTCACCCACATGGCGGACTTCCTGTTAAGTTTAGGGTGTGACTGTCATTGACTTTTCTGTTTGCCCTGAGGTGTCCTATGGATATACCAAGTTTCATTTTTCTACGTTGGAAAAAAACTTACTTTCACTTTCCATAGGCCCAATGTATTTTGACTTTTCTAGGGCCGCCACTGAGTCATTTTCGTATTTTTTTGGGGACTTCAAATACATACATTTTTGCGGGCTTGAAGTCTGGGACCAATAAAAATGACTTTTAGTTGTTCGTTTACTGGGTTAAATTGAGGATCATTTTGCAGAAAAATTATAATAAAAAATATATACCAAATTATAATTAAAAAAATATAACTCGAGCAAAAAGTCTAGAAAAACACTTGTCTCATTTACATACATGTGTTTAGCTCATTTTGCCCAAGTTTGGTGTCTGTGGAATGAAGCAGCTTTTTCTGTGTACTTTTAAAAAGAGGTGTATTTTAAGTCGGTTCACATTTTCAATTCAAAATAACGCCTTCCTGTGTGTGATAGGGTGTGGTCCCCATTGGCTTTTTTGTTCATAAGCCCATGGTGGATGTGTGTACCAAGTTTTATTTGCCTACAACAAACTAAAAATTTCCACTTCCCATTGACTTTTTCACATTTTTGGGGCGTTGCTATGGCAACACATTTATAGATAGGGGTGGTTGTCATTGGCTTTTATGCTCGTCATGACATAAGAGATGTGTGTACCAAATTTTATGTCTCTATGACAAACTAAATTCTTGGGTCCCATTATAAGTTTGTAGGGGGCGCTGGAGAGCCATTTCTAAAGATGACCCTTTTATTTACATATTTTTGTGTTCAGGTCATGAATGTGCACAAACGCCTTTTTGGGTCCAACTCGATCCGAGAAGCCGTTTGAGAGTTAAGAGACGTTTTATTTTCACAAAAATGGCCACCTCGTTACAGGCTTGCCACACCCATACCCGATAAGATATCAACAACAAAGTCACAACTTTGGTTGGCACATGTGTCTAGATGATACTCACCAAATTTGGGGCCATTTAGATTAAAACACAATGATTTGCATCTTTCTGCGCAAAGTGCGAATTTAGTGGCTGCGCCTCTCACCCCACATGGCGGACTTCCTGTTAAGTTTAGGGTGTGACTGTCATTGACTTTTCTGTTTGCCCTGAGGTGTCCTATGGATATACCAAGTTTCATTTTCTACGTTGGAAAAAGTTACTTTCACTTTCCTGAGGCCCAATGTATTTTGACTTTTCTAGGGCCGCCACTGAGTCATTTTTCGTATTTTTTTCGGGGACTTCAAATACATACATTTTTGCGGGCTTGAAGTCTGGGACCAATTAAAATGACTTTTAGTTGTTCGTTTACTGGGTTAAATTGAGGATCATTTTGCAGAAAAATTATAATAAAAAAATATATACCGAATTATAATTTAAAAAATATAACTCGAGCAAAAAAGTCTAGAAAAACGCTTGTCTCTTTTACATACATATGTTTAGCTCATTTTGCCCAAGTTTGGTGTCTGTGGAATGAAGCAGCTATTGTCTGTGTACTTTTAAAAAAGAGGTGTATTTTAAGTCGGTTCACATTTTCAATTCAAAATGGCCGCCTTCCGTGTGTGATAGGGTGTGGTCCCCATTGGCTTTTGTTCATAAGCCCATGGTGGATGTGTGTACCAAGTTTCATTTGCCTACAACAAACTAAAAATTTCACTTCCCATTGACTTTTTTCACATTTTTGGGGCGTTGCTATGGCAACACATTTACAGATAGGGGGTGGTTGTCATTGGCTTTTATGCTCGTCATGACATAAGAGATGTGTGTACCAAATTTGATGTCTCTATAACAAACTAAATTCTTGGGTCCCATTATAAGTTTGTAGGGGGCGCTGGAGAGCCATTTCTAAAGATAACCCTTTTATTTACATATTTTTTTGTTCAGGTCATGAATGTGCATAAACGCCTTTTTGGGTCCAACTCGATCCGAGAAGGCGTTTGAGAGTTAAGAGACGTTTTATTTTCACAAAAATGGCCACCTCGTTACAGGCTTGCCACACCCATACCCGATAAGATATCAACAACAAAGTTACAACTTTGGTTGGCACATGTGTCTAGATGATACTCACCAAATTTGGGGCCATTTAGATTAAAACACAATGATTTGCATCTTTCTGCGCAAGTGCGATTTTAGTGGCGCAGCGTTTCACCCCACATGGCGGACTTTCTGTTGAGTTTAGGGTGTGACTGTCTTTGACTTTTCTGTTTGCCCTGAGGTGTCCTATGGATGTACCAAGTTTCATTTTTCTACGTTGGAAAAAAGTTACTTTCACTTTCCATAGGCCCAATGTATTTTGATTTTGTAGGGGTCGCCACTGAGTCATTTCTCGTATTTTTTTTTCGGTGACTTCAAAAACATACCATTTTCGCCGAGCTTGAAGTCTGGGACCAATAAAAATGACTTTTCGTGCATGTTCACTGGGTCAAATTTAGGATCATTTGGTCACAATAAAAATAAAAAATAAAATCCGAGCAAAAACAATAGGCCCTCCCGGCCATCACCGGCTCGGGCCTAATAAAAATCCGAGCAAAAACAATAGGCCCTCCCGGTCATCACCGGCTCGGGCCTAATTAAACATAGCGGCGATAAAGGCCCTCGCCTCCCTTGAGACCGCGGGGACACATGCACTCCTGCTTTAAAGCGTAAACTTCACGGTAAAAGGATTCTGAGGAGTTTTCTAAGACTCTAGCCGTGGCTCTGGAGGGGCCTCCTCTAAAGGAAGGATCCTGGCAATTGGGAAATGGCATTTATTTCCCAAAGGTTGCCTCTTCACAGACCCATTACGACCACAGCCACAAATGTATCAAAAAACAAATTGATAACTTTTTTTGCACACGTGTCTAGATGATACTCACCAAATTTGGAGCTGTTTAGACTTTAGACAGAAGGGGTGCGATTTAGGTGGTCACGCATTACACCCAACATTGTAGATTTTCTGTTGAGTTTCTGATATGGCTGTAATAAACTTTTCAGTTTGCCTGAGGTGTCCTATGGATGTACCAAGTTTTGTATTTCTACATTGGAATAAAGTTACTTTCACTTTCCATAGGCCCGATGTATTTTTACTTTTCTAGGGTCGCCACTGAGTCATTTTTCGTATTTTTTTGGGGACTTCAAATACATAAATTTTTTAGCTGGGCTTGAAATCTGGGACCAATAAAAATGACTTTTAGTTGTCGTTTACTGGGTTAAATTGAGGATCATTTTGCAGAAAAATATGATAAAAAAATATATACCGGATTATAATAAAAAAATATAACTCGAGCAAAAAAGTCTAGAAAAACACTTGTCTCATTTACATACATGTGTTTAGCTCATTTTGCCCAAGTTTGGTGTCTGTGGAATGAAGCAGCTATTCTCTGTGTTCTTTTAAAAAAGAGGTGTATTTTAAGTCAGTTCACATTTTCAATTCAAAATGGCCGCCTTCCCGTGTGTGATAGGGTGTGGTCCCCATTGGCTTTTTGTTCATAAGCCCATGGTGGATGTGTACCAAGTTTCATTTGCCTAAGACAAACTAAGATTTTCACTTCCCATTGACGTTTTCGACATATTTGGGACGTTGCTATGGCAACACATTTATAGATAGGGGGTGGTTGTCATTGGCTTTTATGCTTGTCATGACATAAGAGATGTGTGTACCAAATTTTATGTCTCTATGACAAACTAAATTCTTAGGTCCCATTATAAGTTTGTAGGGGGCGCTGGAGAGCCATTTCTAAAGATAACCCTTTTATTTACATATTTTTGTGTTCAGGTCATGAATGTGCACAAACGCCTTTTTGGGTCCAACTCGATCCGAGAAGCCGTTTGAGAGTTAAGAGACGTTTTATTTTCACAAAAATGGCCACCTCGTTACAGGCTTGCCACACCCATACCCGATAAGATATCAACAACAAAGTCACAACTATGGTTGGCACATGTGTCTAGATGATACTCACCAAATTTGGGGCCATTTAGATTAAAACACAATGATTTGCATCTTTCTGCGAAGTGCGCGAATTTAGTCGCGCCTTTCACCCCACATGGCGGACTTCCTGTTAAGTTTAGGGTGTGACTGTCATTGACTTTTCTGTTTGCCCTGAGGTGTCCTATGGATATACCAAGTTTCATTTTTCTACGTTGGAAAAAACTTACTTTCACTTTCCATAGGCCCAATGTATTTTGACTTTTCTAGGGGCCGCCACTGAGTCATTTTGTATTTTTTTGGGGACTTCAAATACATACATTTTTTGCCGGGCTTGAAGTCTGGGACCAATAAAAATGACTTTTAGTTGTTCGTTTACTGGGTTAAATTGAGGATCATTTTGCAGAAAAATTATAATAAAAAATTAAAGCATAGCGGCGATAAAGGCCCTCGCCTCCCTTGAGACAGCGGGACACATATATTCGGAGGATTGCATGTCGTGCTTTAAAGCAAATTTGGAGCTGTTTAGATGAAAAGCCTTTAGCACAAAGTGTACGATTTAGGTGGTCATGTATTCCACCCAACATAGTAGATTTTCTGTTGAGTTTGTATGGCTGTAATAAACTTTTCTGTTTGCCCTAAGGTGTCCTATGGATGTACCAAGTTTTGTATTTCTACATTGGAAAAATTTACTTTCATTTTCCATAGAACCAATTATTTTGACTTTTGTAGGGTCGCCACTGAGTCATTTTTCGTATTTTTTTCAGCGACTTCAAATACATAAATTTTTTGCCAGGCTTGAAGTCTGGGACCAATAAAAATTACTTTTAGTTGTTCGTTTACTGGGTTAAATTGAGGATCATTTTACAGAAAAATTATAATAAAAAATATATACGAATTATAATAAAAAAAATATAACTCGAGCAAAAAGTCTAGAAAAACACTTGTCTCATTTACATACATGTGTTTAGCTCATTTTGCCCAAGTTTGGTGTCTGTGGAATGAAGCAGCTTTTTCTGTGTACTTTTAAAAAGAGGTGTATTTTAAGTCGGTTCACATTTTCAATTCAAAATGGCGCCTTCCTGTGTGTGATAGGGTGTGGTCCCCATTGGCTTTTTGTTCATAAGCCCATGGTGGATGTGTGTACCAAGTTTTATTTGCCTACAACAAACTAAAAATTTCACTTCCCATTGACTTTTTCACATTTTTGGGGACGTTGCTATGGCAACACATTTATAGATAGGGGTGGTTGTCATTGGCTTTTATGCTCGTCATGACATAAGAGATGTGTGTACAAAATTTTATGTCTCTATGACAAACTAAATTCTTGGGTCCATTATAAGTTTGTAGGGGCGCTGGAGAGCCATTTCTAAAGATAACCCTTTTATTTACATATTTTGTGTTCAGGTCATGAATGTGCACAAACGCCTTTTTGGGTCCAACTCGATCCGAGAAGGCATTTGAGAGTTAAGAGGCGTTTTATTTTCACAAAAATGGCCACCTCGTTACAGGCTTGCCACACCCATACCCGATAAGATATCAACAACAAAGTCACAACTTTGGTTGGCACACGTGTCTAGATGATACTCACCAAATTTGGGGCCATTTAGATTAAAACACAATGATTTGCATCTTTCTGCGCAAAGTGCGATTTTAGTGGCGCGTTTCACCCCACATGGCGGACTTCCTGTTAAGTTTAGGGTGTGACTGTCATTGACTTTTCTGTTTGCCCTGAGGTGTCCTATGGATATACCAAGTTTCATTTTTCTACGTTGGAAAAAGTTACTTTCACTTTCCATAGGCCCAATGTATTTTGATTTTGTAGGGTCGCCACTGAGTCATTTTTAGTATTTTTTTTTAGCGTCTTCAAATACATACCATTTTTGCCGAGCTTGAAGTCTGGGACCAATATAATGACTTTTTGTGCATGTTCACTGGGTCAAATTTAGGATCATTTGGTCACAATAAAGATAAAAAAAAAAAAAAAAAAAAAAAAAAAAAAAAAATCGAGCAAAAACAATAGGCCCTCCCGGCCATCACCTCGGGCCTAAATATATACCAAATTATAATTAAAAAAATATAACTCGAGCAAAAAGTCTAGAAAAACACTTGTCTCATTTACATACATGTGTTTAGCTCATTTGCCCAAGTTTGGTGTCTGTGGAATGAAGCAGCTTTTTCTGTGTACTTTTAAAAAGAGGTGTATTTTAAGTCGGTTCACATTTTCAATTCAAAATAACCGCCTTCCTGTGTGTGATAGGGTGTGGTCCCCATTGGCTTTTTGTTCATAAGCCCATGGTGGATGTGTGTACCAAGTTTTATTTGCCTACAACAAACTAAAAATTTCCACTTCCCATTGACTTTTTCACATTTTTGGGGCGTTGCTATGGCAACACATTTATAGATAGGGTGGTTGTCATTGGCTTTTATGCTCGTCATGACATAAGAGATGTGTGTACAAAATTTTATGTCTCTATGACAAACTAAATTCTTGGGTCCATTATAAGTTTGTAGGGGCGCTGGAGAGCCATTTCTAAAGATAACCCTTTTATTTACATATTTTTGTGTTCAGGTCATGAATGTGCACAAACGCCTTTTTAGGTCCAACTCGATCCGAGAAGGCGTTTGAGGATAAGGCGTTTTATTTTCACAAAAATGGCCACCTCGTTACAGGCTTGCCACACCCATACCCGATAAGATATCAACAACAAAGTCACAACTTTGGTTGGCGTGTCTAGATGATACTCACCAAATTTGGGGCCATTTAGATTAAAACACAATGATTTGCATCTTTCTGCGCAAAGTGCGATTTTAGTGGCAGCGCGTTTCACCCACATGGCGGACTTCCTGTTGAGTTTAGGGTGTGACTGTCATTGACTTTTCTGTTTGCCCTGAGGTGTCCTATGGATATACCAAGTTTCATTTTCTACGTTGGAAAAAGTTACTTTCACTTTCCATAGGCCCAATGTATTTTGATTTTGTAGGGTCGCCACTGAGTCATTTTCTTTTTTTTAGCGACTTCAAAACACATACCATTTTTGCCAAGCTTGAAGTCTGGGACCAATAAAAATGACTTTTTGTGCATGTTCACTGGGTCAAATTTAGGATCATTTGGTCACAATAAAGATAAAAAAAAAAAAAAATTCCGAGCAAAAACAATAGGCCCTCCCGGCCATCACCGGCTCGGGCCTAATTAAAGCATAGCGGCGATAAAGGCCCTCGCCTCCCTTGAGACCGCGGGGACACATGCACTCGGAGGATTGCATTTCATGCTTTAAAGCGTAAACTTCACGGTAATGTCAAATAACCGGGCCTGTGCTACTGCTGGGGCCTGCTACACCACCTTGTAATTTAGAGTTAAAGGTCTCCACAATCCATGGTTTTCCTGGGAGCTGTCTGAACCTTTGGAAATAATAGATTATGCTTGGGCTAAGGCGAGAAAAACAAAGTACTGGCTGGAGATTTGAGATGACTCAGGAATCGCTGCACCCCCCTGTTTAAAAAGGCAAAATGTAAATATAACTTGTCTAAAAGTACAAGGTTACAAGTTCCAAAGGATTCTGAGGAGTTTTCTAAGACTCTAGATTAGATTAGATTAGATTCAACTTTATTGTCATTACACAAGTACAGGTACAAGGCAACGAAATGCAGTTTAGGTCTAACCAGAAGTGCAATAGCAGCAAAGTGCAGGATATATACAATGGTTGCCTACGTGCAGGATATGGAGATGTACAGGATTTACAGGTAATATGTACAATGAATATAAATATACAGATGGTTATTACAATAAAAGGTGAGTGTGTGCCATAAATATAATTACAGGTGTCTCTTTTCTATAAACAGCATTTACAGGTTAATATATGTGCTCTAAATGTAGTGTAATACACACGCGTCGCGCCGCACACACACATACACACACTCACTCACATACACACACACATACACACACAACCATACACACATACACACATACTCACACATACACACACAACCATACACACATACACGCAGGGGAATTAAACCGGGAGAGCTGTACACACAGACACTCACATACACACATGCACACACAACCATACACACATACACACACAAACATACACACATACACCCAGGGGAATTAGACCGGGAGAGCTATACACACACTCACTCACATACACACACACTCACACACACTCACACACACACACACACACACACACACACATACACACACTCACATACACACATACACACAAGGGAATTAAACCGGGAGAGCTATAACACAGACACACACATACACACACACACTCACTCACATACACACATACACATACGCTCGCATACTCACACACACACACACAAACACACACACACTCACATACACACTCACATGCACACGTACACATACATACACTCACACACACTCACGCACTCACACACAAGCACACACACACTCACACATACACACACTCACATACACACATACTCACACATACACACACTCACACACATACACACACGCACACACACACAAACAAACATACACACACACACACACACACACACACACACACACATGTGATATACAGATGTCTCTGACTATGAACAGAATTTTACAGGTAGGTGTATACAATTGTATGTTAGCTTAAGGTAAGCAGTAGATTTAAGGTAGTGCAAACAGTGAAATGTAAACAGTTGGTAGCAAAGGTGCAGTAGTGCAGGGGTGGTGGGATGATGGGGGATGAGAGGAGAGTCTGTGAGGGAGTGGGATGGTGGTGGGGGTAGAAGAGTCTATGAGGGTATTGGGATGGTGGGGGTGAGAGGAGAGTCTGTGAGGGGAGTGGCATGGTGGGGGTGAGAGGAGTCTGTGAGAGGTGTGGGGTCAGCAAGGGTTAGAGTTCAGTAAAGAGACAGCTCTGGGGAAGAAACTGTTCTTTAGTCTGCTGGTTCTAGTCCGGAGGCTCCTGAAACGCCTGCCGGAGGGAGGAGGGAGAACAGTCTGTGGGCTGGGTGAGAGGAGTCCTTAAGGATGCTGCGAGCTCGCGCAGACAGCGTTTCCTCTGGATGTTTTCGATGGCAGGAAGTGGAGTCCCTGTGATGCGTTGGGCAGTTTTCACCACCCGCTGCAATGCCTTGCGCTGCGACAGAGCAGCACCCATACCACACTGTGACACAGTTCGTCAGGATGCTTTCTATCGCGCAGCGTAGAAGTTCACCAGGATGGCCGAGGAGAGCTGGTTCTTCCTCAGTGTCCTCAGGAAGAAGAGGCGCTGGTGAGCCTTCTTGACCAGGCTGGAGGTGTTGGTTGTCCAGGTCATGTCAGCCGAGATGTGGGTCCCCAGGAACTTGAAGCTGGAGACATGCTCGACGTCCATTCCATTGATGTGGATGGTGTCGTGTGTGCCTCTAGACTCTTTCCTGAAGTCCACGATGAGCTCCTTCGTTTTGGTGGTGTTGAGGAGCAGGTTATTTTCGTTGCACCATGTGGACAGGTGCTGGATCTCTTCCTGTAGGCAGTCTCATCGTTGTTGCTGATGAGACCAATCACTGTAGTGTCATCTGCAAACTTGACGATGGCGTTGGATCCAAACACAGGCTTGCAGTCAGAGGTGAAGAGGAGTAGAGAAATGGGCTTAGCACACAGCCCTGTGGTACACCAGTGTTAAGTGTGATGGATGTGGAGCAGGTGGATCCAGATCGGACATTCTGGGGTCTGTTGGTCAGGAAGTCCAGAATCCAGTTGCAGAGTGAGGTATTGATGCCCAAGTCTTCAAGTTTGGCTATTAACTTGGTCGGGATGATAGTGTTGAATGCTGAGCTGAAGTCAACAAACAGCATACGTGCATAAGAGTTCTTATTGTCCAGGTGGGTGAGCACAGAGAGCAGTGCCATAGCAACTGCATCCTCTGTGCTCCTATTGCTGCGGTAAGCAAACTGATGCGGGTCCAATGTGGGTGGTATGGAGTCTTTTAGGTGTTCCAGGATCAGCCGCTCAAAGCACTTCATGATGATGGGTGTGAGTGCTACAGGGCGGTAGTCGTTGGGGCACCTTGGGCTAGAGTGTTTTGGCACTGGCACAATGGAAGTGCATTTGAAGCATGTTGGTACAGCTGCTTGGGCAAGAGACAGGTTGAAAATGTCTGTAAAAACCCCAGCGAGCTGCTCCGCACATGCCTTAAGAACACGACCAGGGATGTTGTCTGGTCCAGCAGCCTTGTGTGTGCTGATCCGGCTCAGTGCCTTGCAGACATCAGTGGATGAGAGTGTGAATGGAGGGTGGTCAACTGAGGGTTTGAGCTTGGTTGCAGTTTCTCTGTTGTCTCTTTCAAAGCGAGCATAAAAGTCATTTAGCTCATTCAGGAAGTTGACATCGGTGGCTGCAGGGGTGGAGTGGGTGGGTTTGTAGTCACTGATGGCCTGGATGCCCTGCCACATGCGTCGAGGGTCAGAGTTGGAGAAGTGTCCCTCTATCTTCAGCTTGTAGCAGTGCTTGGCCTTTTTGATGCCCCTCTTCAGGTTTGCTCTGGATGTGCTGTAGGCTTGTGCGTCTCTGATCTGAAGGCAGTATTTGTCTTCAACAGGAGTCGCACTTCCTGATTCATTCATGGCTTCTGATTTGGGTATGTGGTGATCTGTTTCTGGGTTGTAACACTGTCAATGGTGGTATTAATGTAATCCAATACAGAGGAGGTGTAGCAGTCAATGTCTGTGTGAGCACCACTGGTGGCTTGGGAAGCAAACATACTCCAGTCTGTGTGTAGAAACTTTTCCTGGAGTGTGAAATCTACCCCCGCAGGCCACACCTTGATGGTCTTCACTGATGGCTTCACACGGTTGATGAGGGGTGTATATTTGGAAGTGAGGAACAGAGATATGTGATCTGATTGTCCCAGGTGGGGGAGGGGTGTCGCCACGTAAGCTCCAGCCATGTTTGTGTAGACATGGTCTAGGGTTTTGTTCCCTCTGGTGTGACAGGAAACATTCTGATGAAATTTGGGTAGCACAGTCTTTAAGTTAGAGTGATTAAAATCACCTGCAACAATAAACGCTGCTTCCGGGTGAATAGTCTGTTGTTTACTGATGGCTGCATAAAGTTCTTTCATAGCAAGCTTGGCATCAGCGTCCGGGGGAATATAAGCTGCAGTTATAATGGTGGAGGTGAACTCCCGCGGCAGATAGAACGGTCTACATTTAACCATGAGAAACTCTAGGTTAGCTGAACAATGGCTCCCAACAACAGCAGAGTTTGTGCACCAAGCTTTGTTAATATAAATACACAATCCGCCTCCCCTTGTCTTACCGGATCCATCTGTTGTTCTGTCCGCGCGGAGCATGTGATGTCCCGTGAGCTCAATAGCAGAGTCTGGTATTCCACTATTTAACCACGTCTCCGTGAAGATAAGGACGTTACAGTTCAGAAGTCTTTTGCTGTGTGTCATGTTGAGTCGAATCTCATCCATTTTGTTCACTAGCGATCGTACATTGGCGAGGAAGATACTGGGTAAAGAGAGCCGGTGAGGTGTTAGCTTTAGCCTAGCTCTAAGTCCTCCACGTCTACCCCGTCTCTGTTTACGTTCTCGGCGCGCCTCAGTACTTCCGCCCGGCCGGGAAGAATGAGCTGCCACGGGCGTCCTAGTGATTTCAGGAGGGAGTCGAAGGTTGTCCATAAAACCGTCGGAAAATTGCAAACCAATATCCAAAAGCTCACTCCGGGTGTACGATGTAAAGGCACAACTGTTCTGCACAAACAGACCCGAGATAAGCAAGAGTAATACTGCAAAATTGCAGAAACTGGAGAGAACCCGAGCCTCGCGATGTACTCGCGCCGCCATCTTGGCCGCCGCCATCTCTAGCCGTGGCTCTGGAGGGGCCTCCTCTAAAGGAAGGATCCTGGCAATTGGGAAATGGCATTTATTTCCCAAAGAAATGGCTGCCTCTTCACAGACTCATTACAACCACAGCCACAAATGTATCAAAAAACAAATTGATCACTTTTTTGGCACACGTGTCTAGGTAATACTCACCAAATTTGGAGCTGTTTAGATGAAAAGCCTTTAGACACAAGGGGTGTAATTTAGGTGGTCACGCATTCCACCCAACATAGATTTCCTGTTGAGTTTACGATATGGCTGTAATAAACTTTTGTTTTGTATTTCTACATTGGAAAAATTTACTTTCATTTTCCATAGGCCCAATGTATTTTGACTTTTCTAGGGGTCGCCACTGAGTCATTTTTTATATATTCTTTTCGGGGACTTCAAATACATACATTGAGGATAATTTTGCAGAAAAATTATAATAAAAAAAAATATACCAAATTATAATAAAAAAAATATATAACTCGAGCAAAAACAACAAGAAAAACGCCTGTCTATTTTACATACATGTGTTTAGCTCATTTTGCCCAAGTTTGGTGTCTGTGGAATGAAGCAGCTATGAAGCAGCTCGGATCACATTTTCAATTCAAAATTGCCGCCTTCCCGTATGTGATAGGGTGTGGTCTCCATTGGCTTTTTTGTTCATAAGCCCATACTGGATGTGTGTACCAAGTTTCATTTGCCTACGACAAGTTAAAATTTTCACATCCCATTGACTTTTTCCACATATTTGGGACGTTGCTATGGCAACACATTTATAGATAGGGGGTGGTTGTCATTGGCTTTTATGCTCGTCATGACTTAAGAGATGTGTGTACCAAATTTCATGTCTCTATGACAAACTAAATTCTTGGGTCCCATTATAAGTTTGTAGGGGGCACTGGAGAGCCATTTCTAAAGATAACCCTTTTATTTACATATTTTTGTGTTCAGGTCATGAATGTGTACAAACGCCTTTTTGGGTCCAACTCGATCCGAGAAGGGGTTTGAGAGTTAAGAGACGTTTTATTTTCACAAAAATGGCCACCTCGTTACAGGCTTGCCACACCCATACCTATAAGATATCAACAACAAAGTCACAACTTTGGTTGGCACATGTGTCTAGATGATACTCACCAAATTTGGGGCCATTTAGATTAAAACACAATGATTTGCATCTTTCTGCGCAAGGGGTGCGATTTTAGTGGCCGCGCGTTTCACCCCACATGGCGGACTTCCTATTGAGTTTAGGGTGTGGCTGTCATTGACTTTTCTGTTTGCCCTGACGTGTCCTATGGATGTACCAAGTTTCATTTTTCTACGTTGGAAAAAAGTTACTTTCACTTTCCATAGGCCCAATGTATTTTGACTTTTCTAGGGGTTCGCCACTGAGTCATTTTTTGTAATTTTTTTTCGGGGACTTCAAATACATACATTTTTCGCCGAGCTTGAAGTCTGGGATCAATAAAAATGACTTTTCGTGCATGTTCACTGGGTCAAATTTAGGATCATTTTGCAGAAAAGAAAAAATAAATAAATAAATAAAAAATAATCCGAGCAAAAATAATAGGCCCTCCCGGTCATCACCGGCTCGGGCCGCGGAGACACATGTACTCAGAGGATTGCATTTCGTGCTTTAAAGCGTAAACTTCACGGTAATGTCAAATAACCGGGCCTGTGCTACTGCTTGAATCTTCTTCTGGCTGGAGCCTGCTTCATTACCTCGGGCCTGTGCTACTGCTGGGGCCTGCTACACCACCTTGTAATTTAGAGTTAAAGGTCTCCACAATCTCTGGTTTTCCTGGGAGCTGTCTGAACCTTTGAAAATAATAGATTATGCTTGGGCTAAGGCGAGAAAAACAAAGTACTGGCTGGAGATTTTAGATGACTCAGGAATCACTGCACCCCCCTGTTTAAAAAGGCAAAATGTAAATATTACATAAAAGTACAAGTTTACAAGTTCAAAAAGATTCTGAAGAGTTTTCTAAGACTCTAGCCTTGGCTCTGGAGGGGCTCCTCCAAAGGAAGGATCCTGGCAATTGGGAAATGGCCTTTATTTCCAAAAGAAATGGCTGCCTCTTCACAGACTCATTACGACCACAGCCACAAATGTAACAAAAAACAAATTGATCACTTTTCTGGCACACGTGTCTAGATGATACTCATCAAATTTGGAGCTGTTTAGATCACACCCTTTAGCACAAAGGGTGTGATTTAAGTGGTCACGCATTCCACCCAACATAGTAGATTTCCTGTTGAGTTTAGGGTGTGGCTGTCATAATCCTTTCTGTTTGCCCTGAGGTGTCCTATGGATGTACCAAGTTTTGTATTTCTACATTGGTCATGTAAATGGAAAAGAGTAGCGGTCCAAGCACTGAGCCCTGTGGCACCCCTGTATTGAGATGCTGGGAACTTTCTACAGGATACTCTGAGTGACCTACCCAAGAGGTAAGACTTGAACCTTTGCAACACAATTCCAGAGACACCCATCGCCCTGAGAGAAGACAGGAGGATGTGATGATTAACAGTGTCAAAGGCAGCGGACAGATCCAGTAAGATGAGTACAGATGACTTGGATGTTGCTTTTGCCAGTCTCAGGGCTTTGATGACTGAGAGCAGTGCAGTTTCGGTGGAGTGTCCGCTCTTGAACCCAGACTGGTTCTGGTCCAGGAGGTTGTTCCATGTGAGAAAGGAGGAGAGCTGGTTAAACACAACTCGCTCCAGAGCTTTGGCAATGAAGGGAAGGAGGAAAACCGGTCTGTAGTTTTCTAACAGTGTAGGGTTGAGAGTGGGTGAGTGGATCCTGGACTTTCTCACAAACAGGTTCCAGTCTGTGTGTCTAACCCCCTGACATGCCGTGTGGGTGTCCCCAAGGGCACGGTGCTCATGCCCTTTTTCTTCACCCTCTAAACTGCAGACTTTTCTCACAACATGGATGGCTGTGTTTTGCTCAGGTTTTCTGATGACTCTGCCATTGTTGGCTTGATCAATAACGATGACACAGGAGTACAGAAGAGTAACGCAGGACTTTGTGGACTGGTGTTGGCCAAACCACCTCCTAATCAACGGTAGACCAAGGAGATGGTGGTGGATTTCCGCAGACACACTCTCACCTGTGAACATCCAGGGAATGGACATTGAGAGAGTGGACTTTTACAAGTACCTGTGTGTTTACCTGAACCATAAACTGGACTGGTTCAATGCACTGTACAGGAAGGGTCAGAGCAAGCGCTACCTCCTAAGGAAACTGCGTTCTTTTGGATTGCAGGGGGCACTCTTGTAGACTTTCTATGACCCTTTGTTGTGGCATCAGCCATCCTTTACGGTGTGGTCGGTGCTGGAGCAGCAGCATCACTGAGATGGAGAAGAAGACGTTGGACAAGATCATCAGAAAGTCCAGCTCTGTCCTGGGCTGTGCTCTGAACTCCTCAGGAGTACGGAAGGTGGGTGACAGAAGGGTCCTGGCTAAACTGTAATCTATGCTGGACCATGAGTTACACCCCGTGCAGGACACACTGGCAGCTCTGAAGAGTAGCTTTAGTGACAGACTGCTTCACCCTCAGTGTGTGAAGGAGAGATTCCAAAGACAAAGACGCACGTTAAAATACTGCGGTGTGATTTGCGCAATTTGCAATGCGCGATTCGTGTCCAAACTCCCATTCGTGCAAGTTTAAAAAATCTTTGGTGAATAGTCGCGCCACGTTAACCAATCAGGAGCTTGTTCTAGTAGTGACGTGGTTACTATGTAACAAGCAGAGGTGGATCATAGAGGCAGAAATCCAAAACAACAATGGAGGACAAACGTATCGGAGCAGTCTGTGGATACCCGGAGCTGTGGGGTACGATACATCTCCGTACCTCTACAGTGACAGGAATAAAATGGGTCTTGCTTCAAAGTGAGGAGGTCGGAAACTCTGGTAAGTTGCAAAAAACGCTTTTTAATTAATTCAAGCCATATATTAGCTTACTAGCTAGCTTGAGCCTGAGCTAGCCTGAGCTAATTTGCTGTACTGTACAATTAGTTTTCCGCTTATGAGTTTATGTGTTTATTTTGAGAAAGTGTGCAGAAAGAAGTGGAAGAAAATGGGAGAGGAGAAAGGAGATGGATTAGAAGAGGAGTGGGTTAGTAGCAGGTTCAGGGAAAAAGGGGAACTACTCTGCGGTTTTCTACACATTTGAGGCAAGCACTAACAAACAAGCATCAATTGCAAAGACATAAAAACAGTTCATGCATTAAAAAAGTACACATTTCGAAAGGCAGCAACATGACCATGTCACATCACAAATACATCTCATCTGTCTGGTTAATGTGTACAATTATAATTGTCGGACAGCCAGCTTTTAAGGTGTGTAGTAAAGGAGGGATATATATGTATGTCAAGGTGTGTACAGACAATAGTTTAAACAACATATCATGAGATAGATCGATGTATGGTATGTATTGTATGTATGTTTACAAGCACAATCATATTTACAGTAAGCCCTCATAGCTTCTTATATTCACATTTAAACACAACCCTGGCAGATTGTAATAATCTTTTTCTGCCTTTTTTATGTGTCATTTCATACAGTGCTACTAAGGAGAAGACCCCAGAGAAGACCACAGAGAAGGCCCAGTTCAGAAGCCCTCCAAACACCTTTCTGTCGCTCCAGCTCTATGTTCAGAAGATGAGCTCTCCTCTTGTCTGATCCCTTCCCTGAAGAGGTTACTGCCTCAGACGAATGAAATTGTCAAATTTCAAATACATGCATTCATTTATGAAAGCAGCACAGTTCTCCGTCATTTGGAACCCACTGTATAGTTTTTAAAATGCAGTTACAGTAACCTTTTGCTTATAAATAGTGTATTTTTTGTGTATAGTTATATTTGTATATCCATATATACTGTATCTTTGAAATAAACATTTTTATAATGACCAAAGGTTTATATGTTATTTGCACATTGTAGGTCATGATTTATATTTGCCGCACAAACATTTAAATTGTTTAGACTGATTTATTAGTTTATAATGTTATGTTATTTGTTCAGTATTTAGGACCAAAGGTGTAAAGTGCTTGAGTAAATGTACTTCGTTAATGTACTTAAGTATTTTTTTTGGCAACTTTGTACTTGTACTGAGTATCAAAATTATAAGCAACTTTTACTCTCTACTCAACTACATTTTTGATTGAATACTTGTACTCTTTACTCCACTACATTTGAACTGACTCTTACCGTTACTCGCAACATTGTGTTTGTGCGTTTGGGCCTGCCGAGTCTGTCCAGCTTTCTCCCCCACCATCGGATCCAACTCACCACCAGGTGTTGATCAGTTGACAGCTTCGCCCTTCTGTTCACCCGAGTGTCCAAGACATACGGAGGTCAGATGAAACAACTACAAAGTCGATCATTGACCTCCGGCCTAGGGTGTCCTGGTGCTACGTGCACTGGTGGACACCCTTATGATTGAACATGGTGTTATGGACGAACCGTGACTAGCACAGAAGTCCAATAACAGAACACAGCTCGGGTTCAGAACCGTGGAGCTGTTCCTCCCAATCATGGCCCTCCAGGTGTCACTGTCACTTCCCACTTAAACGTTTAAGTCCCCCAGTAGAACGACGGAGTCCCCGGTCGAAGCACTTTTCCAGCACCCCTCCCAGAGACTCCAAGAAGCCGGCTATTTGGCCTGTAAGCACAAACAACAGTGAGAGACATATCCCCGAACCGAAGCCACAGGGAAGCGACCCTATCGTTCACCGGGGTGAACTCCAACACATGGCGGCTGAGCTGGGGGGCTATGAGCAAGCCTACACCAGCCTCTCACCGCAGGAAACTCCAGAGTAGTGGAGAGTCCGGCCTCTCTCTTGGGCTCTGGGTTCCAGAGCCCAAGCTGTGCGTGGAGGTGAGCCCGACTATCTCTTGTCAGTATCTCTCATCCTCCAGCACAAGCTCAGGCTCCTTCCCCGCCAGCGTGGTAACATTCCATGTCCCTAGCACCAAATTCTATGTCTGGGGATTGGGTCGCAGAGGCCCCCGCCTTCAATTGCCACCTAATTCACATTGCACCGGCCCCTTACGGTTCCTCTTGCAGTTGGTGGGACCACGGGAGGTTGGCCCCACGTTGCTCCTTCGGGCTGAGCCTGGCTGGGTCCCGTGGGGAAAGTCTCCAGGGTGGGGCCCCGGTCGCGCCATATCGGGCGACAAAAAAGTCCTTGATTTTTTAATTTCCATAAACGATTCTGAACCCTTTTCTTGGCTCAGTTTTCTAAATCACCACTCAAATAATTAAGGTTTCTGACTGAATCCATAGGTACTTTAAACTTATCAAATTTAATCCTTTAAAAGACTGTTACTTCCCTCATACTTTTCAAACAAGGGGTGCCAATTTGTAATCTTGTCTAGAGCGTCAAAACAACCAGACTGCATCTTACATACAATATATTCAAACTTATACTTCATAAAATGCCAGTAATGAGTTTTAAAAATATGCTGCCTTCTTCCTCAGTAACACTAAGTAAAGGTTTGCCGTCCTTCAGGCAAAATTCAGCTTTATTATTAGCATATAATTAAAAGAATTACACCAAATCTTTAACTTTTAGCAGATAACTCAACAAACTTGTATTCTCCCTATATCTATAAACATGTTTTTAGGTATTAACCTAAACATGTATGTGGATGTATGTTTGCACTCTATTATGGACCACCACTCGCAAACTCTTCTGTCTGAACACTCGCTCTTGAGGCCCTGGCTACACATACATGGACATAATTTTTCTGTCTGTGCCTTTTGTCCACGTAAACAAAACACACTGGTTTTTTTTTACTGTTTTTTTTTTACAACTCCCAAAGTAAAGATTTTTTTCAACTTCAGATGCAGCAGAGAGGTGTGGATGGACAGTTTATATGTTTATGCGTTTACAGTACAGCCATGTGGACGTAGGTATTTGTCCAAACAGAGACAAAAAATATCCATTAATAAAAAAACCTGTGTACATGTAGCCAGGGTCTGAGTCTCTTCAACTCCAGATCACGTGTGTGTCTGTAGAAAAGATATAGATAATGATAAAGACTGTTTGTATGTGTCGCCCCCTACAGGCTCTATGCTGTCCAAACAGGGTCCCCAGATCCAGAACGGCCCCACAACCGATGAGCTGAATCTCCAGAGAAGGTACCATTCTTCAGTCTGACGTTTTTGTGGTTTTGTAAGTAATGCATAGGACAGATTCCAGAAATTAGCTGAATTCTATTCTGATTCCACTGTGACATCTGCTCTGTTCCCATTGGAGTCATTGTCTTCATGTCATTGTGAAAAATCCACTTGGTATCCAAAAATTGTTGATCGTGATGTTCTGATTGGATTCTGAGTTTTTATCTAATGATTAGCTTCTCAGTGTTTCCTTGTCTTAGTGGGGCTATTTTATCTATTTGAAGAAATTAGGTGTAATCCTCTAACAGTTTGTTTCAAGATAGTGCTGCGGACATATGCCTACTTTGTGAGTTTTTTTTGTTTTGTGTCGTTTCTGGTTTGCTAGATAATAACTTGCAACAAAGTTGCAGAATTGCAACACAGTGGGGCAGGTGGGGAGACTGTTGTTGGTGAAAGCTCTACATTGGTGAGGGTAGAAACTGTGAGACAACATGTGGTAGCAATGGTTCCATTTGCTGCAGACTCTGACTCCGGGGGAGAACATTTACCTTCTGACAGTGTTATTAGCGCATGCTTGTCATATTAAATGTGCTATATAAATAAACTTTATCATTATTATTATTATTATTATTTTGAACTAAGGAAGAGTGAAGTTAGCAGCCAGACTGAAGGTGCCAGTGGAGCTGAGGGGTTTTCCGGCCATGCCGCTGACTCTATAGTTTCAGTCTACACTGGAGGGGACGGAGAGGAGGCAGTTTTTGGGGCAGAGAATGGCAAGTGAGAGACAATACAGTAGCTACGGGCCTATCATTGATGATGAGGACTGGGAACACATTAGAGATCTGGAAGTGGATGGTTATTATAGATCACCAGCCATTGTCAGTGAATTAGCTGAAAGTAACACTGGTTTATGTAGGTCACTAAAGAGCCAAAGGAAAAGAATGTCAGAAAGCCTGAGAAAAGATGCTTTTACAGTTTATAAAAAAAAAAGAGATGGACAAGTGAGGCTTGTGCGTGGCACGACACTACACGCATTACAATGTTATTAACTCTTCATGGGAATGACTGTGTTTGTAAGAGAATTTAAAAAAAGACAGACAAAAACTGGTTCTTGCACAATAGACCAGTGTGTGTTGACGAGTACAACAGCTATATGGGTGGAGTAGACAGATCTGATCAAAGGATGAAAACATAACTATTTCAACATTGTTGGAAGAGCCCTTTATTGCACTTGACCTGCCCAAAGCCCCTCACTCTTTCAATGGGTAGCCTATAACAGCTCCAGCCCCTGCTTTATCAAAGCCTCTAGGCGGAGAGCATGGTTTGTCCTATCCACCTCAGTGGCAGTGAGTCTAAAAACGACAAAGTGTAAACGGCTTAAAATGTGAAAAATGAAAAGAATCTAGGGCCATCGGCGACGGCATCTTGAGGGAAGCTACGCAAACGCTGAGTGCAGAACGTGTGTGATCTTGTAAGATTTTACCTGCTAGCCCGAACGTCTGTTGGTCGTGTATTATGTGTAAGAGTTCTGACAGAAAGTTTAATGATTTTAGAACAGACTTAGATCATTCTCTGCAGGCGGTTTCTGTTCTGAGTAGTTCAGAGTAATAAAAAATCAGTAAAATGTCCTTTCTGAATGCAAAGGAACTGAATTTCCTGAGGAGGTATTGTTGCTGCTGACATTTCTTCAAAATCTCCTCAGAGTTAGATGAGAAATTAAACAGCTGATCAAAGGTGGTACCCAGATATTTATACTCCTCAACTAGATCCACTTTTGTGGATACTGCATTTGTGGTTTATGAGTAGGCTATCTATTTCAATAAATCATCCTGTTGACATATACAGACCATTATCTTTTTATGTGTGCATAAGTTACAACTAACTTACCTGCTGTACGTACTCAGCATTATTATAGCCTACCTGCCGCTACAACCCTCGACAACTACAGTACGTGGAATATCTATTCGTGGCTTGTATTCCTCTGGTTTGTGCTGTCTTTTATCTACCATTCTTCAGCTGCACTGTTCCAGTACACTACCACTGAGTTTAAGATACATAATACTGGTCCACCAGCACCAGTTCTGCTCCTGCACCCGGACATCCTATACGTGCCCTGACGGAGATGTACTCACCGGGGCTCATGTCAGAATTTCCAATATGACAACTCCAACCCCATCAAGTCTTTCTGGTCCACATCTCGCCGCCCACAGAAGAACACCGGTCATTGTGCTGATTTCAGTGTGCTGGCCCGTGTCCCGAGGTTGGGGCTGTCATATAGAACACCACGCGGTACTGCGGTCTACTGCGAGAATTGGAAGATTGCACCGGTGGGTCTGCCATTCATTCAAGGCCACTGCGTTTGAACTGTCTGGATCTGTTCCTACTATTGTGGCCACCCTCTACCAACCGCCAAAGTCAACAAGGATTTTATCACAGACTTCACAACACTCACCACACTTCTATCTACACTCTCATCCAACATAATATTACTAGGGGACTTAAATATTTACATGGGCATTGTCAATAACACTCTCACTAAAGATTTTACATCCTGTTTGGACAGTTTTGGCATTCAGCAATTTGTCAATTTTCCCACACACAAAAGGACATATTCTGGATCTCATCTGCTGCTCTGGCATCACACCTACTCACTGTAAAGTACCTTCCATTCTCTGATCACTCACTACTCACATTCAATGTTAATCTGTCACTATCCAAATTCAACCCTCCTTTTGCATCCTTTTTTATCATCCTAAATAATCTTGCTCCACTCAAAACCAGACCTGTCTCATTCACTCACTCCGCACCCTGGTTCACTCCGAAACTCAGACAGTTAAAAGCAAAAGGACGGCAACTGGAAAGATTATACAGAAAAAACGTACTTACTGTACTCACTCTCACCCTCCTCCCTAATCAACTGCCTCTCTGAAATTTAATCCTGGTTCACCATAAACTTCCTCAAACTAAACAGTGATCAAACTGAACTGCTCCTAATAGGCACCAAAAACACCCTAAACAAAATCAATAACTTATCCATTACTTTTGAAAACTCCACCATCACCCCCTCCCCTCCACCATCACCCCCTCTGGGTGTCATCCTCGACAGCACACTCTCCTACACTTCCCACATCAATAATGTCATCCGCTCTGCCTACTTTCACCTCCGCCCCCCCTCACACCACACTCTACTGTTGTCCTTGTGCACAGCCTCATCACCTCCCGCCTGGATTACTGCAACTCCCTTCTGTTTAGTTTTCCTCAATAAACCCTCCATAAACTTCAACTGGTCCAGAACTCAGCCGCTCGCATCATCACACGTACCCCCTCCACCAATCACATCACACCCGTCCTGCAACAGCGCCACTGGCTCCATCACATACCTCATCAACTATAAAATAACTCTCCTCACATTTAAAGCCATACACAACCTCGCAGCTCCATATCTCTCTGAGATCCTCCACATATCCACCCCCGCCCGCTCCCTCCGCTTCTCCTCCTCTCTACAGCTCTCAGTCCCTCCCGTCTTGTAACCATGGGGAGTAGAGCCTTCAGCCGCTCTGGTCCCCAGCTTTGGAGCTCTCTCCACTCTGACCTCTGACCTCTGCAACACAGACACACTGCCACATTTCATATCCAAACTTAAAACACATCTGTTCAGACTGGCCTACTCACTCCCTTAATAACTGCACTGTCCTGTCATCAATATATGTAATTAGGCCCTCCCGGTGATGATTGTGTTATTTTTATTTTATTAGGCCCGAGCCGGTGATGACCGGGAGGGCCTATTGTTTTTGCTCGGATTATTTTTTATTTTATTTTTATTTTTTTTATTGTGACTCAATGATCCTAAATTTGACCCAGTGAACATGCACGAAAAGTCATTTTTATTGGTCCCAGACTTCAAAAAATTTATGTATTTGAAGTCGCGAAAAAATTACGAAAAATGACTCAGTGGCGACCCCTACAAAATCAAAATACATTGGGCCTATGGAAAGTGAAAGTAACTTTTTTCCAACGTAGAAAAATGAAACTTGGTACATCCATAGGACACCTCAGGGCAAACAGAAAAGTCAATGACAGTCACACCCTAAACTTAACAGGAAGTCCGCCATGTGGGGTGAAAGCAGCGCCACTAAAATCGCACCTTGCGCAGAAAGATGCAAATCATTGTGTTTTAATCTAAATGGCCCCAAATTTGGTGAGTATCATCTAGACACGTGTGCCAACCAAAGTTGTGACTTTGTTGTTGATATCTTATCGGGTATGGGTGTGGCAAGCCTGTAACGAGGTGGCCATTTTTGTGAAAATAAACGTCTCTTAACTCTCAAACGCCTTCTCGGATCGAGTTGGACCCAAAAAGGCGTTTGTGCACATTCATGACCTGAACACAAAAATATGTAAATAAAAGGGTTATCTTTAGAAATGGCTCTCCAGCGCCCCTACAAACTTATAATGGGACCCAAGAATTTAGTTTGTCATAGAGACATAAAATTTGGTACACACATCTCTTATGTCATGACGAGCATAAAAGCCAATGACAACCACCCCTATCTATAAATGTGTTGCCATAGCAACGTCCCAAATATTTGGAAAAATTCAATGGGAAGTGAAAATTTTAGTTTGTAGGCAAATGAAACTTGGTACACACATCCAGCATGGGCTTATGAACAAAAAGCCAATGGGGACCACACCCTATCACACACGGGAAGGCAGCCATTTTGAATTGAAAATTTGGTCCGACTTAGAATACACCTCTTTTTTAAAAAACACCAAAAAATAGCTGCTTCATTCCACAGACACCAAACTTGGGCAAAATGAGCTAAACACATGTATGTAAAATAGACAAGTGTTTTTCTAGACTTTTTTGCTCGAGTTTTATTTTTTTTTATTATAATTCGGTATATATTTTTTTATTATAATTTTTCTGCAAAATGATCCTCAATTTGACCCAGTAAACCAACAACTAAAAGTCATTTTTATTGGTCCCAGACTTCAAGCCCGGCGAAAAATTTATGTATTTGAAGTCCCCGAAAAAAAAAAACCCAAAAATGACTCAGTGGCGACCCCTAGAAAAGTCAAAATACATTGGGCCTATGGAAAGTGAAAGTAACTTTTTTCCAACGTAGAAAAATGAAACTTGGTACATCCATAGGACACCTCAGGGCAAACAGAAAAGTCAATGACAGCCAAACCCTAAACTCAACAGGAAGTCCGCCATGTGGGGTGAAACGCATGGCCACTAAAATCGCACCCCTTGCGCAAAAAGATGCAAATCATTGTGTTTTAATCTAAATGGCCCCAAATTTGGTGAGTATCATCTAGACACGTGTGCCAATCAAAGTTGTGACTTTGTTGTTGATATCTTATCGGGTATGGGTGTGGCAAGCCTGTAACGAGGTGGCCATTTTTGTGAAAATAAAAGGTCTCTTAACTCTCAAACGCCTTCTCGGATCAAGTCGGACCCAAAAAGGCGTTTGTGCACATTCATGACCTGAACACAAAAATATGTAAATAAAAGGGTTATCTTTAGAAATGGCTCTCCAGCGCCCCCTACAAACTTATAATGGGACCCAAGAATTTAGTTTGTCATAGAGACATGAAATTTGGTACACACATCTCCTATGTTATGAGGAGCATAAAAGCCAATGACAACCACCCCCTATCTATAAATGTGTTGCCATAACGTCCCAAATATGTCGAAAAAGTCAATGGGAAGTGAAAATTTTAGTTTGTCGTAGGCAAATGAAACTTGGTACACACATCCAGTATGGGCTTATGAACAAAAAAGCCAAAGGGGACCACACCTTATCACTCACGGGAAGGCGGCCATTTTAAATTGAAGATGTGAACCGACTTAGAATACAACCTCTCTTTTAAAAAACAACAGAAAATAGCTGCTTCATTCCACAGACACCAAACTTGGGCAAAATGAGCTTAACACATGTATGTAAAATAGACAAGCGTTTTTCTAGACTTTTTTGCTCGAGTTATATTTTTTTTTATTATAATTTGGTATATATTTTTGTTTACTATAATTTTTGTGAAAAATTATTTTCAATTTGACCCAGTAAACGTGCAACTAAAAGTCATTTTTATTGGTCACAGACTTCAAGCCCGGCAAAAATTTATGTATTTCAAGTCCCCGAAAAAAAAATATGAAAAATGACTCAGTGGCGACCCCTAGAAAAGTCAAAATTTACATTTACATTTATTCATTTAGCAGACGCTTTTATCCAAAGCGACTTACATTACATTACCAGTGTTACAGTCACTGGAGGCAAGGTGGGTTAAGTGTCTTGCCCAAGGACACAACGACAGTATGAACTGTGGGGCGAGCGGGAATCGATCCTACTACCTTCCGGTTGAAGGACGGCCGCTCTACCCACTGAGCTACTGCAGCAAAATACATTGGTTCTATGGAAAATTAAAGTAAATTTTTCCAATGTAGAAATACAAAACTTGGTACATCCATAGGACACCTCAGGGCAAACAGAAAAGTTTATTACAGCCATACCGTAAACTCAACAGAAAATCTACTTTGTTGGGTGGAATGCGTGACCACCTAAATCGCACCCCTTGTGTCTAAATGCTTTTCATCTAAACAGCTCCAAATTTGGTGAGTATCATCTAGACACGTGTGCAAAAAAAAGTTATCAATTTGTTTTTTGATACATTTGTGGCTGTGGTCGTAATGACTCTGTGAAGAGGCAACCTTTGGGAAATAAATGCCATTTCCCAATTGCCAGGATCCTTCCTTTAGAGGAGGCCCCTCCAGAGCCACGCCTAGAGTCTTAGAAAACTCCTCAGAATCTTTTTACCGTGAAGTTTACGCTTTAAAGCATGAAATGCACTCCTCCGAGTGCATATGTCCCCGCGGTCTCAAGGGAGGCGAGGGCCTTTATCGCCGCTTGCGGCTTTAATTTTATTTTTTTCTGTAAAATGATCCTCAATTTGACCCAGTAAACATGCATAAAAAGTCATTTTTATTGGTCCCAGACTTCAAGCCCGGCGAAAAATGTATGTATTTAAAGTCCCCCCCAAAAAAATATATGAAAAATAACTCAGTGGCGACCCCTAGAAAAGTCAAAAATTAAATTATTTCAAATGTAGAAATACAGAACTTGGTACATCCATAGGACACCTCAGGGCAAACAGAAAAGTCAATGACAGCCACACCCTAAACTCAACAGGAAGTCCGCCATGTGGGGTGAAAGCAGCGCCACTAAAATCGCACCCCTTGCGCAAAAAGATGCAAATCATTGTGTTTTAATCTAAATGGCCCCAAATTTGGTGAGTATCATCTAGACACGTGTGCCAACCAAAGTTGTGACTTTGTTTATGATATCTTATCGGGTATGGGTGTGGCAAGCCTGTAACGAGGTGGCCATTTTTGTGAAAATAAAATGTCTCTTAACTCTCAAACGCCTTCAAACCCAAAAAGGCGTTTGTGCACATTCATGACCTGAACACAAGGATATGTAAATAAAAGGGTTATCTTTAGAAATGGCTCTCCAGCGCCCCCTACAAACTTATAATGGGACCCAAGAATTTAGTTTGTCATCGAGACATGAAATTTGGTACACACATCTCTTATGTCATGACGAGCATAAAAGCCAATGAAAACCACCCCTTATCTATAAATGTGTTGCCATAGCAACGTCACAAATATTTGGAAAAAGTAAATTTTAGTTTGTCGTAGGCAAATGAAACTTGGTACACACATCCAGCATGGACACACAGCTTATGAACAAAAAGGCCAATGGGGACCACACCCTAACACTCACGGGAAGGTGGCCATTTTGAATTGAAGATGTGAACTGACTTAGAATACACCTCTCTTTTAAAAAACAACAGAAAATAGCTGCTTCATTCCACAGACACCAAACTTAGGCAAAATTAGTTGAACACATTTGTGTTCAATAGACAGGCGTTTTTTCTTGACGTTTTTGCTCGGGTTATTGTTTTTTTATTATCATTTTTCTGTAAAATGATCCTTAATTAGACCCTGTAAGTGTGCAACTAAAAGTTAAATTTATTGGCCCCGAAATTCAAGCCCGGCAAAAAATGTATGTATTTGAAGTGCCCGAGGAAAACAAATGAAAAATGACTCAGTGGCGACCCCTGGAAAATTAAAATACATTGTGCCTATGGAAAGTGAAAGTAATTTTTTTCAAATGTAGAAATACAAAACTTGGTACATCCATAGGACACCTCAGGGCAAACAGAAAAGTTTATTACAGCCATACCGTAAACTCAACAGGAAATCTACTATGTTGGGTGGAATGCGTGACTAAATTGCACCCCTTGTGTCTAAAGGCTTTTCATCTAAACAGCTCCAAATTTGGTGAGTATCATCTAGACACGTGTGCCAAAAAATTTATCAATTTGTTTTTTGATACATTTGTGGCTGTGGTCGTAATGAGTCTGTGAAGAGGCAGCCATTTCTTTGGGAAATAAATGCCATTTCCTAATTGCCAGGATCCTTCCTTTAGAGGAGGCCCCTCCAGAGCCTTAGAAAACTCCTCAGAATCCTTTGGAACTTGTAAACTTGTACTTTTAGACAAGTAATATTTACATTTTGCCTTTTTAGATTAGATTAGATTAGATTCAACTTTATTGTCATTACACAAGTACAGGTACAAGGCAACAAATGCAGTTTAGGTCTAACCAGAAGTGCAATAGCAGCAAGTGCAGGATATATACAATGGTTGCATACGTGCAGGATATTGAGATGTAAACAGGGGGGTGCAGCGATTCTTCAGTCATCTCGAATCTCCAGCCAGTAATTTGTTTTTCTCGCCTTAGCCCAAGCATAATCTATTATTTTCAAAGGTTCAGACAGCTCCCAGAAAAAACAGGGATTGTGGAGACCTTTAACTCTAAATTATAAGGTGGTGTAGCAGGCCCCAGCAGTAGCACAGGCCCGGTTATTTGACATTACCGTGAAGTTTACGCTTTAAAGTAGGAAATGCGATCTTCCGAGTGCATGTGTCTCCGCGGTCTCAAGGGAGGCGAGGGCCTTTATCGCCGCTTGCGGCTTTAATTATTATTATTATTATCATGTCAGTACAAGATTACATTCAAAAATCAATTCATTCTACTGCGCAGTCATCATTGTAACCCATATACATGAGGCTGCTTCTGTTTAGCACTTTGCTACAAAAAATGCAAACAAACAAAAATTTAAGATACCTAGGACTTCAATAAAGTAGCCGAATTCTAGTAGAAGTGTTAAACAATAACCAACATGTGCATTGTTCCAATGCATCAAGAATTAAAGCATTCATTTGTGTTAAATTTTGTTTTGTTAAGTTTTGTAATGCATGTTAGCACTGAGCCCTGTGGCACCCTGTATTGAGATGTTGGGACTCAGAGATCTCATTTACATTTACATTTAGTCATTTAGCAGACGCTTTTATCCAAAGCGACTTACAAGTGAGGAAAAACAATGGAAGCAATTTTAACAACACAAGGTACAAAAAGCATAAGTGCACAAAAAAGTAGTCAGTTTAAACCCAGCACAGTATACAAAGCTAAGGATGAAAATGTATTATTATTATTTTTTTTTTAAAGAAAGGAATCGATAGAAAGGAAGTAGAACTCAGTGTTTGTCAGTCAGGTGTTGACGGAAGAGATGTGTTTTCAGGCGTTTTTTAAAGATGGCTACAGAATCTGCTGATCTTGTATGAGCAGGTAGATCATTCCACCAATGTGGAACAGATCCAGAGAAGGTACGCGAGAGTGATTTCTTACCTTTTTGGGACGGTACCACCAGACGTTGTTCATTTGCAGAGCACAGGGATCTGGTAGGAACGTAGGTCTGTATTAGTGAGTGAAGATATGAGGGTGCAGAACAAGTAGTGGTCTTGTAGGCCAAGAGCATAGCTTTGAACTTGATGCGGGCGTCAACCAGGAGCCAGTGTAACCTAATGAATAGAGGAGTTATGTGCACTCTCTTCGGTTCATTAAAGACCACTCTTGCTGCTGCATTCTGGATCAGCTGCAGAGGTTTGGTTGTGCAGGCAGGGAGTCCAGCCAGTAGAGCATTGCAATAATCCAGTTTGGACAAGACAGAGCCTGGACTAGAATTTGCGTGAGTGCTCTGATAGGAAAGGTCTAATTTTCCTAATGTTGTAGAGGATGAATCTACAGGACCGGGTGGTGCTGGCAACATGACTTGTGAACTTTAGCTGATCATCAATTACCACTCCCAGATTTCTGGCAGTGCTGGACGGTGTAATGGTTGATGGGCCTAGTTGAATGGAGAGGTTGTGGTGGGTCTTTGGATTGGCCGGAATCACAAGCAGTTCTGTTTTTGCAAGGTTCAGCTGCAGGTGATGGTCCTTCATCCAAAGTGAGATGTCACTCAGACATGCCGAGATGCGAGCAGAGACCGTCGGATCGTCAGGTTGAAATGACAGGTGGAGTTGAGTGTCATCTGCATAGCAGTGATAGGAAAAACTATGCTTCTGTATGACAGAGCCAAGGGATGTCATGTATATGGAAAAGAGTAGCGGTCCAAGCACTGAGACCTGTGGCACCCCTGTATGGAGATGTTGGGACTCAGAGACCTCGTTTCTCCAGGATACTCTGAATGACCTATCCGAGAGGTAAGGCTTGAACCATTGCAACGCCATTCCACAGACACCCATCGCCCTGAGAGAAGACAGGATGACTTGGATGTTGCCTTTGCCAGTCTCAGAGCTTCGATGACTGAGAGCAGGGCAGTTTCGGTGGAATGTCCGCTCTTGAACCCAGACTGGTTCTGGTCCAGGAGGTTATTTCTTCAGGATACTCTGACTGACCTACCCGAGAGGTAAGACTTGAACCATTGCAATGCAATTCCAGGGACACCCATCACACTGAGAGAGGACAGGAGGATGTGTTGATCAACATTGTCAAACAGCAGACAGATCCAGTAAGACAAGTACAGAAAACTAAGATGTTTCCTTTACCAGTCAGGGCTTCAATGACTGAGAGGAGTGCAGTCTTGGTGGAATGGCCGCTCCGGGAGGTTGTTCCGTGTGAGAAAGGAGGAGAGATGGTTAAATACAACTTGCCCCAGAGCTTTGGCAATGAAGAGAAGGAGGGAAACCGGTCTGTAGTTTTCTAACAGTGTAGGGTTGAGCGTGGGTTTCTTCAGTAGAGGTGTGATGCGAGTCTCTTTGAAAGCTGTGGGGAATGAGCCAGTGGTGAGAGATGAGTTGATGATGTGGGTCAGAGCAGGGACGACAGATGGAAAAATGGCCTGAAGGAGATGTGTGGGGATGGGATCCAGCAGGCAAGTGGTAGGGTGGAAAGAACCAATGACCTTGGAAATGTCTGAACAACATTGTGTAATTATACACTATTACAATAGGTCCCTGTTACTGTAATATTGTAATTTTTTTTATATGTGTGTTTATTTTTTTTTTTTACATTGGCCCAGTGAGGAAAATATTTCCGATATGTAGAGCTGATATTATATTCAATTGACTTGTTTGTTTGTTTGTTTGTGCCTGTGTACAGCACTTGAAAGCAGCAGCGGAGGCACTCCATTTCAGACTTGTAAGTTCAAGCTGGATCCTGTGTCAAGTCATTCAATACCACAAATTTAATAACGCTAGCATTAGCGTTAACAAGTGAGGGGCGGAGCTGTCAACTGATCACCACCTGGTGGTAAGTTGGATCCAAACGCTGGACAGACTTGCCAGACCCAAACCTACTGTGAGGGTCTGTTGGGAACGCTTGGCAGAGCCCCCTGTCAGCGGGATTTTCAACTCCCACCTCCGGCAGAGCTTTGACGAGATTCCGAGGGAGGTTGGAGTCCGAGTGGACCATGTTCTCCCCCTCCATTGTCAACGCGGCCACTCGGAGTTGTGGCCATTTCGTCCTGGTCGTGGAACACTGGACCAGCTCTATACCCTCTCAGGGTGCTGGAGGGTTTATGGGAGTTTGCCCAACCAGTCCACATGTGCTTTGTGGTTTTGGAGAAGGCATTTGACTGTGTCCCTTGTGGCGCCCAGTGGGGGGTGCTCTGGGAGTATGGCGACAGCCCTTTGATAAGGGCTGTCGCCCTTAGCAAGGGCTTGTCCCCTTCAGGTTGGTGGAGAGCTCTTGCCTCAAGTGGAACAGTTCAAGTATCTTGGGGTCTTGTTCATGAGTGAGGGAAGGAAGGAGTGTGAGATTGACAGACGGATCGGTGCAGCTTCTTTAGTAATGTGGTCGATGTACAGGTCGATCTACGTTCCTTCTCTCACCTATGGTTATGAGCTTTGGGTCATGACCGAAAGAACAACATCCCGGATACAAGCGGCTGAAATGAGCTTTCTCCGCAGGGTGGCAGGGCGCTCCCTTCGAGATAGGGTGAGGAGCTTGGTCACTCGGGAAGAGCTTAAGGTAGAGCCGCTGCTCCTCCACATCAAGAGGAGCCAGCTGAGGTGGCTCGGCTCTGTTTCAGGGAGGTGTTCCCACCGGGAGGACACCTCGGGGAAGATCTAGGACACGCTGGAGGGACTATGTCTCTTGAATGGCCTGGGAACGCCTTGGTATCCTCCCGGAAGAGCTGGAGGAAGTGTCTTGCGAGAGGGAAGTCTGGACATTTCTGCTTAGACTGCTGCCCCCGCGACCTGGCCCCAGATTAGCGGTAGAAGATGGATGGATGGATAATCATATATAATATTTTTACAGATGCTTAATTGTAAATGTTAAGTTATGATGGAACAACCAGCTGATCGCATTGTTTAAACAAAGGATCAGCTGATAGCAATGAAGCTGGCTCTTGTGGCAATAGTGGCCGATGTGGCTAAGGCGACCACAGCAATTCTAATGAGCCTCTCCAACATCTTTGCTGGAGTGTGGACAAGGCCAATGTGTTTAACAGGTTCGTCAACCGTTATGACACTGCAGTCTCTGACCACACTCCTGTCTCCACAGCAGAGCAGCAAGCAGCCACTCCTATCTCCCTCCCTCCCCCTCCTCCCCCCACTCATCTGCTAGATGGCCCCACTCGCATCTTGTCCCCAAACCCATCTGACCCCTTCACACTGATCACCGGCACCCCTCCCCCTACTGACACCTCCACACTGATCACTGGCACCCCTCCCCCTCCTGACACCCACTCCAGTTCGCCTATCAGCACCACCGCGGTGTGGACGATGCCATCATCTACCTGCTCCACAGAGTCTATGCCCACCTGGACAAACCGGCCACCACTTTGAGAATCATGTTCTTTGACTTCTTCAATGCGTTTGACACTATCAGGCCGGGGCCGCTGGCTGAGAAGCTGGCAGTGATGCAGGTAGATGCCCCCCTGGTGTTCTGGATTGTGGATTACCTCACTGGAAGACCACAGTATGTGCGGCTGCAGAGCTGTGTGTCTGACACTGTCATCAGCAACACCGGGGTGCCGCAGGGGACAGTCCTCTCCCCTTTCTTCTTCACCCTCTACACCACAGACTTCAACTACTGCACAGAGTCCTGCCACCTTCAGAAGTTCTCTGAGAACTCTGCAGTGGTTGGATGCATCAGCTATGGTGACGAGAAGAAGTACAGGACTGCTGTTGACAACTTTGTCACCTGGAGCGAGAAGAACCACCTCCAGATCAACATGATAAAGACTAAGGAACTGGTGGTGGACCTGAGGAGGACTAAAGTTGCTGTGACCCCCATCTCTATCCAGGGGGTTAGTGTGGACGTTGTTTAGGAGTACAAATACTTGGGTGGGTATTTGGACAATAAACTGGACTGGGGCAAGAACGTGGACACTTTCTACAAGAAGGGCCAGGGCTCAGGATGCTCTATGAGTCTATGGTGGCCAGTGCCATCATGTATGCTGTGGTCTGCTGGGGCAGCATGTGTGAAGGACACTAATAGACTTGAAAAGATCATCAAGAAGGCTGGACATGTTGTAGGGGAGGAGCTGGACTCTCTGACTGTTGTGTCAGAGAGGAGGATGTTGTCCAAAATCAGGACTATTCTGGACTTTCCCTTCCACCCGCTCCACAAAGTACTGGTCAGCTGCAAGAGCTTGTTTAGCAATAGACGGTTACTGCCACGCTGCCCCACTGAGAGACACAGGAAATTCCCTCCATTCCTGCCAGTCGCCATCAAACTTCTGAACTCTGTAAATCCTCTGTAGAGTCACTGTGCAATATTCTGCACATATTATATATATATATATATATATATATATATATATATATATATATATATATTATTATTAAGTCCGCTTGTAAACCTGTTAACTGTACATCATGTAAATATGTAATATGTGAATATGTAAATAGATTGTTAGGGATATCATAGTTTATTGTTTATAGTTAAGATATATCTATTTTAAAAAAGAAACTTCTAATTTGCACCGGTCGGTTGCATGTTTGTAACAAAAAGAATTTTCCTTTGGGGATGAATAAAAATAATTCTAATTCTAATTTGCTGCAGTGTGGCCACAGCTCTCACTAATACACTATTTTTTATTTCAGCCTGCGTTACACGGCAGATTGCAGTGTGTTTAGAAGAACGGTGTGGTTGTTGTAGTGTACAATTGTGTGGAGGGCCACTGATGTTTGATCTATATGGTGTCAGTGTGCAGTGGGGTTGTCATCTGAGGTGAGCATCAGGCTGTGTGAGCCTGAGTGCTGCTTTTTGTCACTTTAATTAGTCTCAGTGCTGACATTCTACACTTGACTTATTAATTATTTCCCTCTAGTACAGCTTTACATTTTTGTTGTTTGCACTTAAATTAAGAAAAGGTTAAAGCAAAGGCATCTGGTCATAGGTAAAAAAGTTTTGTGTCTTGTTTAAGGGACTTTGTCAATTCTGAGTTCATCTGATATGAGAGCTGAGCTTATATCTCTCAGAGGGAGGGGTTAAACCTGAAACTAACTGTGATTGGACGAGGCTGTTCTGGTTTCATTGTCGTTAGAACCGGAAAGGGCAGTGTGTTCCTGTGTTAGCATAACTGCTCACTTCAGGTGATAATGTCCTTCTAGAGTGAAACTTTTGTTTTTGGTTTCAACAAGACAAGACATTGATAGTAAAACTATATATATTGGCTATCGATATTTGAAATTGTGTTATCAACATCGGCCAATATCGGCTATTGATCACAGCAACATTGTGCGGCACGTTTGCAGAGTGGTTAGCACTCCTGCCTTCTTTGAGTCCTATCCAGGGCTGGACCTTTGTGTGTGGAGATTGCATCTTCTCCCGTTTCTGCTCCAGTTTCCTCCGGATGCTCCGGTTTTTCCTACCACCAAAAACATGTACAATATATTACTGGATCTGTTCCACATTAGTGGAATGATCTACCTGCTGCTACAAGATCAGCAGATTCTTTAGCCAGCTTTAAAAAACGTCTGGAAAAACATCTCTTCCATCAACACCTGACTGACAAACACTGAGTTCTACTTCCTTTCTATTGATTCCTTCTCTATGTAAAAAAAAAAAAAATAATAATTACTATCCTTATCTTTGTATACTGTGCTGGGTTCTAACTGTTTTTGTGCACTTATGCTTTTTGTTCCTTGTGTTGTTAAAATTGTTTCCATGGTTTTCCTCACTTGTAAGTCGCTTTGAATAAAAGCATCTGCTAAATGAATAAATGGAAATAGGAATGGAAATTAGCTGTTACTTCGGCTTAATGTACATTGTACGCTGTCCTAAAACAAATTAATTAAATTTAGATAAATATTGGTAGCGGTTAGAAAAATTAATATTGGTCCAACCCAATTATCTTGTACCAACAGCTGCCGGTACCAAATTATTTGTATGTACTACATACAGTACTTGGCCAATATAGCTGATTCTGATTGTGATTTTGGACTGGGATGTCCAAACTGATGCTGACAGAGCCCCATTTATAACTACCCCAAATGTAAGCCTTGAATATTTTATATACATTATAATAATGATTTATACAGCCAGTATACATTTCCTGGCTGCACTTTGAGAAGTTGTCGGTATTCATGTGCTTATGTGCAAGCAACCAGAATTGCACTAGGCCTTAATCTCATATGCCAGTGTTCAGAAATAGTTTTGCTAAAGTGGGTAGAGAATCTGTTGCCACATAATCTTTGTTTTACCTGTAGTAGAAGTAAATGCAATCACTGAAATTCACCAAAGACAAAAGCTAAAACATGTCCTATTTTATATTCTCTAACTTATTTTCTCCTCTTAGAGGTATGTGCGGAAGAACCACTCCAGGGTGTATAGTAAAAAACTAACTATGATTGGATCTATAAACGTGTGATAGAGAGTATGCAGCTAAACTACCTGCTAATACCTGCTTCTACCCTCCAATTAAAAAGACATGAGCTGGAAATAATAGGCTTTGGTAAAAAATAGCAACTCCGTGCGTGGGAGCAAAAGTGTTTCAAGCTGGAGAGACAGAGGAAAAAAGTGCTAAATGTGCTGTATGCTTTTGTATACATTTGTCAGACATATTCTTAAGCCAATGCGTTTGCTTGGAATTGCTAACAAGACTGAGATCAATCCATAAAACTGGAGTCTACATTCTTGGGTATGTAACGCACACTTAAATTACATTTAGTCATTTAGCAGACGCTTTTATCCAAAGCGACTTACAAATGAGGAAAACAGCAGAAGCAAATATAACAACACAAGGTAGCAAAATGCACAAGTGCATCAAAAACTAGTTTGTTAAAGCCCAGCACAATATACAAAGCTAAGGATAGGAATTCTTTTTTTTTTTCTTTTTTTTTTAAAGAAGAAAGATAGAAATTAAGTAGAATTCCGTGTCAGTTAAGCAATGACGGAAGACGTGTGTTTTTAAGCCTTTTTTAAAGATGGCTACAGAATCTGCTAATTTTGTAGGAGCAGGTAGATCATTCTTAATATTGAGATGTTGAGACCTTGTTTTTCCAGTATACTCTAAATGACCTACCCGAGAGGTAAGACTTGCAGTACCATTCCAGAGACACCCATCACCCTGAGAGAAGACAGGAGGATGTGATGATTAACAAAAGCAGCAGACAGATCCAGTAAGATGAGTACAGATGACTTGGATGTTGCCTTTGCCAGTCTCAGAGCTTCGATGACTGAGAGCAGTTCAGTTTCGGTGGAAGGTCTGCTCTTGAACCCAGACTGGTTCTGGTCCAGGAGGATGTTCCGTATTGAGAAAGGAGGAGAGCTGAGTAAACACAACTCGCTCCAGAGCTTTGACAATGAAGGGAAGGAGGGAAACCGGTCTGTAGTTTTCTAGCAGAGTAGGGTTAAGAGTGGGTTTCTTCAATAGTGGTGTGATGCGGGCCTCTTTGAAAGCTGTGGGGAATGACCCAGTGGAGAGAGATGAGTTGATGATGTGGGTCAGAGAAGGGAGGACGGATAGAGAGAGGAAGGAGATGGGTGAGGATGGGAACCAGCGGACAGGTGGTAGGGTGGTTAGAACCAATGAACTTGGAAATGTCTGTCTTAGTTAAAGGAGAGAAAGAGGGGAATACAACAGGTGGTGGCGCAGAGAACTGATTGCTAATGGCGGTTGTTTTGTTTACAAAGAAAGACACAAAATCATCAGCTTTTAAATTTGATGAAGGTGGGGGGAGCAGGCGGACAAAGGAGGAAAGAGAAGGTTTCAAAGAGAGTGTGCGAGTCAGGCGAGGGTAGAGGTCAGTAAGATCTTTTGAGTTGCGCCATTTTCTCTCAGCTGACCTGAGGCTGATGCAATGCTTGTGTAGAACATCGGATAACCAGTGGGCAGACGAGGATGTACGGGCTGGTCTAGATGTAAGAGGGCACAAGTTGTCCTAGCAAGAGGGGGACACAGATTGGTGGGGGTTGGTGGCGAATGATGCTGTCAGTTTTTTTTTGTTGTTTTGTTTTTATATAGCGCCACCCAGTAGGCACTCAAAGTGCTTTACCAGTTTTACAGCTGACCACTGGAGGCAAGATGGGTTAAGTGTCTTGCCCAAGGACACAACGACACTATGAACTGTGGGGGAGAGCAGGATGTTATGATGTTTTGGGATGTTTCGAGCGGGGATCGAACCGCCCACCCGTCGGTTGAAGGACGGCCACTCTACCCACTGCCTGTGGCTTTCCAAGATGGATGTTAAAGTCTCCTAGTACCACCAGAGGAGTACCATCTTTAGGGAAGGATGAAAGAAGCACATCCAAGAAATGTCCAAGCTGACCTGTGGGGGGTGATAGATAACTGCAAAATGAATTTTAACAGGGTGGGTGATGGTAACAGGATGAAACTCAAAGGAGCTGTTGTCACACAAGGATGCTATCTTTTTGAATTTCCAGTCATTAGGGTTAAGTAGGCCAGTACTTCCACCCCTTTCTGTGATGCAAGGACTGTGGGAGAAATTGTGATAATGTGGGAGTGGCAGAGTCCTCTGGTTTGATCATGTTTCTGTAAGTGCTAACAAAAGCTGTAATGAAATCAGCTTTGTTCACAGCAGACTGGCAGTTCCACAATCCTATTGGGAAAGTAGAAGGGGCAGTTATGGACAGTGATACAATGTGCAGATTATTAGCGTTGCGTTGCCTTCTGTGTGATACAGATGATGATTTTTGTGTTGTATTGAAAATTGGGATTTGAAAAAACACATTGTAGAAGAGCAGAAAGGGAAATATGCTAGAAGAATTAAAAATTAGCAATAAGGGATAAAATTAAAAGAGCAAATAATAAGTACAAAAAAGTGCAATACTCAGGTGCCCTGTCAGTGTGTCCCTGCTTGGTGGATTTGCGTGCAGGTAGAGTTGATGGTCTTTACTCTCTTCAGTCTTCATGCGATAAGGGCTGCAAAAGATCAGGCTGCCGCTGCCGCGGTGGTTCACACTTAAAGGGGTGCACGTGGCAGAGTGGTTAGCACTCCTGCCTCACAGCAAGAAGGTCATAAGTTCAAACCCTGACTCAAACATTCTCGGCTGACTCTGGTCTTTCTGTGAGCAGTCTGCATGTCCTCCACGTGTTACTGTGGCTTCTCTCCGGGTTCCTCCCACCGTTCAAAGACATCTATGTATAGGTTAATTGGCAGGTTAAGTGTCCCTAGTGAATGAATGTTAGTGAGAGGACCCCCTCAAAAACAAGATGATTCATCTCAAGGGAATAATCCTCAAAAAAAATGTGAATAAATAAATACCTGTCTGATTCAAGTATTGAGTTCAGCAGGACATGCCACCAGATGACATGCAAACAAACCAAGAAAACCAGGCTGAGAACAAGTGATACCAGACCACATGACAAAGCACATAATTTAATCAAACAAATACAATTTAAACCCTAGAAGGAGTATTTTCACATGTTCAAATGACAAAATTTTTATGTCATTTAGGATTTCAATTTTAATGCGGCAAAAACATAACTTAATAATTTACACAACAGAGCTGTAAATGTGACATTCACAGTTGGAGTTAATTTTTTTTCATTCTTTCATCCTCTACCACTTATTCCCATTGGGGGTTGAAGTGACTGGAGCCTATCCCAGCTGCTTTGGGTCTAAAGAGGGCTACAACCTGGACAATGACAAGTTAGTCACAGGGCTTTATTTGGTTTTGTTTTTTTAGATGCGACATTTCAGAAAACATTCTCTGATTCTGTTGCCTCAAAGCCCATAAGAACATTCTGGCTTTTATGTGGCATCTACAGTATGTTCTGCTGTGTGATAATTTCATTCACAATCCTGCCTCATGGAGGTGATCACTTATTAGAAATGCCCAAAAAAATCCCTTTTGTGAAACTCTGTTGGATGTATTGAACACTCTTTCTTTCTGTTATGGAGTTATTTTTTCTGCTGGCTGAAATGAAAGTGTTGGAAATGTTAGAGATGGCAGCTTACACCATGGGATTTGTTGAATTTGAAGGCTAATTTCTAGTCTGATTCGGTCTAGTGTAGTTAGACTAATGTCTGATGTTTTCCAGTTGTTTTTTTATGTTAAACCATTAGAAGTCTCTAAAAGTTGGTGTGTCCCTTGTGCTGCTGCACACATCCTTTCTAATATGCCTAGTCTTGAACTCAGTCACATGGTAAGTTGTTGCCAAAAGCAAGTTTATGTGTGTATGTATGGATGGAGATTTTGCTGCCGCCCACTCTTGACTAATAATCGTTTACCTGGCAACAGTGGGCCACCAGTTGAACGGAGCATGATTTTTACAGCTGCAAATTGGGTTGTGTTTCTTTAGAAGAAGTGGAGATATAAAGCGTTCCTACCAATGATCATCATGGGTAATATCAAATCCCTACCCAATAAGAGTGAGGAGATGGATTTATTGTGAGTGCAACCTGTACTGTGTTACTGAAAAGTGGCTAACTGATAGCATCTCTGATTCTGCTATTAGCACACCTGCTAGCAGAAAGTTTAAGACCTTACTATGTGCCACAGGAGTTTTCCCACATTGTCGCCATTACTGTTTACATTCCACCATGCGCTGAACCCACAGTAGCGTGTGACGTCATTCAGGGCGCAGTTGCAAGAAGTCAGTCACAACTTTCTGATGCAATAGTTGTTATTTTGGGAGATTTTAATAATGTTGACAACAGTACTCATATGGGAGGGTTCATGCAGTATATAAACTGCCCCACAAGATACATCAAATACACCGGAACTGTGCTACATCACTGTTAAAGATGCTTACAATGCACTGGCCCTCCCCCCATTCGGTAAGTCAGACCACAATTTGATTTAACTCAGAAAATCCTACAGACCCTGTGTGTTAAGGCTGACTACAACCAGCAAATCTCACAGAAAGTGGACCCCAGAGACCAGCGAAGCTCTGAGGGACTGCTTCCTATATATAGATATTTATATATATACATATATTTACACAAATTGTACATCAGACACAGTGTTATGTGACTCATTGGGGGCATTGTGGCTCAGTGGTAGAGCGGTTGTCCTTCAACCGGAAGGTAGGCGGTTCAATTCCCGCTCACAGTTCATACTGTTGTTGTTTCCTTGGGCAAGACACTTAACCCACCCTGTCTCCAGTTGTGTTCCAGCTGTAACACTGGTAAATAGAATACTTATATGAATAAAAGCGTCAGCTAAAATGACTAAATGTAAAAATGTAAATGTAACACTGGTGAATGGAAACTTCATGTAAGTTGCCTTGGATAAAAACTTCTGCTAAATGACTAAATGTAAATGTCATTGCTCACTGTCTGAAGCAGCACATTGACCAGTGTTTGGAGAACACTGGGATGAACACTGCAATCCCCTTGACAATCCTTACAGACAGATTACCTTTTATGTAGCAATCATTTGCAGCAGTTAGAGGTGTGGTGTGGGCATGGTCATATTCCACCAGCTCAGCCGCCATGTGTTTTTGAATTACAACGATGAAGTGCTGGAAATCGCTCCGACCGGGGACTCCGTCGCTCTGCTGGGGGACAACGCTTACGTGGGCAGTGACAGTGACAGTGTCAGTGCACGTGGCACAAGAACACCCTAGGCCGGAGGTCAATGATCAAATTTGTAGTTGTTTCATCTGACCTCCGGCCGTATGTCTTCGGGTGAAGGGGCGGAGCTGTCAACTGATCACCACCTGGTGGTGAGTTGGATCCAATGGCGGGGGAGAAAGCTGGACAGACTAGGCAGACCCAAACGTTCTGCGAGGGTCTGTTGAGAACGTTTGGCCGAGTCCCCTGTCAGAGAGATCTTCAGAGCTTCGACCAGATCCCGGGGGAGGTTGGAGACATTGAGTCCGAGTGGACCATGTTCTCCACCTCCATTATCGACGCAGCCACTTGGAGCTGTGGCCGTAAAGTCTCTGTCGTGGCGGCAACCCCTAATCCCGGTGGTGGACACCGGATGTAAGAGATGCGATCAAGCTGAAGAAAGAGACCTGTTGAGCCTGGTTGGCTCGTGGGACTCCTGAGTGGTGGTTGTGGAGGAAAAAACTCGGGTCTGGGAGGAGTTCGGTGAAGCCATGGAGAAGGACTATTGGTCAGCCTAAAAGAAATTCTGGCAAATCGTCTGGCACCTCAGGAGGGGGAAGTCGTGCCCTGCCAACACTGTTTACAGTGGAGGTGGTATTCTGATGACTTCAACTGGGGACATTGTTGGGGGTGGAAGGAATACTTCGAGGATCTCCTCAACCCCACCAACACGTCTTCCACTGAGGAAGCAGAGGCAGAGGGCTCAAAGGTGGACTTGTCCATCACCCAAGCTGAAGTCACTGAGGTAGTTGGGAAGCTCCTCGGTGGTAAGGCACCGGGGGTGGATGAGATATGCTCTGAGTACCCCAAGTTTATGGATGCTGTGGGGCTGTCTTGGCTGACACGCCTTTGGAACATTGTGTGGCGTTTTGGGACAGTACCTCTGGACTGGCAGACCAGGGTGGTGGTCCCTCTTTTCAAGAAGGGGGACCAGAGGGTGTGTTCCAACTACAGAGGGATCACACTCCTCAGCCTCCCCCGGGAAAGTCTATGCCAGGGTACTGGAGAGGAGAATGCGGCCGATAGTTGAACCTCAGATTCAGAAGGAACAATGTGGTTTTCATCCCGGTCATGGAACACTGGACCAGCTCTATACCCTCTTCAGGGTGCTGGAGGGTTTATGGGAGTTTGCCCAACCAGTCCACATGTGCTTTTTGGATCTGGAGAAGGTCCCTGTACAACCGGAGCAGGAGCTTGGTTCGCATTGCCGGCAGTAAGTCAGATCTGTTCCCACTGCATGTTGGTCTCCGGCAGGGCTGCCCTTCGTCACCGGTCCTATTCATTATCTTTATGGACAGGATTTCTAGGCGCAGCCAGGGGCCGGAGGGAGTCTTGTTTGGGGACCACAGGATCTCGTTTCTGCTTTTTGCAGATGATGTTGTCCTGTTGGCTCCATCAGATCAGGATCTTTAGTGTTCACTGCCTAGCCGAGTGTAATATATATAGTGATATTAATATAAATTTATTAAAATTAATTTCTAATTAGAAAGGGGCACCACTCTGGTTTTGGACAGGTCCAAAGAAACTGTTAGGTTTAATCTAGTCTCATTAATCTGAAGGAAGAAAATTATTCTGGTTTTCGAACATTTCTTAATATAAACAGAGAAGCATAAATGTCTTTTATGGGATTTTATTAAAAATTACACAAATAAACAATGGTGAATAAAATGATGGGGACATGGAAAGGATTGACACAACAAGGGATAAACACAGGGATAAACATTTGCTTTCAGAGGGTATTGTGAAACCAGGAATGTTTAGATATGTTAATCTATATTATTGAAGTTTCCTAAGGGACTTTTAACGGGGAAAAGAGATGACGGCTTAGGGGCTAGGGTTTTGGAGAGAGTACAGTCTATGACGCCAAGCTGTTGTGTCACGTGCGGACTTACTCTGTAGTCAGCGGGTGCTGGCCCGGTTCGGTGGGGTCGATATCACTGGTCCGAGACGAGCGTCCTGAATGTTCTCCAGAAAGTTCGTCGCTTACTGATGACACGTTCCACACACCAGGGGTGCCGCCAGGTGCACGTCTCCTCCAGAGGGTTTTGCAGTCCGGGGAGAGAACAAAAGCATCCTAGCACGGCCTTTATCTCCTCAGTTGCACCGTGTAAAAGTTTAAGTTTGTGAACGTTATTGCAAGGTCCAGGAAAGAGTTCTCGGCTGTTGCTTGGCTGGTTTTAAAACTTGCTTCTGCGAGCGCCCGTTTGGTTAGAGCAAACGCGGGAGCAGGCACAGTCTTTAAAAATAAAAAGGCCAAAATAACTTCCGTCTGGTAACAGACTTGCAGGAAGTACTTTGAGCAGCTGTTTGAAAGAAGGAAAACTTAGCATGGCAGGCTAGGCTTGCAGGCTTTAAACAAAGAAAATCTACTCGTTTCCACGAGGCCCGAAGCTTTGGTAAGGTCCCTGGGAACGGTCCTGGTGGACCGGCCGCATGTAGACACAGGATCAGAGAGAGGCAGAGAAGGAGGAAGAGAAAAAAGGAGCGATTTTTGGGCGGGTGCCCGTCTTATACCTGAGCGCGGGGGCGTCTCTTTCCGGCAAAATGGGAGTTTTAAACTAAAAAAGTTTTAAAACATTACTTGCTTCGCGATGTATTTGTTGTTTTCTTTATAAAACACACAAAACATTTGTACAGTAGAGTTGTACAGAGATAATGCAGAATACTTCAGAATATTATGGAAACATTCATTACATTTCATTAAAACAAAATGGAAACTGTAAATTGGGGTAAGGAGCCATTCTGCCTGGTTACGCTCTGCTTCCTGGAAAGAACAGTACAAACACAATATCTTACAGACGTGGACAATTCCTTCGGTCAATGAAAGAAAAACTCACAATGGTCACAGAAAAAACTTTATTCTGACAAAAGTAATAATAAATTAAAGCCGCAAGCGGCGATAAAGGCCCTCGCCTCCCTTGAGACCGTGGGGACACATGCACTCGGAGGATTGCATTTCGTGCTTTAAAGCGTAAACTTCATGGTAATGTCAAATAACCGGTCCTGTGCTACTGCTGGGGCCTGCTACACCACCTTGTAATTTAGAGTTAAAGGTCTCCACAATCCCTGGTTTTCCTGGGAGCTGTCTGAACCTTTGAAAATAATTGATTATGCTTGGGCTAAGGCGAGAAAAACAAAGTACTGGCTGGAGATTTGAGATGACTCAGGAATCGCTGCACCCCCCTGTTTAAAAAGGCAAAATGTAAATATTACTTGTCTAAAAGTACAAGTTTACAAGTTCCAAAGGATTCTGAGGAGTTTTCTAAGACTCTAGCCTTGGCTCTGGAGGGGCCTCCTCCAAAGGAAGGATCCTGGCAATTGGGAAATGGCATTTATTTCCCAAAGAAATGGCTGCCTCTTCACAGACTCATTACAACCACAGCCACAAATGTATCAAAAAACTAATTGATAACTTTTTTGGCACACGTGTCTAGATGATACTCACCAAATTTGGAGCTGTTTAGATGAAAAGCCACAAGGGGTGCGATTTAGGTGGTCACGCAGTCCACCCAACATAGTAGATTTCCTGTTGAGTTTACGGTATGGCTGTAATAAACTTTTCTGTTTGCCCTGAGGTGTCCTATGGATGTACCACGTTTCATTTTTCTACGTTGGAAAAAAGTTACTTTCACTTTCCATAGGCCCAATGTATTTTGACTTTTGTAGGGGTCGCCATTGAGTCATTTTTCGTATTTTTTTTTCGGCGACTTCAAATACATAAAGTTTTCGCCGGGCTTAAAGGCTGGGACCAATAAAAATGACTTTTAGTTGCACGTTTACTGGGTCAAATTGAGGATCATTTTGCAGAAAAATTATAATAAAAAAAAAAAATATATACAAAATTATAATAAAATAAAATATAACTCGAGCAAAAAAGTCTAGAAAAACGCTTGTCTATTTTACATACATGTGTTTAGCTCATTTTGCCAAAGTTTGGTGTCTGTGGAATGAAGCAGCTATTTTTTGTTGTTTTTTAAAAAAGAGGTGTATTCTAAGTCAGACCAAATTTTCAATTCAAAATGGCCGCCTTCCCGTGTGTGATAGGGTGTGGTCCCCATTGGCTTTTTTGTTCATAAGCACATGCTGGATGTGTGTACCAAGTTTCATTTGCCTACGACAAACTAAAATTTTCACTTCCCATTGACTTTTTCCAAGTATTTGGGACGTTGCTATGGCAACACATTTATAGATAGGGGGTGGTTGTCATTGGCTTTTATGCTCATGACATAAGAGATGTGTGTACCAAATTTCATGTCTCTATGACAAACTAAATTCTTGGGTCCCATTATAAGTTTGTAGGGGGCACTGGAGAGCCATTTCTAAAGATAACCCTTTTATTTACATATTTTTGTGTTCAGGTCATGAATGTGCACAAACGCCTTTTTGGGTCCAACTCGATCCGAGAAGGCGTTTGAGAGTTAAGAGACGTTTTATTTTCACAAAAATGGCCACCTCGTTACAGGCTTGCCACACCCATACCCGATAAGATATCAACAACAAAGTCACAACTTTGGTTGGCACACGTGTCTAGATGATACTCACCAAATTTGGGGCCATTTAGATTAAAACACAATGATTTGCATCTTTCTGCGCAAGTGCGATTCTAGTGGCGCGTTTCACCCCACATGGCGGACTTCCTGTTAAGTTTAGGGTGTGACTATCATTGACTTTTCTGTTTGCCCTGAGGTGTCCTATGGATGTACCAAGTTTCATTTTTCTACGTTGGAAAAAAGTTACTTTCACTTTCCATAGGCCCAATGTATTTTGATTTTGTAGGGGTCGCCACTGAGTCATTTTTCGTAATTTTTTTTCGGCGACTTCAAATACATAAATTTTTCGCCGAGCTTGAATTCTGGGACCAATAAAAATGACTTTTAGTGCATGTTCACTGGGTCAAATTTAGGATCATAGGTCGACAAGAAAGATAAAAAAAAAAAAAAAAAAAAATCCGAGCAAAAACAATAGGCCCTCCCGGTCATCACCGGCTCGGGCCTAATAAAAATTCTATGAATGTTAACTAATGAAAGTCAGACATTGCTTTTCAACCATGCTTCAACGGAATTATTTAAAAAAATAAACTCATGGAACAGGCCTGGACAAAATTGATGGTACCCCTAGAAAAAACTGTAAATAATGTGACCAAATGGACATGTTAATTCAAGGTGTGTGCACTAATTAGCATCACAGGTGTGTACAATCTTGTAATCAGTCAGTGGGCCTATTTATAGGGCTTCAGGTAGTCACTGTGTTGTCTGGTGACATGGTGTGTACCACACTCAACATGGACCAGAGGAAGCGAAGGAAAGAGTTGTCGCAGGAGAATAGAAAGAAAATTATAGACAAGCATGATAAAGGTAAAGGCTATAAGACCATCTCCAAGCAGCTGGAACAAGCAGATGTTCCTGTGACTACAGTTGCACATATTATTCAGAAATTTAAGATCCATGGGACTGTAGCCAACCTCCCTGGACGTGGCCGCAGGAGGAAAATTGATGACAAATCAAAGAGACGGATAATCCGAATGGTAACAAAAGAGCCCAGAAAGACTTCTAAAGAGATCCAAGGTGAACTCCATGCTCAAGGAACATCAGTGTCAGATCGCACCATCCGTTGTTGTTTGAGCCAAAGTGGACTACATGGCAGACGACCAAGGAGGACACCATTGTTGAAAACAAATCATAAAAAAGCTAGACTGGAATATGCCAAACTACATGTTGACATGCCACAAAGCTTCTGGGAGAATGTCCTATGGACAGATGAGACAAAAATGGAACTTTTTGCCAAGGCACCTCAGCTCTATGTTCACAGATGGAAAAATGAAGCATATCAAGAAAAGAACACTGTCCCTACTGTCAAACATGGAGGAGGCTCTGTTATGTTCTGGGGCTGCTTTGCTGCATCCGGCACAGGATGTCTTGAATCTGTGCAGGGTACAATTAAATCTGAAGACTATCAAGGGATTCTAGAGAGAAATGTGCTGGCCAGTGTCAGACAGCTTGGTCTCAGTCGCAGGTCATGGGTCTTGCAACAGGACAATGACCCAAAACACAGCTAAAACACCCAAGAATGGTTAAGAGGAAAACATTTGACTATTCTAAAGTGGCCTTCTATGAGCCCTGACCTCAATCCTATTGAGCATCTTTGGAAGGAGCTGAAACATGCCGTCTGGAAAAGACACCCTTCAAACCGGAACCAACTGGAGCAGTTTGCTCATGAGGAGTGGGCCAAAATACCTGCTGGGAAGTGCAGAAGTCTCATTGACAGTTACAGGAATCGTCTGATTGCAGTGATAGCCTCAAAAGGTTGTGCAACAAAATATTAAGTTAGGGGTACCATCAATTTTGTCCAGGCCTGTTCCATGAGTTTATTTTTTTAATTAATTCCGTTGAAGCATGGTTGAAAAGAAATGTCTGACTTTCATTGGTTAACCTTCATAGAATTTTTATTTATTATTACTTTTGTCAGAATAAATTTTTTTCTGTGACCATTGTGAGTTTTTCTTTCATTGACCGAAGGGTACCAACAATTTTGTCTATCAATTTTGTTTGACTATTGTAGAAGTCTATTTTCAAAGACATTCCACATGTCCTTCAGAGGCTAAAAAACGTTCTGGGTAAAGATGAATCAACAACTTTATATCCAAGAATTTATGGTTAAAAAGACATGGCGCTAGGGTTCTGTCCTGGTCCTGCGTCACCTTTGACCTGGTGACTGGCAGACCCAAGTTACACTCCTTATGAAAGCAGAAACAAAGTCATTATTAACATTTCCTGTCCTTAACAAAACACTTTGGCCATCCTTTTATCTGAAAGAAAACAGTGTTAACCAAGTCTTCTTCCAGACTTCAGATACAAGCTTGTCTCTGAAGGCCTCTGGAAATGATGGAAGCGACAGGGAAGTTAATTTGTGGGGAATTCCCAAGACTGATCTGCTACATTGATTTCAAACTGCGTTACATGGCACATTGTAGTGTGTAATAGAAGAACTGTGTGGTTGTTGTAGTGTACAATTGTGTGGAGGGCCACTGATTTTTGATCTATATGGTGTGCAGTGGGGTTGTCATCTGAGGTGAGCATCAGGCTGTGTGAGCCTTAGTGCTGCTTTTTGTCACTTTAATTAGTCTCAGTGCTGACATTCTACACTTGACTTATTAATTATTTCCTTCTAGTACAGCTTTACATTTTTGTTGTTTGCACTTAAATTAAGAAAAGGTTAAAGCAAAGGCATCTGGTCATAAGTAAAAAAGTTTTGTCTCTTGTTTAAGGGACTTTGTCAATTCTGAGTTCATCTGATATGAGAGCTGAGCTTATATCTCTCAGAGGGAGGGGTTAAACGTGAAACTAACTGTGATTGGACGAGGCTGTTCTGGTTTCATTGTCGTTAGAACCGGAAAGGGCAGTGTGTTCCTGTGTTAGCATAACTGCTCACTTCAGGTGATAATGTCCTTCTAGAGTGAAACTTTTATTTTTGGTTTCAACAAGACAAGACATTTCTTTTTGTATAGCCCAACATCACAATAACGGCTGACTCGAGGGGCTTAACAGACTGCACTGTGTCAACACACTGTTGTATCTGAGGCCTCCTCCTCGGTTCAGTGTGAGCTGTTTCATTGCAAAGGCATCCAAAGGTCTCTTATAAGGTCATGAGTGAGCATGCAGGTATGAAAGTTTGACAGCCAGCGACAAAGGGAGCCTCGGTCCAATGTTGCTGGGAAGGTGACTGTTCTCAGTGAGTGATGGCTCCCAGTGTTAGTGCAGCTGGCATTTTGCTCAAGTCCCACATCTCTGAGAATATGCACTGTTAATGGGGCGGCAGTAGCTTAGTGGTAGAGCAGCCATCCTTTGACCGGCGGGTGGGTGATTCGATCCCCGCTCAAAACATCCCAAAAAAAACATCATAACATCCCACTCTCCCCACAGTTCATACTGTCGTTGTGTCCTTGGGCAAGACACTTAACCCACCTTGCCTCCAGTGGTGTCAGCTGTAACACTGGTAAAGCGCTTTGAGTGCCTACTAGGTGGAAAAGCGCTATATAAAAAAATAAATTAATTAAACTAATTGTCCTGCTGTCTAATTTAAAGCCTATGGTGTTTTTTCGGAAAGTAGATTATAGAAGTTGGCAGATGGTGGAGGTGAACCTCTGTGTGTGTGCCATTGTCTGCTCTCCAATTTTATTATTTGGCCCGAGCCGGTGATGACCGGGAGGGCCTATTGTTTTTGCTCGGATTTTTTTTTTTTTTTTTTTTTTTATTGTCACAATATGGTCCTAAATTTGACCCAGTGAACATGCACGAAAAGTCATTTTTATTGGTCCCAGACTTCAAGCCCGGCAAAAAATTTATGTATTTGAAGTCACTAAAAAAATACGAAAAATGACTCAGTGGCGACCCCTACAAAAGTCAAAATACATTGGGCCTATGGAAAGTGAAAGTAACTTTTTTCCAACGTAGAAAAATGAAACTTGGTACATCCATAGGACACCTCAGGGCAAACAGAAATGTCTATGACAGCCACACCCTAAACTCAACAGGAAGTCTGCCATGTGGGGTGAAACGCACGGCCACTAAAATCGCACTTATGCAGAAAGATGCAAATCATTGTGTTTTATTCTAAATGGCCCCAAATTTGGTAAGTATCATCTAGACATGTGTGCCAACCAAAGATGTGACCTTTTTTTTTATATCTTATCCGGTGTGGGTGTGGCAAGCCTGTAACGAGGTGGCCATTTTTGTGAAAATAAAACGTCTCTTAACTCTCAAACGCCTTCTCGGATCGAGTTGGACCCAAAAAGGCGTTTGTGGACATTCATGACCTGAACACAAAGATATGTAAATAAAAGGGTTATCTTTAGAAATGGCTCTCCAGCGCCCCCTACAAACATATAATGGGACCCAAGAATTTAGTTTGTCATAGAGACATGAAATTTGGTACACACATCTCTTATGTCATGACGAGCATAAAAGCCAATGACAACCACCCCCTATCTATAAATGTGTTGCCATAGCAACGTCCCAAATATTTGGAAAAAGTCAATGGGAAGTGAAAATTTTAGTTTGTCGAGGCAAATGAAACTTGGTACACACATCCACCATGGGCTTATGAACAAAAGCCAATGGGGACCACACCCTATCACACACGGGAAGGCGGCCATTTTGAATTGAAAATGTGAACCGACTTAAAATACACCTCTTTTTTAAAAGAACACAGAAAATAGCTGCTTCATTCCACAGACACCAAACTTTGGCAAAATGAGCTAAACACATGTATGTAAAAGAGACAAGCGTTTTTCTAGACTTTTTTGCTCGAGTTATATTTTTTTTTATTATAATTCGGTATATATTTTTTTATTATAATTTTTCTGCAAAATGATCCTCAATTTGACCCAGTAAACGTGCAACTAAAAGTCATTTTTATTGGTCCCAGACTTCAAGCCCGGCGAAAAATTTATATATTTAAAGTCGCCGAAAAAAATTAATGAAAAATGACTCAGTGGCGACCCCTAGAAAAGTCAAAATACATTGGTTCTATGGAAAATGAAAGTAAATTTTTCCAATGTAGAAATACAAAACTTGGTACATCCATAGGACACCTCAGGGCAAACAGAAAAGTTTATTACAGCCATACCGTAAACTCAACAGAAAATCTACTATGTTGGGTGGAATGCGTGACCACCTAAATCGCACCCCTTGTGTCTAAAGGCTTTTCATCTAAACAGCTCCAAATTTGGTGAGTATCATCTAGACACATGTGCAAAAAAAAGTTATCAATTTGTTTTTTGATACATTTGTGGCTGTGGTCGTAATGAGTCTGTGAAGAGGCAACTTTTGGGAAATAAATGCCATTTCCCAATTGCCAGGATCCTTCCTTTAGAGGAGGCCCCTCCAGAGCCACGGCTAGAGTCTTAGAAAACTCCTCAGAATCCTTTTACCGTGAAGTTTACGCTTTAATGCACGAAATGCACTCCTCCGAGTGCATGTGTCCCCGCGGTCTCAAGGGAGGCGAGGGCCTTTATCGCCGCTTGCGGCTTTAATTTGGTATATATTTCTTTATTATAATTTTTGTGCAAAATGTATCCTCAATTTGACTCAGTAAACGTGCAACTTAAAGTCATTTTTATTGGTCCCAGACTTAAAGCCCGGCGAAAAATTTATGTATTTGAAGTCCCCGAGAAAAAAAAATACGAAAAATGACTCAGTGGCGACCCCTAAAAAAGTCAAAATACATTGGGCCTATAGAAAATGAAAGTAAATTTTTCCAATGTAGAAATACAAAACTTGGTACATCCATAGGACACCTCAGGGCAAACAGAAGTTTATTACAGCCATACCGTAAACTCAACAGGAAATCTACTATGTTGGGTGGAATGCGTGACCACCGAAATTGCACCCGTTGTGCGAAATAAATGCCATTTCCCAATTGCCAGGATCCTTCCTTTAGAGGAGGCCCCTCCAGAGCCACGACTAGAGTCTTAGAAAACTCCTCAGAATCCTTTGGAACTTGTAACCTTGTACTTTTAGACAAGTTATATTTACATTTTGCCTTTTTAAACAGGGGGGTGCAGCGATTCCTGAGTCATCTCAAATCTCCAGCCAGTACTTTGTTTTTCTCGCCTTAGCCCAAGCATAATCTATTATTTTCAAAGGTTCAGACAGCTCCCAGGAAAACCAGGGATTGTGGAGACCTTTAACTCTAAATTACAAGGTGGTGTAGCAGGCCCCAGCAGTAGCACAGGCCCGGTTATTTGACATTACCGTGAAGTTTACGCTTTAAAGCACGAAATGCAATCCTCCGAGTGCATGTGTCCCTGCGGTCTCAAGGGAGGCGAGGGCCTTTATCGCCGCTTGCGGCTTTAAAATTATTTTACTTCTGAACACCCCTGAATCTGTATATTGCCGTAAAAACATTGTATTGCAGTACAAATTTAGCAGCCTTTAGAAGTAATTATTTTCTATTTTGTTTCAGTTAAAATACATATATATTATCCATCCATCCATCCATCCATCTTCTACCGCTTATCCGGGGCCAGGTCGCGGGGGCAGCAGTCTAAGCAGAGACGCCCTGACTTCCCCCTCCCCAAACAATTCCTCTAGATCTTCCGGGGGGATACCGAGGCGTTCCCAGGACAGCCGAGAGACATAGTCCCTCCAGCGTGTCCTAGGTCTTCTCCTCAGCTCAGCTCCTTCTTCACCACGACAGACCGGTACATCGACCGCATCACTGCAGAAGCTGCACCGATCCGTCTTTCAATCTCACGTTCCCTCCTTCCCTCACTCGTGAACAAGACCTCAAGATACTTGAACTCCTCCACTTGAGGCAGGATCTCTCCACCAACCTGAAGGGGACAAGCCACCCTTTTCCGACTGAGAACCATGGTCACAGACTTGGAGGTGCTGATCCTCATCCCCGTCGCTTCACACGCGGCTGCAAACCATCCCAGTGCACACTGAAGGTCCTGGCTTGATGGAGCCAACAGGACAACATCATCTGCAAAAAGCAGAGACGAGATCATGTGGTTCCCAAACCCGACTCCCTCCGGCCCCTGGCTGCGCCTAGAAATCCTGTCCATAAAGATAATGAACAGGACCGGTGACAAAGGGCAGCCCTGCCGGAGTCCAACATGCACTGGGAACAGGTCTGACTTACTGCCGGCAATGTGAACCAAGCTCCTGCTCCGGTCGTACAGGGACCAGACAGCCCTTAGCAAAGGGCCCCGGACCCCGTACTCCCAGAGCACCTCCCACAGGGCGCCACGAGGGTCACAATTGAATGCCTTCTCCAGATCCACAAAACACATGTGGACTGGTTGGGCAAACTCCCATAAACCCTCCAGCACCCTGGAGAGGCTATAGAGCTGGTCCAGTGTTCCACGACTGGGACGAAAACCGCATTGTTCCTCCTGAATCCGAGGTTTAACTATCGGCCGCATTATCCTCTCCAGTACCCTGTCATAGACTTTCCCGGGGAGGCTGAGGAGTGTGATCCCTCTGTAGTTGGAACACACCCTCCGGTCCCCCTTCTTGAAAAGAGGGACCACCACCCTGGTCTGCCAGTCCAGAGGTACTGACCCCGACCGCCACGCGATGTTGTAGAGCCATGTCAACCAAGACAGCCCTACAACATCCAGAGACTTGAGGTACTCAGGGTGTATCTCATCCACCCCCGATGCCTTGCTACCGAGGAGCTTCCCAACTACCTCAGTGACTTCTGCCCGGGTGATGTACGAGTCCAAGATGTGTCGGTGGGGTTGAGGAGATCCTCGAAGTATTCCTTCCACCGTCCAACAATGTCCCCAGTTGAAGTCAGCAGATTCTCACCTCTGTAAACAGTGTTGGCAGGGCACTGCTTCCCCCTCCTGAGGCGCCGGATGGTTTGCCAGAATTTCTTCGAGGCCGACCGATAGTCCTTTTCCATGGCCTCACCGAACTCCTCCCAGACCCGAGTTTTAGCCCCCGGGACCACCTGGGCTGCAGTCCGCTTAGCCTGCCGGTACCTATCAGCTGCCTCAGGAGTCCCACGGGCCAACCAGGCTCGTTAGGTCTCCTTCTTCAGCTTGACAGCATCCCTTACTTCCGGTGTCCACCACCGGGTTTGGGGGTTGCCGCCACAACAGGCACTGGAGACTTTATGGCCACAGCTTCGAGTGGCCGCATCGTCAATGGAGGTGGAGAACATGGTCCACTCGGACTCAATGTCTCCAACCTCCCTCAGGATCTGGTCGAAGCTCTGCCGGAGGTGGGAGTTAAAGATCTTTCTGACAGGGGGCTCTGCCAAACGTTCCCAACAGACCCTCACAGTACGTTTGGGCCTGCCGAGTCTGTCCAGCTTTCTCCCCCGCCATCAGATCCAACAACCAGGTGGTGATCAGTTGACAGCTCCGCCCTCTCTTCACCCGAGTGTCCAAGACATACGGCCGGAGGTCAGATGAAACAACTACAAAGTCGATCTCCGGCCTAGGGTGTCCTGGTGCCACGTGCACTGCTGGACACCCTTATGCTTGAACATGGTGTTCGTTATGGACAAACTGTTGCTAGCACAGAAGTCCAACATCAGAACACCGCTTGGGTTCAGATCCGGGGGGCCGTTCCTCCCAATCACACCCCTCCAGGTGTCACTGTTGCTGCCCACGTAAGTGCTGAAGTCCCCCAGTAGAACGACGGAGTCCCCGGTCGGAGCACTTTCCAGCACCCCTCCCAGAGACTCCAAGAAAGCCGAGTACTCTGCACTGCCATTTGGCCAATAAACACAAACAACAGTGAGAGACCTATCCCCGACCCGAAGGCGCAGGGAAGCGACCCTCTCATTCACTGGGGTGAACTCCAACACATGGCGGCTGAGCTGGGGGGCTATGAGCAAGCCCACACCAGCCCGCCGCAGGCAACTCCAGAGTAGTGGAGAGTCCAGCCTCGAGGATATGGGTTCCAGAGCCCAAGCTGTGCGTGGAGGTGAGCCCGACTATCTCTAGTCGGAATCTCTCAACCTTCTGCACAAGCTCAGGCTCCTTCCCCGCCAGCGAGGTGACATTCCATGTCCCTAGCGCCATATTCCGTGTCCGGGGATTGGGTCCTCGAAGCCTACGCTTTCAACTGTTACCCAATCCACTTTGCACCGGCCCCTTACGGTTCCTCCCACAGGTGGTGGGCCCATGGGAGGTCGGCCCCACGTCACTCCTTCGGGCTGAGTTCGGCCGGGCCCCGTGGGGAAAGACCCGGCCACCAGACACTCGCATGCAAGCCCCAACACCGGGCCTGGCTCCAGGGTGGGGCCCCGGTTGCGCCATACCGGGCGACGTCATGGTCCTTGATATTGTCCTATCCATAAGGGGGTTTTAACCTCCATTGCCTCCAGTGAGTGTTCTGTAACACTGGTAAATAGCTTTATGTATGTAAAAAGCTTTGAGTGCCTACTACAGTAGGTGAAAAAGCGCTATATAAAAATAAAGATTATTATTATTATTATTACATACTTTACGTTAAATTCATGGAAACAGCGCCTAGATGTCCGTATGAACTGATGTCAGTTGTAATACAGTTTTTCTCTCTCATTGTTAATTTAATTTTATCAGTAAATATTCAGTTTTTATCAGAAAAATTTCTAATTCACAAACTCAACCAATTCAGATTGTTAACTTTGTTACAACGTTACAGCAATGTTTTAGTTACTTCCAACCCTCATACATTGACACAAATTTCAAAAAAATATTGAATTATTGAAAGTAATTTAAGGACAATCTAATGTGGCTTTATAAATTAAAAATTCATAACTGGTGGAAATTGTAATCCAAGTATATATAATTATAAAAAAATAAAAACTACTAGTTGCCAAAGGTCATTCCCGTTCTGTTGAGGCACAGCGGACCTCTTGAAGCCCTCCAGGTAATTTCAGGACAATCTGATGCTTAAAAAATAAATGGCCTCTGAAAATTTATAACTGGTAGCATTCCAGAAGTGGAATGACCTTTTGACCCTTTGAAATAGGAACAATAACCACTGGTTATTTAACAGCAGCACATCTGTTCTTTTGATTGTGTTTTTTACATATTCTCTACATTGAAAGTCGTTCATTTTTGGTCTTGTGGTTTTGTTCTTCCAGGCAACTTCAGGAGCTGCAGAGGCAGAAGGAGCTAGAACGGGAACGTCAAGAACGAGAACGCCTGGAGCAAGAAATGCTAGAGCGTAACCGGGAGCGTCAGGACAGGGAGGCACAGGCAGAAAGGGAGTGCCAGGAGCAGCAGGAGCGTAAAGAGATGGAGCGCGAGAAGGCAGAGAGTGAGCATCTGAAACAAGAACAACAGGAACAGTTGGACAGAGAGCAGCAAGACTGGGACAGAGGCAGACGCATCTCCAACGCTGGTAAGTTCCACAGCAACAATAACACATATTGCTGTACCATCATCAGATTCATAACCAAATCTACTTCAGACATTAACATAATGCTGTGACAAGTGTGGGACATGCAGATGTCAAGTTCCTTTCATGAAACTATAACCACAGTTTCTAATAAAAGACTAATCTGTGTGTTAAATCATCAGAATCATGCAGAAATTCTGACATTAATATGACAATTATGTGGACTATGGGAGAGTTCAATCTAGAGTTAAATTTTTATAAAACTAGAACCATGGACTAGTTTTCATATATTACTAAATACTGTATAATATAATTAACCTTTTTTACCTTTATTTCTTGCAAAGATTTCTGGGAAAACTGCAAGGTAATTAGAAAATATAAATAGGTATTTTACGTTCCAGTCATTCACAAATTGTACTTGGCAAAGCAGAGATATACTATACAAGTATAACATTTTATTTACAAGAAAGGAAGTTAACACTTTGTTATGAATCTCTCTAAAACGTTGCATTTTAATGGTTAGGTTAGATACTGTGTAAAGTTATAAACACAACACTTTACAAGGATGATGAAAAATCTATATCAAACACATTTTTATTCACACATTCAAGCACTGTTAAGATGGTGAACAGAATGGTTTTGGCCAATTACACACATAGAATTTTTATTTATTATTACTTTTGTCAAAATAAAGTTTTTTTCTGTGACCATTGTGAGTTTTTCTTTCATTGACCGAATGACCGGTACCAACATTTTTGTCCACGTCTGTATGGTACAGAATTATGATAATTTTATGTAATGATTAAGTATGATCAAAGTCTTGTTAGCTGATTCTACTTGTGAGTGCGCTGCCCACCTACAGGCTTTGCTAGTGGTTACCTCTCTCTGGTGCCAGCCAGACTTCTGAGAAAGATCAAAGCATTCACCGCGCCAATCATGGCACAGCCTCAGGGTATATATAAACCCCCTCGCCCAACGCTCTCCCTTCTTCTCTCTCAGCACTTATGAGATCTCTAAAAGAGTGAAGACTATACGAAGATGGAAGAATGGATTGTGCCTGAGAATTGTCACCTACCGGTGTCGGGCACCGCCGCTCCTGCTGCGCCCAGCTGCTGCCCAAGGACTGCCACGACTGTTGCTTTACCTGCCTCGGATGGCGTCATCAGCTGGAGCAGTCTACTTGCTCCGCCTGCCTCGACCTTCCCAGAGAGGAGAGCAAGCGCCGCGCTGCTTTCATTGGTTCAATTTCTCCGTCTCGACCCGACCTGCCACCGGAAACCATCGCTGTGTCCCCAGCCGCTACCCCACCTCAGTTGGATTGGGCAGCAAGTAGTGAGGACGGGGAGACCCGTGGCGAGGACACTGGCTCCTCTTGCACTGGATTTTCCGCCCCTGATTTCCAGCCAGCTCATCGATACACGTTAGATGACCTGCCGCAGCTGTTTGCCTCCGCTGCGGATCGAATGGAGACTCCGCTCCCGCCCCAGCCCCAGCCCCTTGAGACGGCTCCGGCGGACTTCACACTATCTAGCGTCACAGACTCGCTCTCGGCCACGTGTGGCGACTCTCTGCCCTCTGATGACGCCCATCGCCCATTATGCCCAGCGAGAATGGCAGAGCCCGCTCTCAGTGAGAGGCCCCGCCTGGGGCTATCTGGGCTATTGCAACGTAGAGGGAACGAGTTCACCGGCATCCCACCCATTGAAGACGGGGTGAGGATGTGCCTGCTACTGTCATCTACCCCCTGGCCAAGCAGTGAGCCGGCTCTACCATTGGAGAGAACAGGTTAACGGCGTCGCTGATGGATCGCTGCTATGCTAATGCCGCTCAAGGGGTGGCGTTGGCTAACAATATGGCTTTCCTGGCAGGCTCTTTGGACAAGCTCACGCATGAGCGGTCTGTCCTCACGCCCGAGGAAATAGACAAGGTTCAGACCGCAGTGGCTGTCCACCTGAGGATGTCCCAAGCATTCGCCGTGGATGGGGGCCACACCATTAGCGCGGCACAGCTCGGCACCAGACACCTGTGGCTCGGCCTGTCTTTCCTGAAGGAACAGGAGCAGAGACGCATCCTCGATCTGCCGCTCTCCACCTCATCCCGGTTTGGTCCTGATATTCAGTCTTTTGTAGACCGACTGGAATCAGCCTCCAAAACGTCCCAGCAGCTTGCTCCAGCATCTCCAGCCGAGACGCCAGCGGCACGACATGTAGCCAGGTGTCCGCGACTCCCCACGTCTTATAGCACAAGGCGGGAAAACTCTGGGAAAAGAGGAAGTTTTCAACGTAGTAGGGGCACTGGCTCTTCCCGCTCCCACAAGTCTTCCTTTATTGAGAATCATTAAAGGGCCCGCTCCGTCGCCAGGGTCTCAAGATCCTGACTTACAGTCCTGCTCACCATTATTGGCACCCGTGAAGTTTATGTACATATTGTGGAATATCTACTGAAGGAAAGGTATCAAATTAACCAACATATTACTACAGATAGCTTGTGTTTGACAAAAAACAGTAAATGATAAATAACATTTAAAAAGATAAACATTATGAGGAAAACAGAGAAAACCATAATGCTTGCCTTGTCAGTGGTATTGGCACCCTTTGCTGCAAATCAGTATGGAAACCCAATTTGGCTCACTTGTTGCAGATCTCAAATGAGGATCACCTGTGATGAATTGCCTCCACCCATGTGACCCGAATTAGCCAATAAATGAACATTTTGGTTTTATAAAAAGCCACCTTTTATTCCCTCTTCATGTGTGACAATGGTAAAGACAAAGGAGCTGTCTGAGGACACCAGAAATGCTATTATTTGCAAGCACAAGACCTCCAAAGGGTATAAGGCCATCTCCAAAGACCTTGGCATCCCTGTTTCAACGGTGCGTAATGTTATTAAGAAGTTTTTCAGGCATGGAACTGTCAAGAACCTCCTGGACGTGGGGAAGAGAAAATTGATGACAGAAGTCTTCGAAGGTTGGTACGAATGGTGGAAAAAACACCCCGTCAAACATCTAAAGACCTGAAGACCAGCTTGGAGCAGTCTGGTGTAACTGTTTCAACAAGTACCATACGCCGCACACTAAACAAAGCGGGGCTTTATGGGCGGAGGCCAAGGAAGACCCCATTGCTAAAGAAAAGGCATAAAAAGGAACGATTGATCTTCGCGAAAGAGAACCTGGACAAACCTCAAGCCTTCTGGGACAATGTTTTATGGAAAGATGAAACAAAAGTGGAGCTTTTTGGTCCTGCACACAAACAGTATGTTTACAGACGGCGCAATGAAGAATTTAAGGAAAAGAACACCATACCAACAGTCAAGCACGGTGGAGGATCCATAATGCTTTGGGGCTGCTTTGCTGCATCTGGTACTGGAGGCCTTTACCGTATCAAAGGCATCATGAAATCAGAAGATTATCAAGCAATTCTAGAGCGAAATGACTTGCCCAGTGTAAGGAAACTTGGTTTGAGGCGAAGATCATGGGTCCTCCAGCAAGATAAAGACCCAAAGCACATCTCCAAAAGCACGCAGGAATGGTTGAAAGGGAAAAAATTTACTGTTTTAAAATGGCCAGCAATGAGTCCTGATCTCAATCCAATTGAAAATCTTTGGGAGGAGCTGAAAACTGCCATTGGAGAAAGGAACCCTGCAAATGTTCAAGAGCTTGAGCATATTGCAAAGGAAGTGTGGGAGAAAATGCCACCCGAGAAGTGCAAGAAGCTTATCGATGGATATAAGAAACGTTTGGAGGCTGTCATCGCTGCCAAAGGGTGTGCAACCAAATATTAAGGAGGGGTGCCAATATTAGTGCACATGCTGGTTTTCTGTTTTTTTTGTTTTTTTTTTCAAAGACAATTGTTGAAATAACAATTGTCTTTGTTAAAATTACTTTGGACCTCCAATTAAAAGATCCTACTTATATAAATTTGGTACATTTCCATTTATTTCTGAAGACATTCACTCAGTTATGCAAAACATGAAGGGGTGCCAATAATGGTGAGCAGGACTGTACATAGACGATTGGCTCATCCTTGCTCCCTCACGCCAGGAAGCCGTGGAGCATGGCTCAGAAGCTGGTGGTAGCTCCATCGGCACCGTGTTGTCCGGTCCCTACTGGGCATGATGGCGGCAGCTCACCCAGTGGTACGCATGGGGCTCCTTTATATGAGACAACTCCAACGCTGGTTTGCTCGGCTCCGATTGCATCCCACGCAGGACAGACAGACACGGGTCTCACTGTCTCCGGGGGCTTGGCAGGACCTGGAATTCTGGCTCACCTCGGACCGTCTCCAACTGGGATGCGTCCCACACTATGTGGAGGTGTACACGGACGCTTCGCTTACCGGATGGGGTGGGACCTTGGGCTGGCTCGCAGTGGGCAGGGCCTGGGAGCCAACGCTATCCCATATCAATGTACTGGAGATGGTGGTGCAAAGGGTGCTTCTGGACTTTGCCCCAGCTTGAAAGGAGGTCACGTGATGGTCAGGTCGGACAACACAACAGTTGTGGCCAACCTGAACAGGCAGGGAGGAACCAGGTCACCCCTCCTTCATCGGAGGGCAGCAGAGATTCTAATGTGGACGGACACACACCTGGCCTCCCTAAGGGCGCGGCATGTGCCCGGAACATTCAACGCAGGGGCAGACAGGATGTCCCGGGGTGGCCCTCTACGTGACGAATGGGGCTTGGCACCCAAGGTCGCACTAGAGATTTGGCGCCGGTTTGGTCAGCCCGTAGCCGACCTGTTTGCCAGTGGAGAGAACGCACAGTGCCCACTCTGGTTCTCGCTCATGTCGTCAAACGACCCACCGCTAGGGGTGGACACGCTGGCTCAAGAATCTTGGCCCATAGGCCTCCTCTATGCCTTCCCGCCACTATGCCTCTTGGCTACTCTGCTTCACAGGGTGAGGTTGTGCTAGGGCGCCTTCCACGGCCATGGCATACGGCACCCATTGGCGTCTCTTTGCCGTATGGTGTGGGGAGAGGACGTTGGACCCCTGTAGCTGTTCAGTCAATGTAGTCCTGGAATTAATACAGGGACTTCTGGATAGTGGTCGTGTCGCATCTACTCTGGCGGTGTTTGCGGCAGCCATCACGACGGGCCATGATATATGCTGATATATAGGCTTTGAGCGCTTCTCGGCTTGTAGTAACCCTTTGGTTAAGCGATTTCTTTAGGGTGCACGCAGGGTGAGGCCCCCCTCTAGGCAGGCAGACCATCCAAAGCCTCCCGGTTTTGGATGGTCTGTCTGGACCTCCTTTTGAGCCCTTAGAGTGGGTTAAAGTCCGGCTGCTCTCCTTCAAGACCGCCCTTCTGTTGGCACTATCTTCTGCCAAGAGGGCGGGGGACCTGTGTGCCTTGTCGATTCATCCTTCGTGCATGTCGTTAAGTGAGGATGGAAGCCTGGTTCACCTTTGGCCCAACCCAGCCTTTCAGCTGAAGGTTATCACCTCGTCCTTGCGGTCCAGGGTGATCAGGATTAGAGCTCTCTGCCCCACCTCAGACGGGTAGACAGCAGATGCGCAGTTACTCATGCTGTGTCCGGTCAGGGCTTTGCGCTTCTATGTGGAGCGCACAGCGGGCTTTCGGGCATAAGACCACTTATTTGTGTGCTTTGGGGCCAGGGGGCGTGGGACCCCGTTGTCGACCCAACGCTTCGCACATTGGATCTGTGGGGGCTCTGTCACTCATTCGATGTTGAATAGAGGCCAGAACCTCGTCGCCTAGGCCGGCGCACACTGCAGATGTTATTGCTGTTATTGCGGCTGAGGACACTTGTAACCGCAGCGGGTGGCGGTTCTTGTTTTGGGTGTGTTTGTCTGCGCAGCCATGTGGTGTTGGGAGAGGCGGTCACGGGCTCGGCCAGCAGGATGGATGCTATTGGGAGAGGCGCTCCACCCTCCGACCATAGACACTGAAGTTTTGGAGTTTGAACAGGGTGCCAGGATGCTCTTGGGAGAGGCGGTCTTGGGCACGGCTCGATTAGGCTCACAGGTGACGGCATCAGATGCTCTTGGGAGAGGCGGTCTGGATGCCGTTGCCTGGGGTGGGGCGTGCTCGGCTGCTCTTGGGAGAGGCGGGCCCGCATTGCTCCTGAGGTTGTTTGTTCCCGCGCCAATCGTTGTGAACGTGTCCAGCTGGGAGTACATTGATCTCCTATGGCCTTCGCCTCAGTAGGTAACCACTAGCGAAGCCCGTAGGTGGGCGGAGCACACACAAAGTAGAAATTATAGTTACCTGATGTAACTACAGTTCTACGAGTGTGTGCGTAGCCCACCTACTCTCAGGTCCAGCTGGACTGCTTCCCTCTTTTGAGCTGGTTCGAAGAAAGATGAGCGTTGGAAGATAGGGTTTATATAGCCCCTGAGGCTGTGCCAGTACGTTGGCATGATTGGCGCGGTGAATGCTTTAATCTTTCTCAGGAGTCTGGCTGGCGCCAGAGAGAGGTAACCACTAGCTTAGCCCGTAGGTGGGCTATGCACACACTCGTATAACTGTAGTTACATCAGGTAACTATAATTTTCTTGTGACAGGTTAGCGTTGTTACCGCCAGTGCCCTTGTTAATGCCCAGCTTCAGTGGCAAGGCAAGACAAGACAATTTTATTTATACAGCCCAATTAATACACTGTAATACAAGTGCTTTACTGAAATAAGACATTTTAGATGTTTAGGATAAGAAACATAAGAAAAATTTAATAATTTTAAAAGACAGAGTGCACATAAAAACACTTTTAATTGTAATGTAGGCAGAGCAACTATAGAAGGTTTTTAACCTGCCCTTGAATATTGTTAAAAGAAGCTTGTTTCACCTCATCTGGGAGGCTGTTCCAGATTTTTTGGAAGTGCTGTGCCTTTGAGATGGAAGGAAGCTGGCTGAAACACATACTTTTGCTGGCCTGTATTTCCTTGTTGCGGTAAGAAATTCTCTTTTACAAAGATCACTTGAACATCTATGGTTCTGGAATAATCTTGGAAATTTTAGGGCCCTGAACATCTGACAGATAAAAATCAGGGACTCACAGTGGCCAACAGGGGTGCTCTACAGGAACAGTATTTCTAATCAGCGACATTTGCCTTGTTCTGGACTGGGTTAGTGGAGAATGTCACGCTCAAAAAGGATGCTTTGCCCTGCACACTTTAGTGTTACTCATAGGCTATAAATAGCTCATCAGTGACAGAGTCAATCCTCTGAGATTAGTGTGTTGATGCACGTTTGCATACGCCTCAGGGCTGCAAATGCGTAGTTCACATCCACAAAAATGTACAGAGCATGTGTGGCAGAGAGAGGTTGGCTTTCAAGTAGTTTTGAAACGGATAAACCGTCTGGGACATCTAATGATTTAATACACGAAGACTATTCAAAACACTACATTGTTCTTTTAAGCATTGGTGAATCAACTTGTTTATGATATCTGAAATGGTCAGTCGTTTGCAAATCCTATGCAGTCAATTACAGCCTGAAGTCTGGAACGCATAGACATCACCAGACGCTGGGTTTCATCCCTAGTGATGCTCTGCCAGGTCTCTACTGCAACTGTCTTGAGTTCCTGCTTGTTCTTGGGGCATTTTCCCTTCAGTCTTGTCTTCAGCGAGTGAAATGCATGCTCAATCGGATTAAGGTCAGGTGATTGACTTGCATAACATTGCATAACATTCCACTTCTTTCCCTTAAAACACTCTTTGGTTGCTTTCGCAGTATGCTTCTGGTCATTGTTCATCTGCACTATGAAGCGCTGTCCAATGAGTTCTGAAGCATTTGGCTGAATATGAGCAGATAATATTGCCCGAAACACTTAAGAATTCATCCTGCTGCTTTTGCCAGCAGTCACATCATCAATAAATAAAATACATGCCCACGCCATGACACTACCACCACATGCTTCACTGATGAGGTGCTATGCTTTGGATCATGAGAAGTTCCTTTCCTTCTCCAGATTCTTCTCTTCCCATCACTCTGGTACAAGTTGATCTTGGTCTCATTGGTCCATAGGATGTTGTTCTAGAACTGTGAAGGTTTTTTTTTACATTTTGTTTGAAAAACTCTAATCTGTCCTTCCTGTTTTTGAGGCTCACCAATGGTTTACATCTTGTGGTGAACCTTCTGTATTCACTCTGAGGAAGTCTTCTCTTGATTGTTGACTTTGACACACATACACCTACCTCCTGGAGAGTGTTCTTAATCTGGCCAACTGTTATGAAGGGTGTTTTCTTCACCAGGAAAATAATTCTTCAGTCATCCACCACAGTGTTTTTCAGTGGTCTTCCGGGTCTTTTAGTTTTGCTGAGCTCACTGGTGCGTTCTTTCTTTTTAATGCTGCGTTCACACCAAACGCAAATTGCGCGAATAAATTGCGCTATTCGCGCGTAGTTGGACGCTTGAACATTTTGAGTTTACTCGCTTCATTCGCGCGTGAAATTCGCTTCATTCGCGCGTGAAATTCACTCAACAACAGACGCGAATTCGCGTCATGGGAGGGGCTTCTGCCAGGCGGGTTGTCTTCCGGTCTTGTTGAAGAATGGTTGAGATGGATTTTGTCGAGAAAGTAGCAGTGCTCTATTTACTTTGGAGGACTGAAAAACGGCAAAAAATCCATGCTTCAGAGGCGGACCCAGCTCCGTAAGTTTCACAGACTTCTCCAGGAGCTGCGCCTGGATGACGGCCGCTTTCAGCGGTACTTCCCACTGAGGTGGCACCAGTTCGATGACCTGTTGTCCCGTGTCGGTGCGAGGATTTCCCGCAGGACAGCAACTACTGATGCTCTATTCAAGTCTGTCCATCTGTCTCCAGTCAATATTTGGTGTGATTATGAGTAATTAATATGTGGACAACTACAGTCTTCTGAACACAGTTATTAGTTCAGTCAATATAGTATTATGTCTATAAAATCGCATTTAGAATTGTATTTATAACATTGTGTTGTATGTCTTATTTGTTTTTATTTCTTTAATAAATGGAGCCAGCCTCCAAAAGGAATCTATGACTCATGGCTTGTTTCTCATTAATACAACACTGGTCTAATCATAAATAACTGTTTTCTTACTTGTAGATGTGTTTGCAATAATAAAAATTAACAAATGTTTACCATAAGTAATCTAGTCTTAAATACTGAACATTATAAACTTTCTTCTATTTATTCTAAATAAATCAGTCTGATATATTGAAATGTTTGTGACAAACACATCAAAACCTTTGGTCATTATATAAAACATTTATTTAAAAAAAATGGAATTATGAAACTATACACAAAACTTAATGCACTTTTTCTGAGCAGGAATAAAAGAATCCTAAAGTGAAGGAGAGGAGAACAGAGAGAGTCTGGTTTATTCCCTGCTGTGACAGCTGCATCATTTTAAAAACTATACACTGGGTTCCAAATGAAGCAGAACTGTGCTGCTTTCATATATTAATGTATGTATTTGAAATTTGACAAATTGTTTCGTCCAAGACAGTAACTTCTGCAGAGAAGGGACCAGACTCAAGAAAAGAGCTCATCCTCTGAACCTGGAGCTACAGCATGTGTTCTGAGAGCTTCTGAACTGGGTCTTCTCCTGGGGTCTTCTCTTTGGTTGCCCTGTATTAAATGACACATGAAAAAGGTAGAAAAACATTATCTACGCAATAACAAACCACCAGGGTTGTGTTTGTATTTGAAAGTATGAGGCTATGAGGGCTTACTGTAAATGATTGTATATTATATGTATATATTGCCTGTACACACCTGTGGAATCAGCAGCAGATGTGGATGGGGCAGGGAAAGCTGCAGTAGCAGGTTTGCGCTGTCATGACAATATATATAATATACATATTATATTAATTAATTATAATACAAGTTAACATTTGAACATTAGACCAGTCACAAACAACAAATATCCCCTGTGTGGCTTCACTTGTCAACACTCCTCCTGTCTCTGAATGTCCTGCTGCTGCTTCTGTCTCGCCCTGGTCCTCAGGGTGGTCGTAATCCTCGGACCCCCTCTCGCTTGTCTCTGGGAAGACAAGGGGTTGAGGAAAGACAGAACTGAAGAGTACTTCCAATTTTGTCCTAAACCTGCTGCTTACCCACTTCTCTTCTCCATCTCCTTTCTCCTCTCCTTTAAATACATGTTCTTCAGGTTCTTTCTGCACACTTTCTCTGGATAAACACATACACTCGTCGGTGGAAAACTAGTTATAAAGTATGGCAAATTAGCTCAGGCTTTAGCTAGCTAGTTGGCTCAATATATACGACTCTAAAGAAATAAAAGGTGTTTTTTTGCAACTTACCAGAGTTTCTGACCCCCTCACTCACTTTCCTTAGAGCAAGAACTTTTAAGATTCCTGGCTCTGTAAAATGACAAAGATGTTTCGTATTCCAGAGGCTGCCCCGATAACTTCGTAACTTTCTTGATTGGTTAACGCGCCGCAAATTTTCGACAAAGTCAGATTTTTCAACTTGCGCGAATGAAGCGTTGGACGCATTTTGCGCGTTAAACGCTCAATTCGCGAAATTCGTGCCGCGTGATTTGCGCGAATTGTGTCATTCGCGCCGCAGGACTTCCACGCGCGTCTAATCGCGTCTTTGCATTGACTTAACAATTAAATCACTCGCGCTTAACGCTTAATCCGCGCTTGGTGTGACCGCACCTTAAGGATGTTCCAAAACACCTAAAGTTTTTGCTATCTCTGATGGGTTTGTTTTGTTTTTTCAGCCTAATGATGGCTTGCTTCACTGATAGTGACAGCTCTTTGGATCTCATTTTGAGAGTTGACAGCAACAGTTTACAAATACAAATAGCACACTTGAAATGAACTCTGAACCTTTTATCTGCTCCTTGTAAATGGAATAATGAGGGAATAACACACACATGGCCTTGGAACAGCTGAGCAGCCATTTGTCCCATTACTTTTGGTCCCTTAAAAAATGGGAGGCACATATACAAACTGTTGTAATTCCCACACTGTTCACCTGATTTGGATGGATGTTCGAATATTTATGGACCTGACTCTAGCTGTATCAAAGCAGTTTACATCATGCATCCGTTCTCACCATTTACACACACACTCACCCCTACGCCTTCTCCAACCACCACCAAACTCACCTCCACCTGGGCTGTGGCACTGGAAGCAAGGTAGGTTAGGTGTCTTGCGCAAGGACACAACAACAATAGTATGAATTGAGTAGAGCAGGAAATGGAACTGCCAACCTTCCAGTTATGGGACAACCGCTTTACCACTGAGCCACAGTGTTCCACAGTGTTTCACTTTCATAGTAAATGTCCCTGTGCTGTGTGTATTTGAGTGTTAGACTTTTGGAGCAGATCAGGCATCTATCAGTGTCATGTCTTGTTTGCATCTGTAATTACTGATTGTGAAATGGCAAAGCTGGTTGTTTTAGTAACATGACATGTCCTGAGCCACTGGGGCAGCTGAAGAGATGGATGGAAAAGGTCAGAAAAACAAAAAGACAAAGAGGAGGGCTGGAGGCTAGGGGGTGAAAAAGGGCATGACTTTTCAGGCGTACAAATGTTTTTGAACAGGACTAGTCTAGTCCTGGTCTTGGTCTGGATGTGGTCCAGGTATGGCTCTGATCCTTTCTTGGTCTGGTTTTAATCTAGGTCTTTGTCTGGGGCTTGGTTCTGGGCTTGTTCTGGTCCAGGTCTTGGTCCTGGTCCGGGTCTGGTGCGCATGTGTCAAACCGTGTGCCGCCAGTTACAAAAGCTCCAACTAGCTTTCTCACTTTTTCTTTATTTTAATATAGTATTGCGTTTTATTTTGTCACCAAATTTGGACTACGTCTTGCAAACCAATTGAGGACACGAACAGGAGGTTTTTGGAGTTTTTTCGGAATTCCTGCTTCTTGAACTGTTAAATTACGATGGAACAACCAGCTGATTACATTGTTTACACAAAGGATCAGCTTATAGCACTGAAGCTGGCTCTCGCGGATATAGAGGCCGATGTGGCTAAGGCGACCACGGCAACTCTAACGAGCTTCTCCAACATCTTTGAGGACTGCAGACGTAGAACACACAGGGGATGCAGGGAAAATAAAAAGCTACGAAGAAGGAGGATGGCAAAGAAACAACAGAGACTTAGGTTTAAGCCGTGTCTCCCCTCCATCCTTATGGGAAACGTACACTCCCTTGTCAACAAAATGGAGGAACTAACGGCACTTGTCTAAAGTCAGAGGGAATACCGCGAGTGTAGTTTAATGTGGTTTACGGAGACATGGATGTACCAGGACATTACTGCTGACAACGCCTCCATCACGGGCTTCCACACGGTGCGAGCTGACTGGCACTACGCCAGCAGCGGTAAGCGCAAAGGGGGCAGACTTGCCGTGCTTGTGAATGAACGCTGGTGTAACCCTGGTCACATTACGGTTAAAGAGTGTATCTGTAATCAGGACGTGGAACTGTGTGCTGTTGGATTACGTCCATATTATTTGCCCAGGGAGTTTTCACATGTTATCTTTGTTTATGTGGCTGTTTATGTTCCCCCATTTGCCAACCCCCACAGCGCCTGCGGCACTATCCACTCTGCAATAGCCCAGATTCAGACCGCTCATCCCAATTGCCATATCTGGAGATTTTAATCACGTGAGCTTGGACAAGACTCTCCACTTTCAAACAGTTTGTGGACTGCCCCACCAGAGAGGGAGGAACAATAGATCTGCTTTATGCAAATGTTCGGGATGTATACAGCTCAGCCCCCCTTCCCCCGCTGGGCAGGTCTGATCACAACCTGGTGCACCACACCACCTTCCATGTGCCTCTAGTGAAACGTCAGCCCCCGAGTACGAGGACAGTGAGAAGATGGACTGATGAGACACTGGAGACACTACACTGTTTTGAGTTGACGGACTGGCAGGTACTCACTGAGCCCCACGGAGAGGACATAGATGGGCTTACTGAGTGCACCACCAGCTACATCAACTTCTGTGAGGACAACATTATCCCAGCCAGGATTGTGAGCTGTCACCCAAACAACAAGCCATGAATTACGAAGAACATTAAAATCACACTCAAGAAGAAGAATTTGTTCAGTGCGGGCAACAGGGAGGAGGTGCGAGCTACGCAGAGGGACCTGAGAGTGAAGATGAAGCTGGCCAGGAAGAAGCATGGGAGGAAGCTGGAGTGGAAGCTCCAGCAGAACAACATGAGGAAAGTCTGGAGTGGCATGAGGACCATCACTGGATACAAGCCAACCAGTGGTGGAGGCATTGAGGGCAGTGTGGACAAGGCCAATGTGTTTAACAGGTTCTTCAACCGTTATTACACTGCGGTCTCTGATCACAATCCTATCTCCACAGCAGAGTGGCAGCCAGCAGCCACTCCTATCTACCTACCTCCCCCTCCTCCCCCCACTCATCTGCAAGATGGCCCTGCTCACACCTTGTCCCCAAACCCGTCTGACCCCTTCACACTGATCACGGGCACTCCTCCCTCTCCTGACACCCCACACCGATCACTGGCACCCCTCCCCCTCCTAACACCTTCACACTGACGTTCACTGCTGAACAGGTGAGGTAACAACTGCAGAGACTCGGAGCAGGAAAAGCTGCAGGCCCTGATGGCGTGAGCCCCAGAGTCCTGAAAGCTTGTGCCCCCCAGCTCAGCGGAGTTCTGCATCAGATCCTCAACCTGAGCCTGAGTCTCCAGAGAGTCCCCCTGATGTGGAAGATGTCGTGCCTTGTTCCGGTCCCGAAGACGTAGCGTCCCAGTGACCCCAAGGACTACAAGCCCATGGCACTGACCTCCCACGCCATGAAGATTCTGGAGTGACTCGTCCTGGAGCAGCTGCGACTCATGGTGCAGCATCTACAGGATCCACTCCAGTTCGCCTATTAGCACCACCTCGGTGTGGACGACGCCATCATCTATCTATCTAATCTACAAAAAGAGCTAAAGTTAGAAACCCTTATGTCCATAAATGATTTTAAAAATACTGTAAAGAGTGTTGTGATGGAGATATGTTCTTGTTTTTCTTAAAAGTCTCATTTTGTTTTATATATTTTCTTTTATTGTGAAAATGTAATTTTGGTGTTTATGCATTTGTTGTGATTTGGCTGCTACCTTGGCCAGGTCTCTCTTGTAAAAGAGATTCTGAATCTCAATGGGACCTCCTGGTTAAATAAAGGTAAAATAAAAAAATTTTTAAAATCTACCTGCTCCACAGAGTACGCCCACCTGGACAAACCGGCCACCACTGTGAGAATCATGTTCTTTGACTTCTCCAGTGCGTTCAACAGTATCAGGCTGGGGCCGCTGGCTGAGAAGCTGGCAGTGATGCAGGTAGATGCCCCCCTGGTGTCCTGGATTGTGGATTACCTCACTGGCAGACCACAGTATGCGCGGCTGCAGAGCTGTGTGTCTGACGCTGTCATCAGCAACACCGGAGTGCCGCAGGGGACAGTCCTCTCTCCTTTCTTCTTCACCCTCTACACCACAAACTTCAACTACTGCACAGAGTCCTGCCACCTTCAGAAGATCTCTGACGACTCTGCAGTGGTTGGATGCATCAGCGGTGGTGATGAGAAGGAGTACAGGACTGCTGTGGACAACTTTGTCACTTGGAGCAAGAAGAACCGCCTCTAGCTCACTGGTAGAGCAGTCATCCTTCAACCGGAAGGTTGGCGGTTCGATTTCCGCTCTGCCCTGTTCATACTGTCGTTGTGTCCTTGGGCAAGACACTTAACCCACCTTGCCTCCAGTGTCCGTAGCACTGGTTTATGAATGTGAGAGACTGTAGAGGTGTGTTTGGTGGTGGTAGGAGGAGGTTGAGCGCCGTTTGTATGGCAGCCCCCATCTCTGTCTGCCCCAGGTGTGAATGTGTGTGAATGTGTGGAAGCACAATGTAAAGCACTTTTGGTGTCCGAGAAGGGTGCTAAAAAGCGCTATATAAATGCATGCCATTTACCATTTAAAGCCGCTGTGACCCCCATCTCTATCCAGAGGGTCAGTGTGGACGTGGTGGAGGAGTACAAATACTTGGGTGTGTATTTGGACAATAAGTGGCTCAGTGGTATGAGTGGAAGTCCTTCAACCAGAAGGTAGGCGGTTAGATTCCCACTCTCCCCACAGTTCATACTGTCGTTGTGTCCTTGGGCAAGACACTTAACCCTCTCTGCCTCCAGTAGCTGTAACACTGGTAATTAGAAGCTCAATGTAAGTCACTTTGGATAAAAGCGTCAGCTAAATTAATAAATGTAAACGTAAATGTAAATAAACTGGACTGGGGCAAGAACGTGGACACTGTCTACAAGAAGGGCCAGGGCTCAGGATGCTCTATGAGTCTATGGTGGCCAGTGCCATCATGTATGCTGTGGTCTGCTGGGGCAGCAATCTGCGCGTGAAGGACACTAATAGACTTGACAAGATCATCAAGAAGGCTGGACATGTTGTAGGGGAGGAGCTGGACTCTCTAACTGTCGTGTCGGAGAGGAGGATGTTGTCCAAAATCAGGACTATTCTCTTCTGGACTTTCCCTTCCACCCGCTCCACAAAGTACTGGTCAGCTGCAAGAGCTTGTTTAGCAATAGACTGTTACTGCCACACTACTCCACCGAGAGACACAGGAAATCATTCCTGCCAGTCGCCATCAAACTTCTGAACTCTGTAAATCCTCTTTAGAGTCACTGTGCAATATTCTGCTGCTGTACAATATTAAGTCCACTTGTAAACTTGTAAACTGTACATCATGTGAATATGTAAATAGATTGTTAGGGATATCATAGTTTATAGTTTATATTTAAGTTATATTTACTTTAAAAAGAAACTTCTATTTCTTGCACTGGTCGGTTGCATGTTTGTAACAAAAGGTATTTCCCCTTGGGGATGAAAAGTAATTCTGATTCTGACTGATTGATACTGGACTTGGTCTTTTCCTGGTCTGGGTAAGGTCTTGGTCCTGGTCTTGGTGTGATCTCGATTGGATCTGGTCCTGGATTTAATTTAAGTAAAACCAAAACGTTCTTTATGTAAAGGGATTGGGATTGAAACACAACCTTCTGACAATGGGATTAAAATCCAAAGTATTGCTTTTAAGAATGTTGCTTTTAAGACTATAGTCATAAAAGCGCAATATTGTAAATATCTCAGTGAAACACCATTGGAATTGGAACCAGTGGAATTGTCTGGACATTTATTCCATTAGGAAGCTAGGAGCTATAGTGGCTTAGCCTGGCACAGTGTGACGTGAGCTCTCTGTATATTATATATACAGGAACTGATACAGCAAGAAGTCTGGCTGGCGAGGCTGATAGTGTCTCATTTGGATCTTTTATCCACTACATTCTACTATCACTGCTTGCAGTCTTATTTTCCTACTTGACTCAGCCATCTGACCCCTGGATTTTATGTGGCTAGCTTGAATCAGCTGAGTTTCCATCCCTGTATGTTCGCAGGTGGTCTCATTTGCTGATTTTTATTTATAAATGTATTCTTGGGCTCCTTCCATCTTACCTCTGCACATACATGCGTAAAAATCAACAACAGTATGCTCTGCGTTCTCAGAAGAATATACTGATGGTGGTTCTTATTGGTGGCATTTCAGTCGCTGCCCGCTGTGCATGGAATGACCTGCAAAATGACTTAAATCTATCTAAACTTGTTACTTTAGGAATTTAAATCAATTCTAAAGAATTTAATGAGCTTGGTAAATGCAAGTTGAAAAATCCCTGTTTTTAAACTTGCACAAACTGACTATTTTGTAAATTTTGATTGTAAATATTGACGTTTGTCTGTTTAATAATCTCTTGTATTGTCTGAGACTGTGTGTAATGCTGTTGTCTTGGCCAGGTCCCTCTTGGAAAAGAGATTTTTAATCTCAATGAGGTTTATTTTCACCTGGTTAAATAAAGGATATAATAAAAAATAAAAATGCATGCGAGTCCTGCAGTGAACATTGTAGAATATCCTCAGGCACAGAGAACAGGGACTTGGCCTCAGACTATACTGCCTCAGCCTCAGTCTAAACGGCCTCAGACACAAACTCAGACTAAACGGCATCAGAAAACACACTAATGTGACTTTTTTATTCCGGGACAGATATTCATCACCTTTTAGGTGATTCACTTGGACTACTCACACTCAAACTCAGGTAAATAAAGCCAGGCAAAGACTGTACTATCTGCGACAGCTGAGGAAATTCAGGGTCTCACCAGCAATCCTGAAAACTTTCTATTCTGGAGCTATAGAAAGTATATTGACTCAATGTATCTCTGTGTGGTATGGGAACAGCTCCAGTCTAGACTGCAAAGCCCTGCAGAGAGTTGTGCGCTTAGCTGAGCGCATTTCAGGGTCTGCTCTCCCCTCTCTGCAGGACATCTACCACAAACGCTGCAGAAGCAGAGCTGCAAAAATCAAGACTCCACCCACCCCAGTAATCATATTTTCACTCTGCTGCCATCTGGTAAGCGCTACCGCAGCCTGATGGCAAAAACTGAGAGACTTAGGAGGAGTTTTTTCCCACAGGCCATCAGGCTCTTGAACTCTAAACCAGCTACCTCACACTGACGCACTGACAGTGTCACTCTGTTTTGCTACAAACTGTTTTGCACATTTGCTTCCTGCACCTTCATGTGATTCTTAATATTTAAGACCACAGCTAAATGCATATATGCACACTGTACATCCCTGTACATTTTTTTATATTTAAGTCTACAGTTTACATTCATGTACATTATTTTGCGATCTAGATTTATTCCCACATTACACATTTTTTATATTTTTTATATTTTTTATATTTTATTCTTATATTTTTTATTGTTTACCTTTATCTCATTCTTACATAGCTACATTTATGTATATTTTCATCTGTGTGTTTTTCCTTAATAATTGCACTGTCCATGGAGCGGACCTGACTCACATTTCACTGCTGGTTATATATGCTGTATATAATTTTGTATGTGACGAATAAAAATCTTGAATCTTGAATCTTGAATCTTAATTCTTATATTAACTGAAAGAACATAGGCTGCCTGAGCTACCTGGTTATTCTTGGTCCCTAAAGGGGACTAGTTACTCCTGTGCTGGGGTTATGTCTCCCTGTCTTTCTCCTCCTCTGTTCATCTTTTTTGCAGCTCAGTGTTTGTGTTGGTGAAATTTTTGACAACTGCACAGACACCTGTCTGCTGTTTAAATGACCTGCACTCAGTGTGTGAAACATAGCAACAACAACAAAAAATGTCTTGCAACTCGGTTCCCATCAAGAAGAGCCATTCAATAGCTTCCTGTGTTGTCTGAGTCTGATGCTGTTTAGTCTGACTCCTTGTTGTCTGATGCTGTTTATTCTGAATCCATGTTGTCTGAGTTTGATGCCATTTAGTCTGCCTCTGTGATCAGTTTAGTCTGAGTCCCTTTTCTTTGTGCCTGAGGATATTCTAAAATGTACACTGTAGATTGCGTCTGAGGATTCATTTAGAGGAGGCCTGGGCTGCAAACATCAGTGTCTCTGTTACTCTGTTACAGTTACTGTTATTTGGTTCAGACACAAAAAAGCATAATTTTTACAATGTGATGTTAAATGATAGAGAATGAGAATGAGAATGAATGAAAAGATTCAGATGCTAAATTTGTTGAGATTTTAAGTTTGTGATATTTGCATATTTCCTCATTACCACTGTTCAAATGTTCGTTCCTCTACAGATTCTTTCCATGTTGCTTGTGCCAGTTTAGTTGGTGCTGATGTGGGATGATGTTCTGTTTTGGTCTGTGACAGATTCTAACATGTGTCCACTAACTTTAGCCCAAAAAAGTGCACACAACCTGGGACAGACTTTGGTGAAGCTCTGTGCTGGTTCTTCCTGCTTCATCTGCACCCTTCTCTTCTTTTTCCCTCCCTCCCTCCCTCCCTCCCACCTTCTCTCTATTCTGACCTGCTGTCTTACCCTCCTGTGTGCACTGTGCCTGCTTCCTTTGTTTCTGTCCTTCCTTCATCCTTACTTTCTTTCTTTCGTGTGTGTTGTCCGTCCATTTTGCGTACAGCCTTCGAAAGCACGTTGTACACTCCCACTCCTCAGGAATTCGGCGGGACATCCGCCACATCTTCGTCCGTACCCGCACACCTGTCCCCTGACATGCCTTTGGCCTCCCCGGTGACGCCCCCCACACCCCCGCTCAGACACTCTGCGTCTCGTTTTACCATGTCCCTGGGTTCAGCTTTCCACCCGGTCTTGTCACACTACGCCACAGTCCCCAGGCGACAGCAGGCACTCCCCCAATCCCCACCTCCCACCCTGAGCCCTGCCCCACCTCCACCCAAGTCCACTGTGTGGTCAGCGTGCAGCTTTGCTCCTCTGCCACCGTCGCCTCCCGTCATGATTAGCAGTCCTCCTGGAAAAGCAGCTGGTCCTAGGCCACTCATAGCCATCCCTGCTCCATCTCCCCTCACCCAAAAGCCTCCATCGCCGTCCCCCAACGGCCCCCCCACGTACCCGGCGCCATCTCCGGTCACCGTCTCACATGGCCACACCCATGTGGGTCCAACCTGCCCCACCCCTCCCCCACCCACCCCACCACCCTCACACCCCTCGCCATTCCCCCAGTCCGTCTCGTCTGCCCCCTCCTCACCACAGGCTCCTGGTATGCCCTCTGCTTCCACAGCGCCCCCTGCTGCCACTACCGAGCACCTCTCCCTGGGCCTCAGAGGGGACTCGGACATGGGCCCCGACCCCCAGCCTTCTCATGGAGGCATCTCCTCACAGCCCCAGGGTAAGCGCTCCAGACCAGTCTCTTCTGCCTCTCACCCCCTTGTGCCTTGAACCAAGTCCACACATATGCACCCATTTTTATCAGCACCACTTATGGTTAGTAAAGAGATATGATCACTCGTTTTGATAACAGTTCATAATCACAAGTGGTGTTTCAAAACAATGAAATATAAAAAAAAAAAAAATAGGTTTGGCCACTTACCACAGAGCTTTAGTCTATCATGAAAACCCTGTCTTAAATGTATTTTGGTACTCCGTGTTGTTTATTATGATTAAATAATTATGTTTAAATAATAACAAATGATAAAAATGCCTTTACACATGTGGACCTGGCACTTTCCTTAGCCCTCACACACTAACAGAAGTCTCTGTGACCGTCCTTCATGCATGTTCATGTGCTTGCTGCTTAATGACACAGCTGGCTGTTTATTGAATATGAAATATGACTCTTCTTTGAGCATGGGCTCTGGCTGAAGGTAGTACGGTTATCACACGTCAGTTGTTGTTTTAAATGTGTTTGCTCCACATTTCTGCTCAGTTAATGTTTCAAAGTCAAAGTCAAAGTCAAATTTATTTATATAGCACATTTACAGATGGCTGAGCCACACCAAAGTGCTTCACAATAAAATGCTAAGTGCAATAAACAAAGGAAGACAAAGATGAAATAATATTCATAATATATAAACAGATTTAAAAATAAAATAAAATAAAAAAAATAAAAGAAGAAGGGCAACAATACAAATAACTACAGGAGTTAAAATAATGTAGGCCTTTTTCTAGCCTTTGACACTAATCAAAGGCTAGAGAAAAGAGGTGAGTCTTCAAGAGAGACTTAAAATGTTTATTCGAGACATCCCAAAAAAACATCATAACATCCCGCTCTCCCCCACGTACTGTCGTTGTGTCCTTGGGCAATTAAGACACTTAACCTACATTGCCTCCAGTGAGTGTTCTGCAACACTGGTAAATAGTTTAATGTATGTAAAGCGCTTTGAGTGCCTACTACAGTAGGTGGAAAAGCGCTGTATAAAAATAAAAAAGATTATTATTATTATTATTACTGCAAATTGATTCTAGATCTTACTAAAAAGACATTCCTTTACAAAGCCATATTGTATTAGCCACTGGCACTGTTCTAATGAACTTTGATCCCTGGGCTGATCAAACTGATCACTCACATTTCCTCATTGATTATGGCTCTTGAACTCAACCACGACAAACACAATGAACTGATGCTCTTCTTCTCACAATATACTTGTCAATAAAATATCACAGAGTCAAATGGGAGTTAATAGAATGGCCAAAGTTACAAGATCATCCAAATCTGTAAATCTGAAATTTATTGGGGCAACCTTCCTGTATTCAAAGTTTGACCTGCTGACCCAGCTTTAAGGCTTTATTATAATAATGTTAACTTGTTTTATCAAACTTTCTTTGCACCCCCTTATCCAGATGTGGCTGGGACCCCCATTCTGAGTTCCCCAATCCCTCCCCCACCTCCGCCCCTGCCACCTGGCTCCACTGTGACTGCTGCAACCACCACCCCTGCTGTCACCCCCACCACTTCAGCTGGACACCCTCCTCCGCCGCCACCACCTCCACTCCCCCCCACCCTCACTCCAGCTGGGACACCACCTCCGCCAGGCCCTCCTCCTGGAGCTCCACCTCCTCCCCCAGCCCCTCCCCTCCCTGCCAGCCTGTTCTCTCCTCCAGAGGACCGGCCCCTTTCAGGTCTCGCCGCTGCCCTCGCCGGAGCCAAGCTGCGCAAAGTGTCACGGGTGAGTGCAGGGGGAAATATTTTCAGTACTGGGGGTGAGTACCGGGGGGAGTATTGCGTTTATAGCCCTGTGTGAATGTGATATTATTTCAGTTGCTTGATTTCTCTGACAGAGTGATGAAGCTGGGGTGGCTTTGGCAGCAGCCTTGTCTGGTGGGACCAGCGGGGCCAAACACGAGACAAGGGGAAATGGACCCCTGGCTGGAGGAGGAGGACTTATGGAGGAGATGAGCGCCCTGCTGGCCCGGAGGTACTGCTGCCACTGAGTCTCAAACACAGCACATTCAGGGTTTAGAGAAGTCACGGCATGGTTTTTGGTTTTGCAGGAGAAGAATCGCAGAGAAGGGCTCATCGCCTGAACCCGACCAGACACTAGTAAGCCTCTTGTGTGAGGCACCAGACACCAGTGGTGTGTTCTAAGTGTGCTGTGTGACAGGGGCTCCTCAGTAGCTTCATTTACACTGGGACGGTACAGTGCGGGTCGGGTTGTTTCCGCTGTGTTTACATTACCAAAAGGGGTCTGAAGTGTCCCTAAAAGTGTACCATGACTTTAGGTCCCAATCAGGTCTGGCTTTCTGGTATGCTGAAACATTGCAGTCAGTTTATTGGACATTTAAAATCTCAGACAGATGACGTGATTGTCTATGTATCAGAGACCGCACTTTTGAACACAGCAGAAGGGAAGTACATGCCTCTTCAGGGGTTATCACACTGTCCAGGTTTGACTCGACCTGTACACCATTGGAAATGAGGCTAATTCCACATTATTGAGCTTATTCATTTGGGTGATAGTCCTGGGCCTTTAGTTTTATTCCTATAAGCAATCTCTATTTCATTAACTACAATAGATTCTATCCAAAATGTAGACTTGATTTATCTGGACTAATGATACTCTTCTCATGATTTAAGTAAACATTTTGCTCCCTTCCTGTTCCTTCTTTTTCCAATTTCATCAGTTTTGTGCTGACCTTTGCTCTGACCAACAGGACGAGAGCGAGATAAACACTACCCCTAAAGTGTCAGCCTGTAGCACACCAGGTGAGTGTTCCAGTGCCAGCAGGCCAAGGCCGAGCAGCAAAACTCTGGTTTACATGCTTACCATAGCAGCTGATGGTGATGAAAATTTTGATCAATCCACTTCAATTCTTTTCCTAGTGTCATATTTTGTGACTTTTTTCCAGATTTGCCCAGGAAGCCATGGGAAAGAACAAACACTATGAACGGTAGCAAATCTCCAGTAATCGGAAGGTACACTACCCTGTGTTATGTCAAATGTAGACAGTTCCTTAGGATTTGGGTTCTACATATCCAAGTGCATTAGTTCTTGCTTTCAGATATATCCAGTTTGTCATACTGACATGCGTACATATGTTTTATTTGTAAAATGTACTATTGAACCTTAAGTCTAAGCTAGCTTTAGCATGATGCATTGCTGGATAACACTAAAGCTTGTGTTGCACACTAATTTTGGGGATTATGAAGATCTGTGTCAGTTATGAGACACTACAGCTTACAACTTTGTATTATAATGTACTATACAATTTCCATGTCACTATGTATGTTTTAAATGTTTTGTTAGTATATAATATTATTTGGGAATTATGTTGCATCAAAAAGATTTGTAATGTAAAACTTGGGGAATCCATTAGATAATAGTAAACTACTTTACCTGGTAATTATTTACAAACACGATTCCCCAAAAGTTGGGACATTGTACAAATTGTAAATTAAAACAGAATTTAATGACATGGAAGTTTCAATATTTTATTCATAATACAACATAGATAAAATATTATTGAAAGTGAAACAATTTGAAATGTAATGCCAAATATTGGCTCATTTTGGATTTCATGAGAGCTACACATTCCAAAAAAGTTGGGACAGGTAGCAATAAGAGACCGGAAAAGTTAAATGTACATATAATGAACAGCTGGAGGAAAAATTTGCAACTTTCTTAAGTAAACTGGCAACATGCTTGGGTTTAAAAAGAGCTTCTCAGAAGTCAGGATGGGCATTCCCCCAATGCTGCACCAAAACATAGTGGAGCAATATCAGAAAGGTGTTTCTGAGAGAAAAAAAAAATAAATAAAAGAGTTTGAAGTTCTCATCATCTACACTGCATAATATCATCCAAAGATTCAGAGAATCTGGAACAATCTCTGTGCGTAAGGGTCAAGGCTCAAACCAGACTGGATGCCCGTGATCTTCGGGCCCTGGCAATGCCATTCCTGCATCACAACATGACAAAGCCAGACCACATCCTGCATCAATTACAACATTATGGCTGCGTAGAAGAAAAATCCGGTTCTGAAATGACCAGCCTGCAGTACATTTGACGCATCATAAAGAGGAAGATGTGACGAAGAAGACCTAAGACAGTTGAGCAACTAGAAGCCTTTAGACAAGAATGGAACAATATTCCTATTCCTCAGTCCCAGACGTTTGCCGACCACACAGTGGTAAACATGGCCTTGTCCCAACATGTGTTGATGCCGTGAATTTTAAAATCAACTTAATTTTCACTTAAAATGATACATTTTCTCAGTTTAAACATTTGATGTGTCATTTATGTTGTATTCTGAATAAAATATTGAAATTTGAAACTTCCACATCATTGCATTCTGTTTTTATTCACAATTTGTACAGTGTCTCAACTTTCTGGCGAATCGGGTTTTTACTTTTATAATGATGTAACTCAGTTACTTTTGTGAGAAGTAACTAGTAGCTACCTACAGTATAATAAACAAATTACGTTTTTAATGTAAGATGCCCAACATTGCCAGTTATATATCATACACGTTTAGCCATATACCTTTGTCTGTCTGAATGCTCTTTTCTGATCCAATGCACTTGATGTGATATGACTTGTAACCATAGCAACACCAAATTGTTATGGCCAATGGCCCAGGAACCGGAAGACTCCAACGCAAACCCCACGGACACAGGCAAAGAGTAAAAATAAAGTTTATTTGGTCCAATGGTACAAAAACAAAACACAAGAACCAGGGAAAAAACCAAGGCGGGTCCGAGCAAACAATCCAGGAATAAAACATCAGAACAAATCAGACTTGGAAAAATAATAGAACCTCCACAGAAAACAAAGACTACGTTGGATCAGACACAATAAAACACAATACAGACTCACGGTAACAGACACGACGACCTGGCAAAGAGCAGTGGAACAAACAGGTATAAATAGACAAAGACAACAAGGAACAGGTGAAACACATCAGGGCGGAGCAGGCAATCACACAGGAGGGAAAAACACAAGGCAGGAAGTCAATAACCAAACACAGACAGGGTCAAGACATTTCAATATAAAACCAAACTCTAATACAAGCTAAACAAAATCAAATACACAACCAAACTGAAAATCAGACAATAAAGAAACCACTAATATACTAAAAAGAACCATAACATCAAACGAAACAGACTACATAAACATGAATCCTAACACAAATAGCTCAGTTGTGAAAGCCTTGAACTGATAGCACTGAGCTAACTGACAGGAGAATTCTTTCAATAAATCTCTGAATACATTTGTTTTTTTACAAAAGGACAAAGGGTTTTATAAGACCCCACACGTAAAAAAAGACCAGATATCAACACAAAGTAATATATAAAAATACTGAGCATCCTATCTTCATCAGTGTCCAGAATATCTCTAGGAATTTCTGCAATCATTTTAATGTTCTGAACGCATTGTAAAAGGGATTCATCTTCTGTGTGGAATATTGCAAATGGAAAGATTCCTGTTCTTAGTTGTGCAAGTCAAGATTGATAGTTGTATTATATATACAGTAGGGACCGTAGAACCACTGTTTTCCCCAGGTTTGCTGTGATGAACTTGGTGTTTGGAGCAGGGTTGTTCCTCAGTGCTTGGACTGAATGTGTCCTGTTTTTCAAACTGTCAAGAGAATGCTCTGCTTATGTTTGCTCTTACTCTACTAACTGAGTGCAAGAAATTTCTATTATGGTGTGCATTTCAATAGCACGTTTTTGTACCTGGCTGTACCAAAGCTCTTTACATTGTGCTTCCATTCACCCCATCCACACACACTCTCACATCTGGGGCATTCAGAGAAAGTTGCAGATAGTTGTTGCATGCTGCTGCGCCTGCTACCCTCAAACACTCGTCATTAAAACAGGGAACTCCTTTCATGACTCATAGCACTCACATTCACACTCGTACTCCATGTCTGCCCAGTCACACAAGTCCTGGCACTGAGAAGTTTACCGATAAGGCTCAGTGTGCGGACATGTGAGCAGAGACATTTTATTGCACCTTTGTCCCGTGGTTAGATAAGGACTGGACTCACATTCACATAGAAGCATGTGCATGTTGTAGGGTGTAAGTAAAGTAATGGTTAGAGTAGATTCATAACGGGATTAGGAATAGGATTACTTAAAGTAAAGTTACGGGACAAGACAGCTCTCTGTGGAGGCTCTCTCTGCCCAAGAGCTGGTCTTGCTCTTTCTCGGGTCAGAGGAAACGGCTGTGTCTGTGAGAAGGTGCTGCTGGTTGTCTGTTAGTTTAACCACATGCGAATCAGAGCTTGACATATGTAGAGTAAACATGCGAATTGAAAAAGGTTCAGAGTTCCTTGTAAGCTTTTGAAGAAAACAGCCTAATTATAGGTGATTGCTTGTGGCAGCACAAACTTCAAGACAAAGACAAAACGTACTAAAAACCAAACAAAACTGATGGAAAACTAAACTGAAACAAATGGAAAACTGAGCACCAACACCCTTAGAACTTGCGCGCTGCAGAAGAAGACGAAGACCTAAATATTTATTTTCTAATAAAAACAAGTTCTCAAATTGTTGCAGTCATTTATTTTGAGTGTAGTAATTGGTGCCCTCATGTTTGTTGTTTGCTCTTCAATATACGGACTGAGTTCTGAGTGCTTTGGACATGCGGAAATTCTCTCTCCATTCATTTTCTCCAGGTTGCTCTCCTGGTTCTCTTTCATGTGGATCTAAGAGCATGTGGCGTATGGTGTTGTCCATTATCGCTTGTTGCTCACCACAACTGCATAGAAGCAATAGATTTTGCTGTAATAAAGCTAGTAGGCTTAGTAGCTTCTGCAGCACGAACTCAATCATGTAGTCCGCCATTATTGTTGTTGCTGACGAGGCCGACACGTGATGCAATGACATCATCGTTTCACAAAATATACGGATTGGCTGTACACACGACACCGCAAGGGTGTCGTTTTCAGATTTATCCACTTTAGAACCCGGTTTCAAAAAATAGCGGATTCAGTCTCCCAAAACGCCGGATCCGTGTGGACGAAACGCCAATACCATAAAAAATGTATACGTATACAGTGACTCGCGTCTCTGTGTGGACAGCCCCTGAGTTTTTACTAACTAGTCAGAGAGGCGTGTCTTTACTTGATGGCGGGTAACTTCTTTGTCTTACTAGGAGGGGGAGGAGAGAGAAATCACACCTTCAAACCCCTTCAAAAGACATACAGTATTAAACATTTACCTATACAAATATCATATCTGCATGTACTAAACACAGTGCATTTTAATTAAACATTAAAGAAACCAGTGTCTCATGGTCAACAGTCCTTTTAACAATGTACAAAAGATAACTCATTATTTCCTTTTGAATGTCTTTACACAGATAGATAGCAATGAAACATAGTGGAGAAAAGGTTAAAGCAAAAGCATCTGGAGGAGTCTCACCTGTAACCTCAACCTGAAGGTTTAGCTTGGTTCCATCAGGTTTGGTGTCCAGATGCTTTTACTTTAACCTTTTCTTCAAGATGACCTGGATGACTGAGAACCTTCACAGATACCATAAAACATGGTGTTTGTCTCCTGTCCATAAGAGTCCTTAAGTCTATATTAACGTGCTTCAGAGTCAACTAATTTGATTGTTAAAAGTTTAAGTTGTGTTATAATTTGAAGAAAAGTTTTTTTCTTCCAGGGATTCTTCATCTGAAAGAAATGTAAGAGTCTTAAAAGAGGATTTTCCCCTTTTATTTATGTATCTGGCAACACGTTTTACCTCCTCATCGAGAAAGGAGTTGGTTGTAAATACATCATCCAATAAATGAACCAATCTGTTCATCTCTGAGTGTCCACACACAAAGTAATTATCTTAGCAAGTTCAATAATTCCTTGTCCATGAGGTCAAAGGTTATATGCTACAATGCAAAGCCAATGGCTGCTAACATACCTTCACAGAGCTCATTTCCTGTTGAAACTTCCTGTCCTGAATGTGCACTCTGTGAATACAATAGCCATTATTCTTGTGCTCTGGGGGGGCAGCTCTTTTTCCAGGACACAGGTTATACTTTCCTCGCAATTTACAAATCCCACCTGCTTTGACACAGATTAGGGTTAGGCATTCAGCAAATGTCAGAGACGTGATCATGCTGTTGTCCTTTGACCCCTTCTCTCCAAGTCATTTTTTGCTCTGTCTTCTCTGTTCACAGACCTAAGTCCAATCCGACACCCACTGCATCTTTAAGTGCCAACGGTGTGGCAACAGAGGCTGTAGACTACGACCGACTGAAACAGGTCACTCACACAGAACCTTTACACAGACCCCACACAACTGGATGTACTTTTACCACAGGGACTGTGAATGATGCACCTGTTTTTTAGCCCATGTATTGCATATACAGTTGTGCTCATAAGTTATACCCTGACAGAATTTGTAGGTTTTTTTGGCCATTTTTCAAAGAATATGAATGTTAATACAAAAACTTTTCTTTCACTGATAGTTAGTGGTTGGATGAAACCATTTATTGTCAAACAACTGTGTTTACCCTTTTTAAATCATAATGACAACAGAAACTGCCCAAATGGCCTTGTTAAAACATTTAATAGTTCTTAATATCGTGTATTGCTACCATGTATTAACATCAATGACAGCTTGAAGTCTTTTGTGGTAGTTGTGGATGAGGCTCTTTATTATTTCAGATGTAAAGCAGCACATTCTTTTTGTCAACAAGCCTCCAGTTCCTGTAAATTCTTGGTCTGTCTTGCCTGAACTGCAAGTTTAAGATCTCCCCAAAGTGGTTCAATGATACTGAGACGGCTAGTCCAGAACCTTCACTTTATGCTGCTGTAGCCAATGGTAGTTCGACTTGCATTGGATTGTTTTATTTATTTATTTAAAAGGGACAGTGCGTATAGATGAACATAAAAATGTAAATATGCCAGAATTAGCACAATGGCTACTTTCCATCTGTAGTCCCTGGCAGGTCAGGACAAGATAACAGACAACATATAACACAATAAAACACACATTCAATACAAATGACAACATTAGACTTAAACAACACTGAACAACATTTCAGATATAATGCTCACAGACCTGGTTCCTCTTCCAACGTTTCAGGTTTGTCTTAAATGTGTTTATTATCTGACTGTCTCTGATCACAGCTGGATGCTGTTCCAAATCTCTGTGCCTTTGACTGACAGCACTTGTTGACTGAAGGCTGTGCGTCTCAAAGGAACTCACCTTGAGCAGAGACTCTGGTCACTCTGTCACTTTTCCCGGATCTGAGTTTAATGAACTCATTCAGAGACGGTGGAGAAAGACCATGTAGACTTTTATAAATTGAACAAGCTAATTAATTTTTAAATTGTCAAAACTTAAATAGTTATATTTCTGAAGTATCAGGCAATGTCTTTTGATGCTTTTAAAAAGCTTTTGTGCCAGATACACAGGATCTGCCAAACTGTGATTTGACTTGTGATTACGCAAACTGTCATTTGTGTAGTAATGGCATTCTTGACCATGCAGCCCATTTTTCTTCAGGTGCCTCCTTATTGTTCATCTTGAAACAGCCATACCCCTTTTTTCAGAGCGTTCTGTATTACAGCTAAAGTTATTTGTCGTTTTTTTTTTGGATCACAAACAATTTTCCTGGCAGTTGTGGCTGAAATCTTTGTTGGTCTACCTGACCTTGGTTTGGTTTCAACAGAATCCTTCATTTTGAACACTGCTGATTTGCATTATCTTGAATATCTTTTTAAGCTGTTGTGTTATCATTCATATTCTCTGAAAAATGGCCCATTCTGCCAGGAGCTCAACTTATGAGCACAAATGTAAATTTGTATCTGCGGCTAGGGAATGGAATTTCTAAAATTTAATTTACAGCACCACTTAGTACAATGAATAGAAAAAGAGCATTGCTTCACGAGTCTCTCTTTATATCGTCCTATGCAAACTCTACAGCCAATCAGGCAGCACGTCCACTCTCACCTTTTCAGTAGACCTGCTTGTGCAGCCTGTTGGTGTTGTGGGGTTAACTCTTTCAAGACCAGAGGAATAGTGCAGCTATAATGTTACTTTGTAGGAATAATTCATGCTCACTCTCTGTGGCACTTTGTTTACATCTCTCACTAAATGTGTCTTTAGGCCTACTCTGCAGGGATTAACTGAAACACACAGGTCCCTGTGCTGAGGCCGTGCTCTGGGTTCACAATGCCCAGAAGAAACTTTCAGGCTTTAAGACTCTTCTGTTTGAACTGAAATAGGAAATAAGACCTGTGCAACTTGTATTGTAGGACATTCTGGATGAGATGAGAAAGGAGATGTCCAAACTAAAAGAAGAGCTCATTGATGGTATTCAGCACTCTACACTGCACTCATAAAGCGTGTTTATTGTCCGTAATAATGTAATTAAATTGTGACAACATTTTATCCAAAAAGTCATGAACAAAGATTATTTTACTTTCTGTAGGATTATATCTGATTCTAATACATAAGACCATATACCATATAAAATACTTAGTACTATTGCCTGTGTGAAGTTCATTTAATATAACTCTGGGAACACTAGTTTATTTTAACTTCACAGCTTTTGTGTGTGTTTTGTATATTGAGTCACATAGTGTCTTTTCTTGTGCTTCCACAGCAATCAGGGAGGAGCTGGGCCGATCCAGCACAGTGTAGAGGATCCACATCCCACTCTTCACACACACTACATGGCAGTAATGATCACAAGACAAAGTTTGGAATTCCAGGCCTTTTCTGAGGACAGTACGTCTACGTCTGGAGACTACACCCTTTTCCCATAATGCCATAGGGGTAGCGTGTATGTGTTAGTATGTGTGTGTGTGTGCGTATCACTGCAGGACACTGTAAAGCTCGTCTTCCTCAAATGCTGTTTTAACTTGAATATGTTTAAAACAGAGAAAAGTAATTATTGATAAAGTCTTTGAGTGTAGATCTATGGCCATAACAGGTAGCTCAATTATCCCATCTGTTTTTTTCCCTCCAGATCTCTTTGTTCTGATTTGATTGACAGGTACACAAGACATCTTTATAGCTCTCTACCAAACATTTCTGGCAAAAAAAAGTTACATATAGCTTCTGTCCTCTTTCCCAGTCATATTTCAGTTTCAAAAGTCTGCCACGAAACGGCAAGTTTTCTTATAAGCAATAAGTGTAGCATCTTTTTTCCTGGTTCTGAGAACTGTTGACAGAGTGAGACCTCCCCTGTTTAACATGAAAGAGTCACAGTTTGTAACTTGCTGCATGATCAGTTTTCTCTGAAATCCAAGGATACTGTATCTTTAGCCACTATGGAGCTGAACTCTTTTTCTATCCTTTTTTATTTGACTATTTGTGGAGTCCCAGGTGAACCACATTGTGGAATTCACATTTTTACCAGTGCTCACTTGTTTTTTCTTTGCCTTTTTCTCCCGGTATCTCTGTAAAGGCACTTTTCTTATGACATTCATAAGGAAAGTGTCTGATTGTTTCAAACCAGCATATCAGGAGCTGTGTAACTGAAATGCTGTCACGTTAATGTCAAGTTAATAATGCAGTTACGGTTGATGGCACATTTCCCATTGCTGTGTGTTGCTGAAGTGTGTAGCCGTTATACAACACAATGTGTTCATAGGTTTTCAAATGTAAATGAGCTCCTTTCATACTGAAGAAATGTGAAAGTTTAATGTTCAAAACAAACAAAACAGTTATCAAATTAGGCACATTGTTTATTATAAATTGTTTTATATATCAAATATTCCTTCAATTCTGTTGTGGTATCTATCGTTCTACAATCAGTCTTTTGTTCCCATGAGGCCCCAACCAAAGGGGCACTCCATTATTGACCTCAACTCCAGAAATATGGAAATGTCCAATATGACGTCCAATATAATACTGATTAATAAAATAATTGGGTTAGGCAAATTGGGCAAATATTAGCAATATGATATGACAACACTATTATCTTTAATTAATAATTAAAGAACTATTAATTTATGCCTTAGCATGTGACAAACTGACATCATATTAAAGTCTCAGATCGAGACACTTGGACAGATCCACCTTCCATTTATTGGACAACAGTTCTCTAGGTTGATCAGATCACAGCGGTCTCAGCTTCCATCTCTCACTCTCATCCCTCTCGTCACTCTAAAAATATGCCTTTTTTGAGCAAGTTGAAAAATAGAAAGTTTAGGTTTACATTTCCAGAGCTGACAAAAAATTTGTGAAGCAATGTAGTTGGTGCCTTGTTCTGAATATTTAATTTATAGTTTAATATGTCAGAGAAATAAAAATGACTAGTAATAATATCTGAGGATGCTCGTGGTTATGACCCTGGTACTGTTCCTCATCTTCTCTTCCAATGACTTTTGTAATAATGCAGTTGTGAACTTGCCTTCCTTTCAGCTCGGACGTACAATCAGGACAAAGCTCAAAATCTGACTGCAGTGTTCCCTAATGCCATTTCAACAGCACAGCCAGGGCTCGATTGGTTTTCTGTTGTTGTCAAATCGGTGATTTACATAAAAAGCAAAAATCTATATTTGAAGGAGTGTATTCCAAGCTGCCTTTGTCTAACGGTGCAGCGGGTTTCTTTGTCATCTGCAATGTACCATACTGGTCTCATCTGAGTGAGTCTTTTCTTACATGCTAACATATTGATTTGTTTGAGCAACATAAATAAAGTTTCAATAAAAACTTTAAGTTTTCAAATATTATTGTCTTTCATTAGGCCTTTATTGAACTAGGAAAGTTTTTGTGACATAGTCATCTTTTTTTCAGAGGAGTCCTGGCCCCAGAGGCAACCAAGCCCCAGAGTCAGCTCCTGCCTGAACATACTGAGCCTGATTCCCCTGGAACTTTTGATGATAATGTGACTGAACAGTTTAATGTAACAAAATTGCAAGTCTATGATAGCGCTGACTGGATTTTGGCTAGATCTAGATCAGTAGATCAGTGGTAGAGTGGCTGTCCTTTGACCGGAGGGTGGGCAGTTCGATCCCTGCTCAAAACATCAACATTCCGCTCTCCCCCGCAGTTAATACTGTCGTTGTGTCCTTGGGCAAGACACTTAACCCTCCTTGCCTCCAGTGTAACACTGGTAAATGAAAGCTTTAAGTAAAGCGCTTTGAGTGCCTACTAAGTGGAAAAGCGCTATATATAAAAAAATTAAAATAAAAAAACACACGGCTATGCTATAAAACTCACTCAGAGAAGCTTGACTCACAGCCTGAATTCTAGCTATATTAGTGTAAACACAAGAGTCAGGCTCTTCCATAAAGATCACTCTGGGGTCACAGCCAGGCTCGATTCAAGTCGGGGGTCGATTCAATCGATCATCAATAAAAAACTACAGCAAGGAAACGCCTACCTCAAGTTGATGAGGAAATACGCTGCATTTCACCTACAAGATGGAATATTAGAAGAGTGAACAAGAGAACTGACTATTATGCCTGGCTGAATTAAAGATGTTTTACCAAAGTCACAAAGTGGAATGAGCAGTACAAAAATAACAGAACACAAACATAATTTAATTTGTTATTGATGACGCGCTTTAAATAAATGCTCCACAAAAACTGACTTTGTCTTAATTGAATATCTCCAGAAAAGTTATACTGAGAAAATGAACAAAGATGTAAAATACATGTGATATTTAGGACTATATAGCCTAATATTAATATAAAATACCAAAATAAACTGCGTCATGTAGCTTATAAGATAGCTCATAATTTTGGCTAAATATTTATTGGCTGGTTCTAGTGATCAGTAAAATTCATTAATCTGAATAAACTAGGGCTGTGAATCGATAAAAAGCCCACCACCCTCAGTTGGTCCCCCTTAGGGGCCAAAGGTGACGGTTCCAGAGCTTGGTTCTTGGATGAAACACTGTCCCCTGCGCTTGAGAAAGAAGGTCGCCCCTGATCAGAATCGCCCCATGGCGAGTCGTCAAGGAAAGACACTACAGGGCGCCACAATGAAAAGACAAGACCCCTGTTGGCGGATCTTGGCCAGGACTCCTGGGAGCAGGGCAATTGGGGGAAATGCATACAGACGCAGTCTGGCCCACGCATGAGCCATCATGTTCATTCCCAGGGGATCTTGAGGACAAAGAGAAGTGTGCATAACGAGGTGCATAACCTTTATTTGTCTGAGGGGATTGGCCCTTGAAATCCCCTGGCTTTGAGCCACAGCTGAAATTGTCTACTGTGCAGGAGGCCCATCACCATGGACGCGGCTGCCATGAGACCCAGAACTCTTTGAAGGAAATGCACAGTCATTTCCTAATATCCTTGAGGGTAGTCAAAATGGACTCGACATCCCGATGACAAGATGCCGCCTCTTGAGACTGATAAGCCAGTTGTCAATGTAATTCTGTAATTATGGGGCGCAGTGGCTCAGTGGTAGAGCGGATCCTTCAACCGAAAGGTAGGCGGTTCGATTCCCGCTCTCCCCACAGTTCATACTGTTGTTGTGTCCTTGGGCAAGACACTTAACCCACCTTGCTGTAGTTCCTGTGGTGTTCCAGCTGTAACACTGGTGAATGGAAGCTTCATGTAAGTCGCTTTGGATAAAAGCGTCAGCTAAATGACTACATATAAATGTAAATGTAATTCAAAATCCAGATGTCCTGGAGTTGCAGAGAAGCAGGGCCGCATCCATGCATTTTGTGTACGTTTGACAAGGGCTAGACAAAATGGAAGAACACGATATTGGTAAGCTTCACCTTCGAAAGCAAACTTCAGGAACTTCCTGTGCTGTGGCAATATTTCTATATGGAAATAGGCTTCCTTCAGGTTGATGGTGACTAACCAATTGCCTGACGGGATCTGCAACACAATCATCTTGATTGTCAGGATTTTGAACTTGTACATTCGTAGGTAGTGGTTTAGCCCAAGAAGATCCAGAATTGGATGCAGCTCCCCATGCTTTTTGGGAACAATAAAATATTGACTTTAATACCATGAGAGGGGAACACGTTCTATGGCCCCTTTGTCTAGCTATGTCTGTACTTCCTATGTCAACGGAAGTGGAGATCATGCCGTTGAAACGCGGCGGACGACGCAAACTGTAGCCTCTCTCTAAAGTCCTTTTGGGGGGGTAACATGTAGAAAGAGACCACTCTAAAAACCTCACCTCAAAAGTCCCCTATTCCCTACCTAGAGTAGGGGAATAGGGGACTTTATTAGGGATTATTAATAAATCATTTCTGTCCATTGAATGCAGGCTAAGAACAACACCGTTTGTGTCTTCTGGAAGAATTTAGAGATTTTATCCATGGAGCATAATCTAAAGATGGTCTGTACGTGAGGGAAGAAATCGATTAAAGGGAGTATTTCTATCTTTGGGTATAATCTAAATAAGGTGTACGTATAGATAACTCTGAGGAGGAAGTTGGCACGCGAGCGGAAAAATTGTGAGGCTAATTCTATCTGCAGATTATACGCGTTAAAACACCGTTTATATACCGGAGAAGAAATGTTTTAAGAGATGGTCTAAATTCTTTGTGCAAAAGAATATAGAGACGTCTGAAGTAAGCAGAACCTGGCAAAGCGCGCAGGTGTCTGAAGGGAACGAGGCCTGAGAGGAGACAGAGGTCTCCAGAAGAGTTAGCACCTAAATTCATGCGATTTTCCAGCTGAGTTTAAGTATAGTTGAAGAACATTTTTAAAAAAGTAGTAACAGATGAAATACCCAATATAAAAAGGAGAAAAATTTAGTTTAGAGGCCTGCTTTAATAAGGGGTAACACGCTGTCCAAGTCGACTGGACTAAACCATAGATTGTATAAATATGGATGATATCCGCCCATTGGTCCCCTATTCACCAATATGGTCATTACGAATGGGCAATAAAATGGCCGTTACATCCGGGCTTTTTCCATAGTAAAACAATAGTTTTTTATATAGCATAAACAAACATATTAATCTAAAATTCACCCCCCCCCCAGAGTTGTCACGTAGTAAAAACTTAGCTCTAGAGACCGGAACCATCTTTTGTACCAGGCTGTAAACATGAGTTTTACTCTTGTAAAGTCGCCATTGGGTTTCTCCTTATATTTCCGCTTTTGGAGCCTGCCCTCTGGTGGACGGCGGTATATTGCTGTATTTCGCTGTAAAATCACCGTATGGCGGCGCCCTTACACGACGACCATTTAAGAGGTACCATGGGAGAGGCTTGGACTAAACATAGCGTTGTTGACCGCCAGAAACAGAAGTTTAAAGTACCTTAGTGGGAAGGAAAAATAGTTAGCGTCCCTTTTCTATCTTAAAAGTTCAGCTTGGCGCTGGAATTGAGATATAAGACGTACGACTGAGCGACACAAACCCACTAATGTGTTCAGTCCAAGACTCTGGAAAGAGAGGCTGAACTGAAGTGCCGCGGCGTGTGGACTAGTAAAGTCTCATTTATTCCACACCTACAGCCTTTTAAACAAAATGGAGATTAATGTAGATAATCCACTGTTTTCTGTATTTTATCCCTTGTTTCCATGAGGAGGATGTTTGAGTGTTTAGCTTTCACTAAACACAGCTCACAGACAAAAGGAAAAAACTACAAAATCAAAAGAGGCTAAGGCTCAAGACCTGGTTGTTTATTGACAACAGCCTGGAATTCTACATATAATGCCTAATACTCCTTTGAAACATGTATGAGAACATTTTAAATACAAAATCATCAAATCAAGCCAAAACATATTTGTTAAACAAATATGACAAAGATGCCTGTCATAATTCATCTCTTCCTGTTGTCATTCCTCTGAAAACAACAGGAACAAGGGAAAATGCACTTCTTTAACATTTACTGTTGCCAATAATTAACTGTTACTGTTTAATTTGCAGGTTCATCTTAAAACAAAATTTAGAATAGAAATATTTATTTCCTGTATTTTCCCCGTGTGGGGTAACATTTTAATTAAAATGCTTATGATTAGTTCTGTAACAGGATTTAGGATTCACACAGAAACTGACACAACTTAAGGAAGACTTAACCTGTGTCTCATCATTAATCCCTCCTTTCACACCTTTTCTGTTTTAATCACCCAAATAAACACGTTAGGTTCAAATGAACGTGAATGCTAACTCACGTTTGTAAATGAGGTCAAATATGCGACAAACGAGTCAATACTTAACCTACAACAGAATAAAGAAGTTGACAGACAAATGTACAACTCACCACATTAGACGTCCTCACTTTCCTCTGAGCTGAGTCTTTTTAATCCTGACATGAAAACTGTCCAGTCCTGGTTCAGTTCTGGATTCATTCTCTGATTATCAAAGCAGCCGGGACTAGAGGATAAAGGGCTGTTGTTCAGCTTTGACACTGACACGGAGCTGAATAAACTAAAATAAACGTTCCCTCTCCGTCCATAACGTCAGTTAATCTTTGTTATGTTTTGCCAAGGCTCAGCTTTTAGATTTTAGTCGTTTCTAACGCATTATCAGGCTACGCTAAACATGTTAAAATTTCCCGCTGCTCTGTCCGTAACCATAGTAACCTGAGGACCCTGCGTGTGTAGACGTAGCTGTCCTAGAAGTGCCGGTTCAAAAATATGTTTTACACAATGCACTTGTAATTATGAATAATGTCTTGCGGTCCAGATCAAAGCCTCTCGAGGTCCGGATCCGGACCGCGGTCCGCCTATTAGTGACCTCTGATTTAGAGCTTTAAAAGTGAAGGAAAATAGGTTAAACAATTGAAATAATATTGTTAAAAGGAGATTTAAAAGAGGTGTAGAAGAAATTAAGAGTAATAATAAAAACAGGAAGTTAAAAAAAGAGCGCTGAGGAAAATTAATAGGGATATAGTTAATTAAAATTGAATAAATTCACTAAAAGGAGGTAATTAAATTATAAGAACCAGGAAAAAGGTTAGAGCCTAAAACACTAATAATAAATTAGAGGAAAAATAGCCGACGACAAATCAGAGTTAAATTAGTTAGAGCTGTGCTCTAAATCTAACAATAAAGGAACTGGCTAAAGAAATAACTAGCGAGAAATAAGAGTAATGTAAAGTAAGTAATTAGAGGTTTGCGCTAAGTCAGCAATAGATAAAAAGCATGAGTTAAATTAGCCGTAAATATAACTCAATTTAAAAAAGACTGTGCGGAGAATTATAAATACAAAAAGGGACGGTGGTCTCAAGAAAGTCTGAATTAATCTTAAAGTAAGTCTAGTTGTGGTGTGTTCTAGAAGCATTTCAATTATTCTATTAGAGAGACAGTTAGAATTTCTAGCGACATCACAAATCCACAGCTGCCATCGCCGCTGTCAGAAAAATTACTGTGGAAGAGACGGGAGACCTGTGCTTAATTAACAGGTCTCAAGAGAATTAAAACATGAAGAAAAATATTCTTAACATCCGACAGAAACCAGCAAAACCAGAACCTACCGAGACCCTATACTAATAGAATTAATTTAGAAGGGTCAAAGTAATATATTATCCAAAGCGGTGTCAGGATGGGGGCGAAGAGCACGAAGGATACAACCACTCTGACTCCATTGGAAATAATCATTAGACAAAAACCCCAACATGAAAAACGAATTAGAGAATATATGAGAAAGTGGCACCAAAGAACACTGAACACTTTACAGTGGCCCCTTACGGGAAGTTTTGATATAATTTCATCTAAATGAAATGGAAAGTAACATAAGACATTACAAGGCAAAGGATGACAGTGATAAACGAGAAGGGAAACGAACTAAGGAGCGAGAAACATTGGCATGGTTTAGAATAGAGGCAAAGAAAAAAAATACTTCAGGAAAGGTCCGCACAAATAGCTGAAACGGGGTCTAAACTTGTTGTTAAGCCTTGTACCGAGCCTACAGCTCCTCCACTTTACGCCGAAATTGCTGGGCAATACCCAATAAAAGAAATATCTGAGAAAATGGACGGTGAAATAACTGGTAAATTTAAACTAGCTTTAACTAAACCAAGACGGGGAATTCTAGGCAGAGGCCATGACAGTGACTCCGACAGCGCTTCTCATTCAGATAGCACCTCCGAGCAGAGTGATGAGGAGGGAGAATATGCAAGAGCGCGCTCACATCATAAAAAGCCAAGAGACACCCGTGACACTAAGAGAATTAAAAGAAAGGAATATGAAAAATTAAATGAACAAAAGGGAAGTCAGTCCCGACAAGACAGACATGACTACAAGCAACTAACAGAGAGAGATTTCTAAACCAAAAAAATAAGAGTGAGGAGGAAAATTCCTCTGAAGATGGCCACTCTTTAAGACAAAACCCGAAAGTTTCATTCTATGAATCAAACCAGACTTCACATAGTCCAGAGGATTATAGAAGCATACTCAAAGGAAAAGGAGAAGATTATGGAATTAAACAATTATCAGAGAAAGAACAGAGTTTAAGAGAGAGACTGAAGGCATGCTTATCTGAAGAATTTACAGCCTTAAGCGTCAAATCACCTGTCGTAAAACCTAAAAAAAGCAAGGGAGTGGCAGAAGAGGAGGCAGACCAGCTGCAGAGACGAGCCGAAAAGAGAATAAATCTGCTTGAAAAAACATTAGCAGAGATAGAGGATGATACTGGGAAAGAGGGGATGAGACTTCGCAGCCGACAGTTAACAACCCCTCCCCCTCCTGAGAATGAAGACTTAGGAACAGGAATGTTTCCTATACTGACAAAAGGCCGCAATGAGCCACAGTATATTCCTTGGTCATTTACAGACATGGTTGGTTTGGCTAATGGACTTCCTGATTTATCACAAGGTGCGAATAAATTCATTTTTTCTTTAGAGGAAAAAACGGCTGGGGCCCGTCTAGCTCTTGGGGACATTAAAGCACTGATCATGTATCTGGCAGGGAAGCATATAACTGAAGAATTGTTCACAGCAGCTGAGTTGCCACTGGTTGTACAAGGGAATCAAGCCGACCACATAGGCTTCAACGGACACAGAGCAGAGCTCCGTCAGATATTCCCAGAACAACTAGACCCATCTAAGCTTGAATCAGAAAAATTAAATGACACAGAGTGTCCATCAAAATTCCTGTTTACGTTTCAAAAGAGATGGAGAGATGAAACAGGAAGTGCCTGGAACTTAAACGAAACCACACAAAGCCTTTTCAAAGTGATGGTTAAGAAGGCAATGCCTCCTGAAGTCCAAACTAAACTGGACTCAGTAGTAGGATTAATAAAGATGGAGTGGACTTTGTTCGCTGAACATGTTATACATCATGTGGAAGCTTGCAGGAGAGAAAGGAAAATAGAAGAAGAAGCTAACAAGTTTGATGAATAAACTAACTCAGCTGCAAGTAAACGACTTGACCAACAGAAATAAAAAAGAAAAAGGAAAATTACAAGCTCCTATAATAACTTCTGAAAATTATCAGCAGATGCAGCAGACGCAGGCGCAGCAGCAGGCAGCAGCAGCAGCAGCAGGCGCAACAGAAGCAGGCGCAGCAGCAGCAGGCGCAGCAGCAGCAGGCGCAGCAGGCAGGCGCAGCAGCAGCAGGCGCAGCAGCAGCAGGCGCAGCAGCAGCAGGCGCAGCAGAAGCAGGCGCAGCAGCAGGCTCAGCAGCAGGCGCAGCAGCAGGCGCAGCAGCAGGCGCAGCAGCAGGCGCAACAGAAGCAGGCGCAGCAGCCGGCGCAACAGAAGCAGGCGCAGGAGAAGCAGGCGCAGCAGCAGGCGCAGCAGCAGGCGCAGCAGCAGAAGCAGCAGGCCCAGCAGAAGCAGCAGGCGCAGCAGAAGCAGCAGGCGCAGCAGCGTCCGGCCGCAGTCAGGGAGCTGAATAACTCTTTTGTGTCTTGATATCTTATAGCAGGACAAATGTCACCACAACAAGCCAATTGGACTCAAGACGGGAGGCAATGGGGAGTACGAGGACTGCCCATGTACCTACGCAACATTCTGTGAGTACGGATTTTAATTCGCGTTCTCCTGGGAGCAGAGGGACGAGTCGAGCACGGTTGTTGCATCGGGCTTGGTCCCGGCCCTGACCCTGCATCTCGACGGGAGGGTCCAACTGGGCCACCCAATCAATTGGCAACCACGCATGCCTACCGAATACGACATAATGTGGGGTTAGGCCAGTACTACTGTGGATAGTGTTATTGTAGGCCTGGATTAGGGCAGGCAATTTATCTGGCCACTGTCTCTGCTCCATGTCTGTCAATGAGTTCAATAGTTGCAGCAGTGTCTGATTAAACCGTTCGCACGCTCCATTCCCCTGGGGGTGATATGCGGTAGTCCGGTCCTTCTTGCTACCGTAGAGCTGACAAAGCTGCTTCACCAGGGACGATTCGAAGGCCGCACCCCGGTCCGACAGTATCCTCTCGGGGCAGCCAAAGGTCAGGATCAGGTGCCGGTATAGGGCCTTGGCGGTCGTCTCTGCGGACTGGTCCCGCGTAGGTACTGCAAAGGCATATTTAGAGAACAAGTCCGTCATAACAAGAATATACTGGTAGTAGTCCCCTGGTCTCCCCAGAGAGAGGTAGTCAATTCCTACGAGTTCGAACGGGTAGGACGTCTGAATGGGCACCAGCGGAGCTCTGCCATCGGGGCCGGCCTTATGGCAGCCCCTACTCCACTCTTCGCAATCCTTGTCCATCCCGGGCCAGTAGCAGCGCTGCTTCAAGGCATTCGCGGTCCGGCCTCAACTGGGGTGACCCATTCCTTCGTGGTAGGACTTCCACACCACCTGGGTCTCCTGTCTGGGTACAATAGTCTGTAAGATCTTAATCCCCGTCCTCGGTTCCTCCCATTGCCTCTTCAGGGTGCCCCCTTCCACCTCGATTTTGTCCCACTCCCTCAGCAGTGCTTTCAGGTATGGGGAGTCCCCTTCACGTACCTCCGGGCGGGCCCTCCATTGGTCCTTCTGTTGTTTAAGATAGTGTAAGTCGGGGTCCGTTCCTTGGCGCTGCTCCCATGGGGTCTCAACCCCCACCGTTACCTGTTAGGCTCGAGTCGGGCCCCCGTCTACCTCAGGCAATCTGGACAGGGCGTCCGCGTTCCTATTTTGGGTCCCAGGCTGATACTTCAAAGTGTATTTAAAATTCGCCAACTGGGCCACCCACCTCTGTTCCACCGCCCCCAATCGGGCTGTATCCAAGTTCACCAGGGGGTTATTGTTGGTAAAGGCGGTGAATTCGGCCCCATACAGGTAGTCCTTAAACTTCTCGGTAACCGCCCATTTCAATGCCAATAGCTCCAACTTAAAGGAGCTGTAGTTCTGGTCGTTCCGTTCTGCCGGCTGGAGACTGCGACTCGCGTATGCCACGACCCGCTCCTGGCCGTCCTGTACCTGGGCCAGCACCGCTCCTAAACCCTCCAGGCTGGCATCTGTGTAGAGACGGAAAGGTGCTGTGAAATCGGCATATGCTAACACAGGTGCATTTACCAGCGCTTCCTTCAAGTGGCCGAAGGCCTGTTGACACTCTGGGGACCAAGTGATGGGGGCTGGCTTCCCCTGGGCGGTGCCGTGAGTCAATGCATGTAAAGGTGAGGCAATTTTTGAAAATCCAGCTATGAACCGTCGATAATACCCGGCGAATCCAAGGAACGATCTCACCTGCTTTACTGTCTGGGGTACCGGCCAGTCCTTTACTGCTGCTGTCTTTGCCGGGTCTGTGGCCACCCCCCCCTCGCTGATCACGTGTCCCAGGTAGGTCACTCTCCTCTGGAACAGGCAGCACTTCCGAGGCTGTAGCTTGAGGCCGTGCCCTCCAACCTCCGAACACCTCTTCTAAATGGGCCAGGTGGCTATCAAAGTCTGCGGAGAACACAACTACATCATCTAAATAAATGAGTAAGAAGTCATTCACCAGATTACCCAGGCAGCGTTGCATCAGTCTCTGGAAGGTTGCTGGAGCATTACAGAGGCCAAAAGGCATCCTCTCGAATTCGTAGAGGCCAACCGGAGTGGTGAAAGCCGTTTTCTCTTGATCCGCCGGGTCCACTTCTACTTGCCAATACCCACTCGCCAGGTCCAAGGTGGAGTACCACTTGGCGGTTCGTAACCCCGTCAGGGATTCCAAAATGCGTGGGAGGGGGTAAGCATCTTTGTGTGTGAGGGCGTTCAACCGGCGGTAGTCCACACAAAACCTCCAGGTCTGTAGCGCTCCCAGCTGGGTGGGGCCGCGCCTGTGGGGATTTGGTGTTTAACCACTCCTGTGTGGCCGAAATCCTCGTCGTGGCGGGAGAAGACCCGTTTCCACCGCTGTAACAGGTCGGTCATCTTCCTCTGTTGGGCTTCGTCCAGACCATCCCCCTGTAGTGCCATAACCGGGTGTGAGCCCTCCTCCACGGCAGTCCTGTGGGCCACTCGCCTCACTGCCACCTCAATGACGTTAGGTTCTACGCTGTTCAACACCAGCTCTTGTTCGTCCTGGACATCCATGGCGTCTACCCCGGTGACCCAGGCCAGCGGCTCCCGCTGGGGGACCTCCACGGGGTAGGGGTTTGGGTTGCAGAATCGACATGGCGCCTTCCCACTCCGTACGGTGGCCAGAGTTCTCCCGACCCGCCACTCATAGTCACTGTTAGGGAGAGGTTCAATAGTCACAGTTCCGTCAACATTTGCATTGTTTACCTGTAGCCACAGGACCATCTCTGTGTGTGGGGGAATGATCGTCGTGGGAGCCGTGCAGTTCCTTCTATTACCGGTGGGGGCCCACTGTCGGCGACTCTCTGGCACTCGATAAAAGCTTTGTTCCAAACCTCTCCCTCCGCTGAAGTCAGTGTGGTTTTGAACGCCGCCACTCCCGGGTGACTGCCTTGGGTAAGCGAGGACCACAATCCTTTAATAATGTTCATACCCAAAATGCCCTTACCTGGGCCCAGACAACTGTCATCCACGATCATTATCCCCTTCTCTTGGACACTCACTCCACCCACCCGGCAATCCGCTATCACGTAGCCAATATAGGGGATCCGTAGTCCATTGGCCGCGCGTAGGGTCAGCCACGGGATTTCGGTAGCAGTGTTCATTTGCATTGTTCCCAGGTATTCGCGAAACAGGCTCTGGCTCATCATAGTAACCTGTGATCCTGTATCAAGCACAAAAGGGATAGCACAGTTATTTACGTTTACCACTACATCGGTGCACTCACCAACAAGAGCTGCTTTCCGTTGCCTGTGCAAGGTCTCTGCAGATTGGAGATCAGTGTCCGACGAGGTTTGTAGTCTAGGCCCTTGGATAACTGCCCCCACCGTGTGGCCCTCCTCTGTAGGGGCAGCTAAAAATCCTGTGACCTTTGCGGGCAGTGGCGTTGCATATGTCCAAGTCGGCCACAGCGGTGGCAGACTGGTCTCCCATGTTCATCCCAGCGGAAAATAGAGTTACCCGGGAGCTGGGGTCTGGTTCGTGAGGGCCGGGCTGGGGACTGACTATGGTGACTCAGCTGGTTTTTCAGGTCCTCTACTAGGGTGAACGAGAGTGTTTTCATCTGTGCTGTGAGCACGTCCTTCATTTCTTTTAGCAATTCAGCCTTTAATTCCGAATGGATTTGGTCTTTCAACTGCTCCGACCTTACCCCTGCAGGTTTTGGCTGACCCCCCATAGCCACGTAGCTGGCGAAGGCCGACTCGTTGTCCTCCTGCAGCTCTCTCTCCAACGTTACATGCGGCCTTAAAAGACAAATCGTCCCGCCGGCGCATCTGGCGGCTGAGTTCTTGTTTGATCGGTCCTCTCCGCAGGCCCACCATCAGCTGGTCCAGGAGGAGGTCCTCGGCGTCCTCGGCCCCGTCCCCGTCTCTCTCCTGCCACCTGTAGAACGCCTCCCGCAGATGTAGAGAAAAGGCGTTAATGGATTCTTCGGCCTTCTGTTTGCAATTGAACAAGTCTGTGCGGGACTGGGTTTTAGACGCTGGCTGGGTGTACAGAGTCTGTAACAAGTCCAGTATTTTGGTGCTAGTGGCTTTCTCCTCTGGCCCCACTAGCCTTAATTCTCTTTTCGTGTCTCCCTCCAGTGCCCCCAAGAAGAAATCAGCCTGTTGCTGTGGATTCAGGCCTTGTGCCCTCAGCATAGCCTCCACCTGTGTCCTCCATTCCCCAAATTTAGCCGGTTCGCCCCCAAACTTTGGCACCCATGCGGCCCCCATAAACTTAAGGTACCATAAAATTAGCGTTAATAGCCGGACTGCTACTCGGTCCCTCTTGCTCCATTTCTCTGTGGTACTGGTGATCCTGTCAACTACGCCAAAAATGTCGCCGCCCCTCGGCTTCTGGTTCTTTTCGATCACCAAAGATGTACCACAAAGAAACACAAGTGGGGCTGAGTTTACAATTAAAAGTCAAATTTATTAAAAACAAACGCAAGATAAAAACAGGATTCTATATAAAGAATCTAACAAAACAAAGGCTTTCAAAGCTAATAGAGCAGCATGTGAGTAGAGTCCGGGGGTTTGTGAGAGGAAACAGTCTTTGAAAGGAATATTGTTAGTTGTGATCCCCGCCCTCCAGTCCATGCCGCAGGGCCGGCCAGTCCGAGTGTTGCTGCCTTCCCAGCGGTCCCAGTGGACTTCGAAGCCCCAGTACGTCGCTGCAGAAACTAATTATAAAACACAATAATGTCGGATCAAACGACCACGCTACAAAACACAATAAAGCCACACAGCATGCAGGTTTATCGGGACACGTCCTTTCACTTAGCGTTTTTATGGCGATGTACAGGTTCCTTTTCTTAGTCCCCTCTTGTTCCGCGAAGATACGGCCGGTCGCTCCTCAGTTCCTGGCTCGGTCTCTCCCCTGAAGTGGGAGACGGTGCTGTGAACAGGGGAAAGGCGGTCTCAGTCACACAACTAAACAATTCGGGTAGGTATATCCTCCACACAGTTATGGACACTTCCCTCTACTTAGCTGGGTTAGAAGCGTTGTATGTGATGGTCTTCGAGGTATCTGTGGCTTCCCTTTGCCGTTCACTTGTCCGTCACTCCGTGCTGTTCAATCCGATTCCTTCCTTTTCCTTTACTTTCTCCGTCTCTCTCTCTGCCTGCAGACTGTCTTTCTATTGGCCATTTTAAACTAAACCCGGGCGCGTCCTATTGGTCTCAGTGATTATGCAGGTGTGATGGGCGTTCCCCAACATGAGTCTGTCCGTGTGTCACAAAACTTAAAGGGGCAGCGCACTCACACAGAACACAAGAAAAACAACACAAAGAAGAAACAAGGGACACCGTGACAGTAACAATATGTGGCAGCACCAGTCGCACTGTGGCTTTAAGAGGCACTTAGCCAGGTCCCCAATAAAAGCGCTTCATTACCCCTAATTTTACATTACCCCATTAACGCTTCTGGTGTCAGGTAAACAGGTAGGAGCCGGCTACGGCTACGTTTTACTTCGGTGTCCTTGTTTTTGTGGATTTAACCCCGGTATGACTCCCTTACAGCCACGTAGGCCTCCTGGTTTGTCCATTGTTTAGATCGCGCCGCTGGGAGTGTTCTGGTCAAACTGGGCATGTTAGTACGTTAGTGTTTCACTCTGGACAGCATATTGTAAGCCAACCCTGATTTTGTCTGTATTTTGTAGCTGTTTAGGCCCCTGCTGCCTGCGTTCTTCTGGGTGGATACAGCGCCAGGTTACAGGCTAAATGACCAGCGTATAGTCACGTACTCCATTGCCTGTGAAACGACGCTACACTTCGTTGTAGCTCTGGCTAGTTAGCTAGCCAACTGCTTTCCCCTTTTGTGGACTCGTTGCTGTTTTGGTTAGCAGCTACTCGCTGCTGTTTCGTTCTGTTTCGTTTTGTTTTGTGCTGTTTTGTTTTGTTTAGCAGCTGTTCGCTGCTGTTTACTGGCAGCTGTTTCCTGGAAGCTGGTTACTGCTATTTGTTGTTCCTTGACATCACCAGTGGACTGTTTTATGATTAATTTGGACTTAACCCCCTGTCCTGTACAAGGGGAGTGTATATGAAGTTTATTGATTGTGGTGTGAGCTGCTAGTTATACAAGTACTGTGACATGTTAATGATTTCACCATCTCTGTTAACGATTTTTATCATCTGTTTCAGTTGCTGAGGTTCCATGTGGTGGTAGTGGTGACCCCTGGTGGTGGTGCTCCAGTCGTATATTTTTCTTTGGTTTGCCCATTTTTGTGTGTGTCGTGTGTCGTGTTTTGGGTGCCCTAATTCTTACTGGATGTAGCCTCCCTCTTCTTCACACTTTCCCTCACTGGTAAGCCTCAGCCCCCTTTGAATTCATGTAGCTCTTTTAAAGATTATTTTGATCCTTTTTAGAATTGGTATTTTATTATTGTAATAAAATGAATAGCTTCTTTAATACATAAAGGATTTATTTGTTCTTTCTGCCACTCAACATAAATAAATCTTAGTTGTTTTGTCAAAACTGAAATCTTGTCTCCTTTATCAGTGAGTGAACCTGTGTCCTTGTTTACATAATATTCTCTGGGTGAAATTCCCAGGGTGGCGTAGTTGGCTATTAGTTTCATACAGACTCTTAAACATCTAAAATATATCTGCTCAGTTCGGTCGCGCCACAAATACAAGACAATGACTATCAATTTATGGTTGACACAGGAGCAACCTACTCTTGTATTGGAAAAGAAGGAAGAGATATACCATTATCAGATACAAATGTAAAGACAGTGGGATTCTCCGGGAAAACACAAATTATTCCTCTCACAAAGACAGTACAACTGAATGTAGCAGGAAGGACATTGAGAACAGCTTTATTGTATTCCAAAACTACACCAATTAACATCTTGGGAAGAGACGTCTTATGTGTACTGAAGGCTAGTATCACATGCACACAAGGAAGTCTCCAGGTGGATTTCCCCGATGACACGGAGAATAAAATGATGTCTGCCACGGCAGTGATGGACACAAAAGTGACAGTTCAGCCTGTTGTGTATTGGCTGAGATGGCCCAGAAACTCCCAGCTTGAACATAATTGGCTGAAATGTAAATTCAGGATTGAGAGACAATTTAAGGACTTCCAGGTGCCAAAGACGCCACTACACTGTACACTGAGGTATGATGAAAATCAAGACAATATGGATTATGAGGACAATTGGCAAGAACACATGGCTGGTAAAAGTTTTCCTGTTACAAGCCATTATATATATATCTGCAGGCAAGGAGCTGTAGCGGTACTTCTTATTACCCAACCTGAAACTTGGTTTTTGATCACGGACTCTAGTCCTCATGTCACCTTAATGCTGGCAGGGGGAGTGGAGTCATGTGCACTTAAACCAATGGTAAAGGCTGTAATGCGTGTTAATAATTGGCTATCTACCAACAATAAAGAGGTTGATGTCTCAGAAGATTATCAATATTTGAAGCCTGAAATCAATAAATAGAAGCCTGTGACACAGTCCAGGCCGAAAGAGTAACTGTAGACAGAACCACTTCAAAACAACTAGTACTATCAGAGAGACATAATGTCTTGTTAGAACAAGTACCATCTGAACTCTGGTCTAAAAGCAAAACAGATGTAGGGCTAGTTAAGTCATCACCCCCAATACAAATATGCATTAAACCTGGAAGTGTATTGCCAAGAATAAAACAATACCCCCTAAGTCAACAAGCAATTGAAGGAATAAGGCCAACAATTGAAGGGCTACTAGACACAGGAGTATTAGTAGAATTAAAGGGTCCCTGTAATACACCAATTTTTCCTATAAAGAAACCACAATCACCTGATTATAGGCTGGTACATGATTTAAGAGCAATTAATGCAATTATTGAGGATGAAAGACCCATTGTTCCTGACCCCTGCCTGATAATGTCTAATATTCCAGCGGATGCAGAGTGGTTCACAGTTATCGATTTGTGCTCAGCGTTTTTCAGCATTCCTATACATCCTGATTCTTGCTAACTGTTTTGTTTGACCTTTTATGACCGAGAAAGGAGAGAAAGGAGCCTGTCCTACAGCCGACTACCGCAAGGCCCAAAGTTGTCCCCATCAAAATTCAACCAGGCGCTGGCTCATGACATACAAAATTTGAACGTCGTGAGTACAGTAATCCAATATGTAGACGATCTGCTAATATGTAGCCCTAATCGGGAACAGTGTGAAAAAGATTCTATCTCGTGTTACAAACCTTAGCACATGGGGGACACAAGGTTAGTAAAGAAAAATTACAACCTGAGGTGGAATATTTAGTTTGTGTCCTTAGTGGTAATAAGAGAAGTTTGGAACGAGGAGACGCTGGGACCAGAGTTACTGGAGGTCGACGATGCGTCGGACGAGGAGAGGCGAATGATGCTGACGGATGAAGAAATTCTTGAACGAATCAGCCAACAACTAATCATCTACAGAGATCAGATGGCCGCACGAGCTAGCTTCATTGTGGAGAACAATGAAAGCGGAAATGACGTAGGTGCACAGGACATTGTGCCTGTGAGAAGGTCTGGTGATGGAATGGAGGTGGCAACCATAACACTTCCAAGAGAGGGGAGACGGCGCGCAAATATCGAGCGCCGTGAGCGTCGAATACGGAGAAGACAGAGAGATTCAAAGAGTTGTTTGGACAATTGGACAATTACACCGGACTGCAGCAGGAATTCAAAGTGAGGTTTTGCGTGCTTTGAATACCATGCAGTCTGAGATATGGCAAGTTCGAGTGCGTCTTATGGACTTAAACATACGGAGAGATAGCGGAGATTCTGATTGACTCTCAGTTCTACTATACAAGAACTGAGAGGAAATGCATTTTTAGGCCCGAGCCGGTGATGACCGATGACTCGGGAGGGTCTGGCTGTTTTTGCTCGGATTATTAGGCCCAGCCGGTGATGGCCGGGAGGCCTATTTGTTTTTGCTCGGATTTTTTTTTTTTTTTTTTTTTATCTTTATTGTTCCTAAATTTGACCCAGTGAACATGCACAAAAAGTCATTATATTGGTCCCAGACTTCAAGCTCGGCAAAAATGGTATGTATTTGAAGACGCGAAAAAAATACGAAAAATGACTCAGTGGCGACCCCTACAAAATCAAAATACATTGGGCCTATGGAAAGTGAAAGTAACTTTTTCCAACGTAGAAAAATGAAACTTGGTACATCCATAGGACACCTCAGGGCAAACAGAAAAGTCAATGACAGTCACACCCTAAACTTAACAGGAAGTCCGCCATGTGGGGTGAAACGCGGCCACTAAAATCGCACCCCTTGCGCAGAAAGATGCAAATCATTGTGTTTTAATCTAAATGGCCCCAAATTTGGTGAGTATCATCTAGACACGTGTGCCAACCAAAGTTGTGACTTTGTTGTTGATATCTTATCGGGTATGGGTGTGGCAAGCCTGTAACGAGGTGGCCATTTTTGTGAAAATAAAGCGTCTCTTAACTCTCAAACGCCTTCTCGGATCGAGTTGGACCCAAAAAGGCGTTTGTGCACATTCATGACCTGAACAAAAAATATGTAAATAAAAGGGTTATCTTTAGAAATGGCTCTCCAGCGCCCCTACAAACTTATAATGGACCCAAGAATTTAGTTTGTCATAGAGACATAAAATTTTGTACACACATCTCTTATGTCATGACGAGCATAAAAGCCAATGACAACCACCCCTATCTATAAATGTGTTGCCATAGCGTCCCAAAAATGTGAAAAAGTCAATGGGAAGTGAAATTTTTAGTTTGTTGTAGGCAAATGAAACTTGGTACACACATCCACCATGGGCTTATGAACAAAAAGCCAATGGGGACCACACCCTATCACACACGGGAAGGCGGCCATTTTGAATTGAAAATTTGGTCCGACTTAGAATACACCTCTTTTTAAAAACAACAAAAATAGCTGCTTCATTCCACAGACACCAAACTTGGGCAAAATGAGCTAAACACATGTATGTAAATGAGACAAGTGTTTATCTAGACTTTTTGCTCGAGTTATATTTTTTTTTATTATAATTCGGTATATATTATTTTATTATAATTTTTCTGCAAAATGATTCTCAATTTGACCCAGTAAACCAACAACTAAAAGTCATTTTTATTGGTCCCAGACTTCAAGCCCGGCGAAAAATATATGTATTTGAAGTCCCGAAAAAAAAATGAAAAATGACTCAGTGGCGACCCTAGAAAAGTCAAAATACATTGGGCCTATGGAAAGTGAAAGTAACTTTTTTCCAACGTAGAAAAATGAAACTTAGTACATCAATAGGACACCTCAGGGCAAACAGAAAAGTCTATGACAGCCACACCCTTAACTCAACAGGAAGTCCGCCATGTGGGGTGAAACGCTGCGCCACTAAAATCGCACCTTGCGCAGAAAGATGCAAATCATTGTGTTTTAATCTAAATGGCCCCAAATTTGGTGAGTATCATCTAGACACGTGTGCCAACCAAAGTTGTAACTTTGTTGTTGATACCTTATCGGGTATGGGTGTAGCAAGCCTGTAACGAGGTGGCCATTTTTGTGAAAATAAAACGTCTCTTAACTCTCAAACGCCTTCTCGGATCGAGTTGGACCCAAAAAGGCGTTTGTGCACATTCATGACCTGAACACAAAGATATGTAAATAAAAGGGTTATCTTTAGAAATGGCTCTCCAGCGCCCCCTACAAACGTATAATGGGACCCAAGAATTTAGTTTGTCATAGAAACATGAAATTTGGTACACACATCTCTTATGTCATGACGAGCATAAAAGCCAATGACAACCACCCCCTATCTATAAATGTGTTGCCATAGCAACGTCCCAAAAATGTGAAAAAAGTCAATGGGAAGTGAAATTTTTAGTTTGTTGTAGGCAAATGAAACTTGGTACACATATCCACCATGGGCTTATAAAAAAAGCCAATGGGGACCACACCCTATCACACACGGGAAGGCGGCCATTTTGAATTGAAAATTTGGTCCGACTTAGAATACACCTCTTTTTAAAAAACAACAAAAATAGCTGCTTCATTCCACAGACACCAAACTTGGGCAAAATGAGCTAAACACATGTATGTAAATGAGACAAGTGTTTATCTAGACTTTTTTGCTCGAGTTATATTTTTTTTTATTATAATTCGGTATATATTATTGTATTATAATTTTTCTGCAAAATGATTCTCAATTTGACCCAGTAAACCAACAACTAAAAGTCATTTTTATTGGTCCCAGACTTCAAGCCGGCGAAAAATATATGTATTTGAAGTCCCGAAAAAAAATGAAAAATGACTCAGTGGCGACCCCTAGAAAAGTCAAAATACATTGGGCCTATGGAAAGTGAAAGTAACTTTTTTCCAACGTAGAAAAATGAAACTTAGTACATCAATAGGACACCTCAGGGCAAACAGAAAAGTCTATGACAGCCACACCCTAAACTCAACAGGAAGTCCGCCATGTGGGGTGAAACGCATGGCCACTAAAATCGCACCCCTTGCGCAAGAAGATGGAAATCATTGTGTTTTAATCTAAATGGCCCCAAATTTGGTGAGTATCATCTAGACACGTGTGCCAACCAAATTTGTGACTTTGTTGTTGATATCTTATCGGGTATGGGTGTAGCAAGCCTGTAACGAGGTGGCCATTTTTGTGAAAATAAAACGTCTCTTAACTCTCAAACGCCTTCTCGGATCGAGTTGGAACCAAAAAGGCGTTTGTGCACATTCATGACCTGAACACAAAGATATGTAAATAAAAGGGTTATCTTTAGAAATGGCTCTCCAGCGCCCCCTACAAACTTATAATGGGACCCAAGAATTTAGTTTGTCATAGAAACATGAAATTTGGTACACACATCTCTTATGTCATGAGAGCATAAAAGCCAATGACAACCACCCCCTATCTATAAATGTGTTGCCATAGCAACGTTCCAAATATGTGGAAAAAGTCAATGGGAAGTGAAAATGTTAGTTTGTCGTAGGCAAATGATGAATGAATTGGTACACACATCCAGTATGGCCTTATGAACAAAAAAGCCAATGGGGACCACACCCTATCACACACGGGAAGGCAGCCATTATAAATTGAAAATGTGAACCGACTTAAAATACAACCTCTCTTTTAAAAACAACAGAAAATAGCTGCTTCATTCCACAGACACCAAACTTGGGCAAAATGAGCTAAACACGTGTATGTAAAATAGACAAGCGTTTTTCTTGTCGTTTTTGCTCGAGTTATTTTTTTTTAAATTATAATTTGGTATATTTTTAGGCCCGAGCCGGTGATAGCCGGGAGGGCCTATTGTTTTGCTCGGATTTTTTTTTTTTTTTTTTTTTTTTTTTTTATCTTTATTGTGACCAAATGATCCTAAATTTGACCCAGTGAACATGCACAAAAGTCATTATATTGGTCCCAGACTTCAAGTTCGAAATGTCAAAATAATTGGTTCTATGGAAAATGAAAGTAAATTTTTCCAATGTAGAAATACAAAACTTGGTACATCCATAGAACACCTCAGGGCAAACAGAAAAGTTTATTACAGCCATACCATAAACTCAACAGAAAATCTACTATGTTGGGTGGAATACATGACCACCTAAATCGTACACTTTGTGCTAAAGGGTTTTCATCTAAACAGCTCCAAATTTGCTTTAAAGTACGAAATGCAATCCTCCGAGTGCATGTGTCCCCGCGGTCTCAAGGGAGGCGAGGGCCTTTATCGCCGCTTGCGGCTTTAATTATATATTCTTATTGCATGCTGTAACAGTGTTAAGTGAAGGTACGACAAGTTAATCATATGTTGTTATGGTAAGACGAAGGGAGGCCTACTGGGAATTGTTTGAGCTAAATAAGTATAATTTGGATCCGTGTGATGATTGTGATGCACATGTATTATGAACCAGTTGTAATGTTTAGCAAAGACGAGACCTAGAGGTCCCGAAGAGGGGATATGTGGTGTAATATTTTATATGTTATGTGTTTTAAGCCTGAGGCCTATTTTCAAGACCACTTCTCAAAAAATGCATACCAGTAAAGAAATGACTATATTTCAGCAACCATAAGGTGTATTTGAATAAGTTTGGTGTCATTGTAAAGGGAACATTGTGGAGATTTGTTAAAAAGTGTTATCATATGAATATGTGTTACTAATAAAGAGAAAATGAAGATGGCACACAGCTAAAATGTATTTTTAGTTCATACAGAAAAAAACTGTATTTTATGATGAGTAACTCTTTGGAATGCAGCATTCAAGACTCCAGTACTTCATAACATGTAAATAAAACATGTTAACATTATCCCTGCAAAGTTTTAAACTGATAATGTGAAGCAGAATAAAACTCAAGGGGTTTTAGTACAGAAAGATCAGGCGAGAGTTCTGAAAGGCCCAGTTTGGCCCACTTTGACCCAGTCTGTTCTATTTCATTTTAGTCATGTAAATACTATATTTTTAATGTTTAAATCACAAATGGTGCTCATTAAATACATTTTTGAGAACTTAAACCAGACTTCTAAGTATTTAAATGTGTTTTCAGTCTGTATTCTTCCTCCTGCGTCTCTGTGTATTACGCAGGCTGTTCCTGAGTAAAGCTCATAAACAGACGCACAGACGGAGCTCCGCAGCCGATTGGTTGAATTGAACATGTGATACCTCGTTTGAACCGTGAGGACCAATAGAATCGAGGGAAACTGTTTAAATCCCGGTCATTTGAACCTTGCTCTGATGTCACATGATAGACTGGTACCTGAGCCAATGACAGTGTCTATCCCAGGAGGCAGTTCACTGTGAAACGCGCTGAGTGAAACTGAACCATGAGTGAAGACGGCATGTCACAGATAGACCCAAATGGAAGCTGACACATATATTTAACTGGAAAGCAAAGTTTTTTTTGCGTAAAAATGACAGCTTTCCACTCTGTTCAAAGAAAACAGGGCAATGTTACTTATCAGTGATGCACAAAAGTGTATATTTTCTTTATACTACTTTTGCTGTGGGTTTAATTATATTTCAAAGTATGTTGGCTTGCTTGGTGTCAATGTATTTGTCAGCTCCTCAAGTTTCATTTGAGGTATGGCACGAGTTTTTTGGTTGAAGTAGTGGCCGGCTGTTTGCAGGAATGTAGTCTGAGTTGAGTAGGTGTTGCACTTCACACCTTGGCCTCTAGTCTTTTGTTGGCTTGCTGTTTGGTCTGTGTTTGAAGTAGCTGTATATGGTTTACATGTGCGTTTAGCGGAGTTTCCCCTGAGTAATTTGATATGCAGCATGCCCATATAAGGCTTGGGGTCGAAAAGCTGTATCAGCTGCTCTGTTTACACCGCTAGGTGGCCCCCAAAACTGGGGGATTTCGGGCACAATTAAACTATGTAGACCCAGTTAGTTATTCATTTAAACATATTAATATAAAAGACAAAAGGCTTTACAGAAAGAGTTATTACTGTACTGTCAAATCAAACCTGTATAAAAGCTTATGTCTACTGTTCAAACATTAGTAGCGCTGGGGAGCCTACTCGGGTTGTTTAGTGTTGTTTGTGTTGGTTGTGAAACAATAAAGACTCTATGGCATTGGATCTGGTGTTGCGTTCATAACTTATTCCATACAATAGTGCCAAAGACTGAGAGGTCAGTTTTGACACTACACAGTCAAGGTCCACAGAAGCAGTGGAGGAGGTGTCTTCGGCCTACTCACAGAAAGCGCCATAGCATGCCTGGGAAGCAGAGCCGTGATCCAATTGTTCTGGGGAAAGAGCGGGAGACAGGGGAGATATATAAAAACGTTGTCCTTCACCCTCTGCGGGAGGACTCATCCTTCGAGCTTGGGTCCTCTACCAGAGGCCTGGGACCTGGTGATCTTCCAGGGATCTGCTGTAGCCACTCTTCCAGTTTGGGGGTCACTGCCCCATGTGCAGAGCCTTGTTATCGCATCTCGCCCATCTCCGTCTTGTTCCTGTTCCTGTTCCAGTAGCCCATTTATAGCCCATATATACATATACAGTGCCTTGCAAAAGTATTCGTCCCCCTTGAACTTTGCGACCTTTTGGCACATTTTAGGCTTCAAACATAAAGATATGAAACTGTATTTTTTGTGAAGAATCAACAACAAGTGGGACACAATCAGGAAGTGGAGCGAAATTTATTGGATATCTCAAACTTTTTTAACAAATAAAAAACTGAAAAATTGGGCGTGCAAAATTATTCAGCCCCTTAACTTAATACTTTGTAGTGCCACCTTTTGCCAGAGCACCTTCTTCCACATGTTTGGTGTGTCTCCCAAGTGGCTTGTGGCAAACTTTAAACGACACTTTTTATGGATATCTTTAAGAAATGGCTTTCTTCTTGCCACTCTTCCATAAAGGCCAGATTTGTGCAGTATACGACTGATTGTTGTCCTATGGACAGAGTCTCCCGCCTCAGCTGTAGATCTCTGCAGTTCATCCAGAGTGATCATGGGCCTCTTGGCTGCATCTCTGATCAGTCTTCTCCTTGTATGAGCTGAAAGTTTAGAGGGACGGCCAGGTCTTGGTAGATTTGCAGTGGTCTGATACTCCTTTCATTTCAATATTATCGCTTGCACAGTGCTCCTTGGGATGTTTAAAGCTTGGGAGATCTTTTTGTATCCAAATCCGGCTTCAAATCCAAAACTTCTCCACAACAGTATCTCGGAACCTGCCTGGTGTGTTCCTTGTTCTTCATGATGCTCTCTTTAAACAGACCTCTGAGACTATGACAGTGCAGGTGCATTTATACGGAGACTTGATTACACACAGGTGGATTCCATTTATCATCATTAGTCATTTAGGTCAACATTGGATCATTCAGAGATCCTCACTGAACTTCTGGAGAGAGTTTGCTGCACTGAAAGTAAAGGAGCTGAATAATTTTGCACGTAATTTTTCAGTTTTTATTTGTTAAAAAAGTTTGAAATATCCAATAAATTTTGTTCCACTTCATGATTGTGTCCCACTTGTTGTTGATTCTGCACAAAAAATTACAGTTTTATATCTTTATGTTTGAAGCCTGAAATGTGGCAAAAGGTCGCAAAGTTCAAGGGAGCCAAATACTTTCGCAAGGCACTATATATATATATATATATATATATATATATATATATATATATATATATATATATATATATATATATATATATATATATACACACACACATGACCATAACCTTATTGATAATCATCTCAATAAGTTTTTTTCTGCTGGAAAAGGATATGGGAAGTTTCTTCCAGCCTGTCAGCTTTTCTTTTGTGTATAGCTAGCTATACTCCAGCTAGAGTCATTATTTTAGTTTATTTTAGTTTACTTTGTACACAGATATCTGTCCAAATTTCTTCATTTATGTTTAGGTCTTTTCAAGATGTGTAAAAATTTCTTACAGAGATTCTTATCACTGTCAACACTCAGAGGTAACTCTGAGGATCCTGTATGCAGTAAGGAACAAAGGCAGACTGAGAGTGGACAACCGGGATGTGTCTTTCTATCAAGATTTTTCTGCTGAAGTGGTAAAGACGGTAGTCCGCCGTGATAAGGATTTTCATCAGAACAAGACATCCACATCACTCTCAAACATAAAAGAAATCAACAACTACATTGAAGGACTACCTGAGTGAATAGACAGGTAAACCAGCCAACCTTCATTGAATGCTTGTTAACAAACACATGCCAAACAGTTAGTGACAATCTCACTACCTGTCACAGTTAGTGAAATTTCCTGGTGGGTCGAACCGGCTGTTGGGTGGTTTGTATAGTGATAACTTGACAGTGCCGTCAGGGAGTTAAACAAATGCTAGTGGATTCTTGTGGATGAGTGAAAAGTTGCCCCCGTCCAAAATAAAGCTCATTTTTATTTAAGATCATATTTATAAATATAAACCACATTTTGAACAATGGTCTTCAGATTAAAGCATGTTGCAGGTGTTTTTCTTCCCTATGTGCCTTCTATTGTTCTAGTGATAATTAAACCTGGTTCAGTCTGTGATAGTGCCGTTGAGGAGCAGAAGCAGGGCACACAGCTACACTAATTACAGATCTTTTAAAATGCAGCTCTAAGCCCTGAGCTCAGAATGCGGTCACTGCCTTTAACTATTGATATTTCTTACATGAAAGGCCTGTAAAAAAGAGACGCAGAGCTTCAGCTTGTTGAGGGGGTTTGTCTCAAAACCGAGGCAAGTTACTTTTACTCACAATGGCCACCTAAACAATTATATCATCGTCTAAAATGCCCCAGAATTCAGGGAACATCTTTTGATTAAAACTTTCTGGAGATCCCCCTGCTTCACAGTCCCACATACTAGTATCTGAATACACTCCCACAACATGCGTCTCTTTTACATCTCTGACCTTAAAACTGTAGTGATCTATTGTTTTGGGGGGGTTTACTGTGTTTGCGTATGTGGCGTGACCACGCTGAGCAGAGATGTTTTAGATGCTTAAGAGTCTGTATAAAAATAAAAACCAACTACGTCACCCTGGGAATTTCACCCAGAGAATATTGTGGAAACAAGGACACACAGGTTCACTCACTGATAAAGGAGACAAGATTCCCATATTTACAAACAGAGATTTATTTTATGTTAAGTGGCAGAACAAACAAATAAAACCCTGATAGAGTAAATTTAAAGGCTGAGGCTTACCAGTGAGGGGAAGTGTGAGGAATGGGGAGGCTACATCCAGTGAGAATTAGGGCACCCAAAACACGACACACGACACACACAAAAATGGGCAAAGCAAAGAAAAATATACGACTGTAGCACCACCACCAGGGGTCACCACTACCACCACATGGAACCTCAGCAACTGAAACAGATGATAAAAATCGTTAACAGAGATGGTGAAATCATAACGTAACAAGTCACAGTACTTAAACAAACAGCTCACACCACAATCAATAAAATTCATAAACACTCCCCCTGTACAAGGCAGGGGGTTCAGTCCAAATTAATCATAAAACAGTCCACTGGTGATGCCAAAGAACAAACAAACCGCAGCAAACAGAAACAAACAGACAAAATAGCAGCGAACAGCTGCTAAACAACACAGCAGCGACTAAGGAGGCCTACGTGGCTGTAAGGGAGTCATCAGGCCCGGATTGGCTAATCGGGAGCACCGGGAAAATTCCCGGTGGGCCGGTACGTTTGTTTGGCCGCGAGGGCCGTTGTTGTCATGGGACTGGGTTGAAATATTTTTTATTATTTTACTGCAGTCCCACTCTTTTAATATTTTCTCGCAGAGTGCAGTCTGCAAGACAATGATGACGTTTTGACTCCCTGGCCCCGCCCCCTGACACGGCCTCTTGCAAGTTGCTCAAAAAAAAATAAAAAATCGCATTAAAAAATGGATAACAGAAAGCGCAAAGGCAGCGCTGAAAAGGTCAGAATTATTTAAAAAAAAAAAAAAAGCTTTGGAAACTGACGCGGCCAAATGTTCAAAGCTGAGCACATATTTTCTCAACAAAACAAACGAAGACGACGAGGCGGGTAAGTAAGCTAACATAGGTAGTTAGGAGCAGTGCAAGATGCTAGCGACCGTGCAAAACAACGTCGTATGTAAACCACCGTTCATGTATCAAAGTTTTTCTTGTAGCTCTTCAGCAGCAGCCTCTAGTACCATTTGCTGCCAACAGTGAAGAGCGAGGCCCAGAAACGTGCCCAAGCTCCAGTCATGAGCCCATCACACCAGAATGGGCAGGTAGGATTGTCATTCAGAAGAAATAATAGTAATGAAGAGCCCTGCTCAATGAAAATCATTTTCTTACTTGTTTCCAGTTCAAATATCTAAATATTCTTAATTCAAGATACATTTACAAGTGAAATGGCAGGAGAAATTATGTCTTGTTTTCTGGAGAAAAAAAAAACTAAAAATTAAGTGATTTTTGTTTTTTGTTGCTTAAAAGCTAAAACTAAAACAATTATTTTTCTTACCCCATTGGCAGATAATGTAACTTGGTTTAAGCAAAAAAAATTACTTAATTTTAAAGTGTTTATTCATACTTGTTCACTAAATCTTGATGTAAGTTTTTTTTAAAGATATTTGGACTGGAAACAAGACAAAAATACTGTAGAAAACAATGTGCCTATTGCAGACTTGTATTCTTAGGTGTTAATTTTATTATTTTAATATAGTCAGTCGGGAACTAAAGTGGGCCGGTCTATGGCATGAAACTCCAGCGCTGAAAATGAGTCCCAATCCTGGGTTAGGGTATCCCTGGGAGTCATACTAGGGTTAAATCCACCAAAAAGGACACCGAAATAAACATAGCCGTGGCCGGCTCCTACCTGTTTACCTGACAACGCAAGCGTAGCAAAGGGGAGTGGCGTGACAAAAGCAGAGAGCGAACTACCGGTAAGAAAGCGCTTTTATAGGAGACCTGGCTAAGTGCCTCTTAAAGCCACAGTGCCCTTAAGCCCATCGCAGAACTCTGCGAGTGGAACACCATTTTCACACACACCAACACAATCTCTGTTACACTCTTTAACTTACATTTACACGTTTAGTAATTCTCATGCATCAACATACACATATAATAAACATATCTTCCAATCTCTGATGAGGATTATTTAACAAACAAGCCAACGTAAGTCTGGAAGAAAAGAGTCCCTGAAGACGTCTAACTCCAAAATGTTGCTTTGTAAAAACTTTTTGTAAAAAAAACGAAATTTAAAAGGTTAAGACATCAAATGTATCAGGATCATCTGTTTTGGAAATTGTTACATGCAGGGGATATTTGTTTCTGCCTCCCTGCTCCTATCTTTCCTCCTCCCTTATTTGCTCTCAGGTGCTGTGAGTGGAACCTGTTTGCCACACCCTGGTTGGATAATTCACTACCTGGAGCAGCCAATCAGGGCCTGGCTCAAGATTTAAAAAGGAAGCACCTGGAGCTGCATGCTCTCTCTTGCTCTCTCTCGCATTGTTTGAATGGTCTTTGTATTTGTAAATCACATGTTGTTGGTTGGGAGGTTGGCAGGTGAGTGGGTACCCTATACATTTTTGCACCACGTAGAAAATTTATGTTTAGCCCACTAGGTTTATTGGTTGTTGCCACCCGTGTATGTTTTGGAGTACAGACCTTTTATTTAGATTGTTTAAACCAGGACTTTTGTTTGTTGTTTTAGTTCTCTGCTCAGTTAGTTAGTTAGGCTCTGTTTTGTTATATTTGTTTCTTTGATTTGGCACAACCATACAGCCTTCCTCCCTCCACTTTTGTTGGTTGTTTTATTTTTGTGTGTGTTTGGACCAATAAAAGCCAAACACCAAAACTCTATGACCTTGACTCTCTGTTTGTCTTGTACAACCTTGTCTTCATCAACTGAGGACATAACAGAAGTCAAGCTCATAAAACACTTGTGGTGTGGTTAGCAACCCAGTGTTACAAGCATGCTAACATTCTACTTCGCCCACCTACGGGCTTCGCTAGTGGTTACCTCTTTCTGGCGCCAGCCAGACTTCTGAGAAAGATCAAAGCATTTACCGTGCCAATTATGCCAATGTACTGGCACAGCCTCAGGCGCTATATAAACCCCCTCGCCCAACGCTCTCCCTTCTTCTCTCTCAGCACTTCTGAGATCTCTAAAAGAGTGAAGACTATACGAAGTTAGAAGAATGGATTGTGCCCAAGATTTGGCACCTACCGGTGTCAGGCAACATCGCTCCTGCCGCTCCTGCTGCGCCCGGCTGCTGCCCGAGGACGGCCACGACTGTTGCTTCACCTGCCTCGGATGGCCACGCACCTTTTCCAAATGCGTGAGGCAGCACTGGAGCCGCTCCATCATCAGAGTCTCAGGATCCTGACTTACATAGACGATTGGCTCATCCTTGCTCTCTCACGCCAGGAGGCCGTGGAGCATACGGACAGAGTACTGCGTCACATCTTGAAGCTGGGGTTCGTTGTGAACCAGACCAAGAGCTCGTTGTTGCAAGTTCAACAGGTGACGTACCTGGGACTGGAGTTGGATGCACAGACCATGCACGCACGGCTCTCCGTGAAGAGACAGGTGGCGCTCAGGAGTCTGGCTCAAAAGCTGGTGGTAGCTCCATCGGCACCGTCTTGTCTGGTCCGGTCCCTACTGGGCATGATAGCGGCAGCTCACCCAGTGGTACACTTGGGGCTCCTTCATATGAGGGGGCTCCAACGCTGGTTTGCTCAGCTCAGATTGCATCCCAAGTAGGACAGACAGACAGTGGGTCTCACTGTCCTCGGGGGCTCGGCAGGACCTGGAATTCTGGCTCACACCGGACCGTCTCCAACTGGGAGTGCGCATGGGGTCCGTCCCACTATGTGGAGGTGTACACAGACGCTTCGCTCACCGGATGGGGCGGGACCTTAGGCTGACTCACAGGGGCGGGGCCTGGGAGCCAACGCTATTCCATATCAATGTACTGGAGATGGTGGCGGTGCAAAGGGTGCTTCTGCACTTTGCCCCCAGCCTGAAAGGAGATCATGTGATGGTCAGGTCGGACAACACAACAGTTGTGGCCAACCTGAACAAGCAGGGAGGAACCAGGTCACCCCTCCTTCATCGGAGGTCCTAATGTGGGCGGACACACACCTAAGGGCTCTCTAAGGGCGCGGCATGTGCCCGGGATACTCAACGCAGGGGCAGACAGGATGTCCCGGGGTGGCCCTCTACGCGACGAATGGGACTTTGCGCCGAAGGTTGCACGACAGATTTGGTGCCAGTTCGGTCAGCCTGTGGCCGACCTATTTGCCAGTGCAGAGAACGCACAGTGCCAACTCTGGTTCACGCTGAGGTCGTCAGAAGACCCACCGCTAGGGGTGGACGCGCTGGCTCAAGAGTCATGGCCCATAGGCCTCCTTCCCGCCACTACGCCTCTTGGCCTCTCTGCTTCACCGGGTAAGGTCGCAGGGCCTTCACATCCTGGTGTTGGCTCCGGACAGTCCGGGTACCATTCGGCACCTGGACCTGGTGCAGATGGCGGTGACGGACCCGTGGCCTCTCCCCAACCAACACGACACACTGCTGCAGGCCGGGGGTTCCCTTCAGTCCTGACCATTCCTGACCCGCAGGCTCCTAGTCTGGAGGTTGAAAGGGGGAGGCTTATGAGTATAGGACTTCCTGTGGTGTCCACCATCCAGTGTGTAGGGCTCCTTCCATGGCCAGGGCATACAGCACCCGTTGGTGTCTCTTTGCCGCTTGGTGTGGGGAAAGGACGTTGGACCCCTGTAGCTCTTCAGTCAATGTAGTCCTGGAATTTCTACAGGGACTTATGGATAGTCGTCGTGCCGCATCTACTCTGGCGGTGTTTGCAGCAGCCATCACGACGGGCGATTGTGGGGGTATGCCCCAAGCGGCCTGCTCAAGGCCGCTCTCCCCCAGCCTTGATCAGGGAACACTCTACCCGAGGGGTTGCCACGTTGGTGGCTCTGCCTAGGGGTGTCTCTGTGGAGGATATATGCTTGGCGGCATCTTGGTCCTCTGTGTCCACGTTTGTGCGGTCGTCACCTAGGCTGGCGCACACTGCAGATGTTATTGTTATTGCGGCTGAGGACACTTGTAACTGCAGCGGGTGGCGGTTCTTGTTTTGGGTGTGTTTGTCCGGCAAGCCGTGTGGGGTTGGGAGAGGAGGTCACGGGTTCGGCCGGGCAGGATGGATGCTTTTAAGGGAGGCGGTCCATCCCCCGACCATAGACACTGACGTTTTGGAGTTTGAACAGGGTGCCAGGATGCTCTTAAGAGAGGTGGTCCTGGGCATGGCTTGATTAGGCTCACAGGTGACAGCGTCAGATGATCTTGGGAGAGGCGGTCTGGACGCCGTTGCCTGTAGTGGGGTGTGCTCGGCTGCTCTTGGGAGAGGCGGGCCCGCATTGCTCCTGAGGATGTTTGTTCCCGTGCCAATCGTTGTGAACCTGTCCAGCTGGGAGTACATTGATCTCCTACGGCCTCGGTAGGTAACCACTAGCGAAGCCCGTAGGTGGGCGGAGCACACACGAAGTAGAAATTATAGTTACCTGATGTAACTACAGTTCTACGAGTGTGTGCGTAGCCCACCTACTCTCAGCCCCAGCTGGACTGCTTCCCTCTTTTGAGCTGGTTCGAAGAAGGATGAGCGTTGGGCGAGGGGGTTTATATAGCCCCTGAGGCTGTGCCAGTACGTTGGCATGATAGGCGCGGTGAATGCTTTGATCTTTCTCAGAAGTCTGGCTGGCGCCAGAGAGAGGTAACCACTGGCGAAGCCCGTAGGTGGGCTACGCACCCACTCGTATAACTGTAGTTACATCAGGTAACTATAATTTATTTAGCTTTAGAAAACTGAAAACAAAACACCACAATTATTATACATGGTCTGTATCTTAACTTTTCAATAAAAAGAAAACCAGCTCACAGTGTTTTTATCCCCAAAGCAGATCTCAGTTTGGCTGTAGATAGGGTTATGAAAACTCTTGTTTTATTGAAAATGTAAAAAAGTCTCTGGATAGGGCTGATGTGGTGGGAGCTGTATTCCTCAACCTTAAATACAATTGATACAATCAATCATAGCTTGCTTTTAACCAAAATATCATCTGTTAATTTCTCTACTGAGGCAGTACATTGGTTTGCATGTGTTAAAGTTACCCAGAATAAATCTTCCATCTTGAACATCAAAATAGGCACACCACAGGGCTCTATACTTGGTTCTTTGCTGTAAAGTCTTCATAAATGTCCTGCCTTTAAACTGCTCAACTGCCAGCTTCCAGCTCTCTTCAAATCTCAACTGTCCCTAAAAGTTACATGTTTCAGATTTTTGTGTGTGTTTGTGTCTTCCCACTCCAACCCCCATTCAATTTATGTGTGACTCTCTATCGCCCCCCATTGGATGTGTATGGAATTGACTATGACCCCAATTGGAGGGTTTATTGTTTAGTGTATGATTTAAGGACCCCAAACAGTTATCTTGCATTTTGCCTGATCAGAATTATAATTAAAAATTATATTTATAATTATAATTATAATTATATTTATTTATATACAATAAATGCACCATATGCCGTATCACTTGCTGTAATATCTTATTATATGCTATTTGTTAGATCTAGAATGGTATATGCTATTGCAGCATGGGTCATTTTTCACTGTTCAGGTTAGGAACAGTTTTGGGCCCTCTCTAACACATTCAGTGGAAAGGCTAGATATCTTTGCCTTCTTAGTAAACCCCTCTCCAGCACTAACGCTTCATCCTGGCTACCATATTGTTTGTAGGTTTGGGGCTGGCAATGCAATGGCCCTTGGTCCGGCTTCAGTGGATTGGCTGTGCCTATGGAATGCAGAAGAAAAGCTCATTTTGGTGAACCTTTAGGAATTTCATTGTTTTCTGAATAAATTTGTATTTAAATGTGATCTGATCTCCACCTAAGTCAAGGTTATTGAGAGGTTATCATTCAACATTCAAAATGGCAGTGGAAAAAGTAAGTGAACCCATGAGTTAATAACTGTCTTTTTCCAAATAGTTCAATCTTAGTTTCATCCGTCTACAAACATTAACGGTTTTGTAGACTCATGAACAGAGACGTTAGCAAGTTCCAATTATGCCTTCAAATCTTTGGCTGTCATTCGTGGTTGTTTCTTTACCTCACTGAGTCTTTGTTGTGCACTTGGTATCATTTTGACTGGGCGCCCACTTCTTGGTAGAGTAGCGAAAATCCCAAAGTGTCTCCATTTGTAGATTGTTTGCCAAACTGTAGACTGGTGAATTTCTAATGTCTTTAAGATAACTTTGTAACCCTTTGCAGCTTTATGTAAAGCTACAATTCTTGATCGTAGCTCCTCTAAAAGCTTTTTGTCGAGGCACGGCTCACATATGCGTGTTCTTCTTCTGCAGAGCAAACTCCAAACCAATAAGCTCCAGTAAGCTTTTTGAGGTCATTAACTCACGGGTTCACATACTTTTTCCACAAGCACTAAGAGGTTTTTTGGTTGTTCTCAATAAAGACGTGAAAGATCATAATTTCTTTGTGTAATTATTTTTAGACAGATTATGTTTGTCAATACCCTGGATTTAGATGAAGATTAGATAACATTTTAAGACAAATTTATTCGAAAAACAATAAAATCTATAGTATATCTATAGTTTTAAATCTTTAGGAACAATCTTTGTAGTAGCTTTTAACAAGACACACACAGAGTTTATGAATTAGTATGGTATTTGTTTGAGCTAATTGTAAATGCAACAGCCAGCCATACTTAACCCTATTGAAGTCCAGAGGCAAATGGAGGCCAAGATTCTCAGCCTCCATTTTGAATTGGTGAAAGGAACCATCTGCTAACTATAGGGGTATATTGGCTATATTTTGTATTTGCTTTATTTTCCATGTATTGATTTACTTATTGTTTGCCTTAGTTATATTTATTTGTACATACATTTCCTCTGTCTTTCTTTTGGGGCTCTAATGGGGTTTACACTGTAAATATGTACAGTTACTTTATGTTGTTTCCCTATAGTTGTTCCGTCTTTTGTGTTGGGTATTTAAGCAGGTGTGTTTGTATTTGATAGTTGCTGTGTGTATTGGCACAGGAATGTAAAGTAAAGTAAAGTAAAGTAAATGGCAGAGTAAAAGCCATGGTTTTATAATTTTGAGTCTGTCTCCATCAATATTTTGAATGCCTCCAACAGCCATGCTGACACCTCCTTGCACAAGCTCAGGCTCTTTCCCAATTAGTGAGGTGATGTTCTACATCCCTAAAGCCAGTTTCCATGTCCAGAGATTGGGTGGTTGGGGCCCTTGCCTTTGACTGCTGCCCAATCCACTATGAACCGGCTCCTCTTGCAGGTTGTGGGCCCATGGGAGGGCAGCCTCACATTGCTCATTTGGGCTGAGCCCTGCCTGGTCCCATTTGGAGATTAACAGGCTCATGCCACTGCTAGATATTAACTAAATTGACTGGGTCAAGACAGGCGACGGGGCCTTAAACAGTAAAGCCCTGAGGCTAGAATTGCACTAAAATCTAGCGGACTCTGAGATTTGTATCAAAAACACTGTTTTTTTAGCATGATCAGTACAAACCCAATTCCCAAAAAGTTGGGATACTGTACAAATTTTGAATTAAAAAAAAGAATGCGATATTTTACAAATCCCATAAACTTATATTTTATTTACAATAGAATATAGATAACATATCAAATGTTAAATTTTGAAATGTCATGCCAAATATTGGCTCAGTTTGGATTTCATGACAGCTACACATTCCAAAAAAGTTGGGACAGGTAGCAATAATAGGCTGGAAAAGTTAAATGTACATATAAGGAACAGCTGGAGGACAAATTTGCAAGTTATTATGTCAATTGGCAACATGCTTGGGTATATAAAGAGCCTTTCAGAGTGGCAGTGTCTCTCAGACGTCAAGATGGGCATTCCCCCCATGCTGCGGTAAAAAATAGTGGAGCAATATCAGAAAAAGAGTTTTCTCAGAAAGAAAATGCAAAGAGTTTGAAGTTATCAGCATCTACAGTGCATAATATCATCCAAAGATTCAGAGAATCTGGAACAATCTCTGTGCGTAAGGGTCAAGGCTGAAAAACCAGACTGGATGCCCGTGATCTTCTGTATCACACTGCATCACAAACAGGAATGCTACTGTAATGGAAATTACAACATGGACTCAGGAATACTTCCAGAAAACATTGTTGGTGAACACAATCCACCGGGCCATTCGCCATTGCCGACTAAATCTCTATAGGTAAAAAAGAAGCCATATCTAAACATGATCCAGAAATGCAGGTGTTTTCTCTGGAGCCAAGGCTCATTTAAAATGGACTGTGGTAAAGTGGAAAACTGTTCTATGGTCAGATCAATCAAAATTAGAAGTCTTTTTGTAAAACTGGGACGCCATGTCATCCGGACTAAAGAGGACAAGGACAACCCAAGTTGTTATCAGCGATCAGTTTAGAAGCCTGCATCTCTGATGGTCTGGGGTTGTATAAGTGCGTGTGGCATGGGCAGCTTACACATCTGGAAAGGCACCATCAATGCTGAAAGGTACATCCAAGTTCTAGAGCAACATTTGCTCCCATCCAGACGTTGTCTCTTTCAGGGAAGACCTTGCATTTTCCAACATGACAAAGCCAGACCACATAGTGCAATTACAACATCATGGCTGCGTAGAAGAAGGATCTGGTACTGAAATGGCCGGCCTGCAGTACATATGGTGCATCATAGGATGCACCAAAGAAGACCTAAGACAGTTAAACAACTAAAAGCCTGTATTAGACAAGAATGGGACAACATTCCTATTCTTAAACTTAGGAAACATAATAATAATTAAAGCCGCAAGCGGCGATAAAGGCCCTCGCCTCCCTTGAGACCGTGGGGACACATGCACTCGGAGGATTGCATTTCGTGCTTTAAAGCGTAAACTTCACAGTAATGTCAAATAACCGGGCCTGTGCAACTGCTGGGGCCTGCTACACCACCTGGTAATTTAGAGTTAAAGGTCTCCACAATCCCTGGTTTTCCTGGGAGCTGTCTGAACCTTTGAAAATAATAGATTATGCTTGGGCTAAGGCGAGAAAAACAAAGTACTGGCTGGAGATTTGAGATGACTCAGGAATCGCTGCACCCCCCTGTTTAAAAAGGCAAAATGTAAATATTACTTGTCTAAAAGTACATGGTTACAGGTTCCAAAGGATTCTGAGGAGTTTTCTAAGGGGCTGTCCACACGGAGACACAAATCACTGTATCCATATACATTTTGTATCGTATTGGCCTTTCGTCCACACGGATCCGGTGTTTTGGGAGACTGAATCCGCTATTTTTTGAAACAGGGTTCTAAAGTGGATAAATCTTTCGACAACACCTTTGACACCCTTGCGTGTGTCGTGTGTACAGCCAATCCGTATATTTTGTGAAAACGATGATGTCATCGCATCACGTGTCGGCCTCATCGCACGTAACAGCAACAACAATAATGGCGGACTACATGATTGAGTTCGTGCTGCAGAAGCTACTAAGCCTACTAGCTTTATTACAGCAAAATCTATTGCTTCTATGCAGTTGTGGTGAGCAACAAGCGATAATGGACAACACCATACGCCACATGCTCTTAGATCCACCGCGAAAGAGAACCAGGAGAGCAACCTGGAGAAAATGAATGGAGAGAGAATTTCCGCATGTCCAAAGCACTCAGAACTCAGTCCGTATATTGAAGAGCAAACAACAAACATGAGGGCACCAATTACTACAGTCTAAATAAATGACTGCAACAATTTGAGAACTTGTTTTTATTAGAAAAGAAATATTTAGGTCTCCGTCTTCTTCTGCAGCGCTCAAGGTTATGCACATGCTCAAAGTCTTCTTCTCCGTGTATAGTGTATATCTGTGGCAGAATTCCAGCGCCCCATACTGGTCTGGCATATATACTACATCGTTTTCAGCCGGTCGTGTGTACGCAGATATTTTCTTGAGACGACGCCGTCTCAAGATCGGATAGGGGATGCACTGGCTTCGTGTGGACATAGCCTAAGACTCTAGCCGTGGCTCTGGAGGGGCCTCCTCTAAAGGAAGGATCCTGGCAATTGGGAAATGGCATTTATTTCCCAAAGGTTGCCTCTTCACAGACTCATTACGACCACAGCCACAAATGTATCAAAAAACAAATTGATAACTTTTTTTTGCACACGTGTCTAGATGATACTCACCAAATTTGGAGCTGTTTAGATGAAAAGCCTTTAGACATAAGGGGTGCGATTTAGGTGGTCACGCATTCCACCCAACATAGTAGATTTTCTGTTGAGTTTACGGTATGGCTGTAATAAACTTTTCTGTTTGCCCTGAGGTGTCCTATGGATGTACCAAGTTTTGTATTTCTACATTGGAAAAATTTACTTTCATTTTCCATAGGACCAATGTATTTTGACTTTTCTAGGGGTCGCCACTGAGTCATTTTTCATATTTTTTTTTCGGGGACTTCAAATACATAAATTTTTGCCGGGCTTGAAGTCTGGGACCAATAAAAATGACTTTTAGTTGCACGTTTACTGGGTCAAATTGAAAATCATTTTGCAGAAAAATTATAATAAAAAAATTAAAGCCGCAAGCGGCGATAAAGGCCCTCACCTCCCTTGAGACCGCGGGGACACATATATTCGGAGGATTGCATGTCGTGCTTTAAAGCAAATTTGGAGCTGTTTAGATGAAAACCCTTTAGCACAAAGTGTACGATTTAGGTGGTCATGTATTCCACCCAACATTGATTTTCTGTTGAGTTTACGGTATGGCTGTAATAAACTTTTCTGTTTGCCCTAAGGGGTCCTATGGATGTACCAAGTTTTGTATTTCTACATTGGAAAAATTTACTTTCATTTTCCATAGAACCAATTATTTTGACTTTTCTAGGGGTCGCCACTGAGTCATTTTTCCTATTTTTTTTTCAGGGACTTCAAATACATACATTTTTGCCGGGCTTGAAGTCTGGGACCAATAAAAATGACTTTTAGTTGCACGTTTACTGGGTCAAATTGAAAATCATTTTTCAGAAATATTATAATAAAAAAATATATACCAAATTATAATAAAAAAAAATATACCTCGAGCAAAAACGACAAGAAAAACGCCTGTCTATTTTACACACATGTGTTTAGCTCATTTTGCCCAAGTTTGGTGTCTGTGGAATGAAGCAGCTATTTTCTGTTGTTTTTTAAAAGAGAGGTTGTATTCTAAGTCGGTTCAAGAGATTCAAGATTCAAGATTTTTTATTCGTCACATACTAAATTATATACAGCATATATAACCAGCAGTGAAATGTGAGTCAGGTCCGCTCCATGGACAGTGCAATTATTAGGAAAACACACAGATGAAAATATACATAAATGTAGCTATGTAAGAATGAAATAAAAGTAAACAATAAAAATATAAGAATAAAATCTAAAAATATAAAAAGTGTGTAATGTGGGAATAAATCTAGATCGAAATAATGTACATGAATGTAAACTGTAGACTTAAAATATTAAAAATGTACAGGGATGTACAGTGTGCATATATGCATTTAGCTGTGGTCTTAAATATTAAGAATCACATGAAGGTGCAGGAAGCAAATGTGCAAAACAGTTTGTAAAACAGAGTGACACTGTCAGTGTGTCAATGTGAGGTGGCTGGTTTAGGAGTTCAAGAGCCTGATGGCCTGTGGGAAAAACCTCCTAAGTCTCAGTTTTTTATCAGGCTGCGTAGCGCTACCAGATGGCAGCAGAGTGAAAATATGATTACTGGGGTGGGTGGAGTCTTTGGTGATTTTTGCAGCTCTGCTTCTGCAGCGTTTGTGGTAGATGTCCTGCAGAGAGGGAGAGCAGACCCTGAAATGCGCTCAGCTACGCACAACTCTCTGCAGGGCTTTGCAGTCTTGACTGGAGCTGTTCCCATACCACACAGAGATACATTGAGTCAATATACTTTCTATAGCTCCAGAATAGAAAGTTTTCAGGATTGCTGGTGAGACCCTGAATTTCCTCAGCTGCGAGATAGTACAGTCTTGCCTGGCTTTATTATTTACCTGAGTTTGAGTGTGAGTAGTCCAAGTCAGGTCCTCAGTGATGTTTACACCAAGGTACTTGAAGCTACTCACCCTCTCCACAGGGGTCCCGCCTATTGTAAGAGGAGTGTAGGGATGCTGCTGCGTCTTCCTGAAGTCTACAATCAGTTCTTTTGTTTTGCTCACATTCAGGGAGAGGCAGTTGTCCTGGCACCATGATGTTAATTTCCCTACTTCATCCAAGCATGCGGTCTCATTGTTGTTGTGAATGAGGCCCAGAACCACAGTATCATCAGCAATTTGATAATGGATGTGGAGCTGTGCGAGGACAGGTGTGTAGAGGGAGTAGAGCAGGGGACTCAGGACACAGCCCTGTGGGGCTCCTACGTTCAGTGTGATGGAGCTGGAGGTGTACTGGCCTAGTTTCACCACTTGAGGTCTGCCGGTGAGGAAATCAAGGATCCAGTTGCAAAGTGAAGGATTCAGTCCGAGGTCTATGAGTTTGGAAGCTAGCTTAATGGGGACTATAGTATTAAAAGCTGAGCTATAGTCAATAAATAGCAGTCTTACATAGTTCCTGTCTGTCAATATGTGTGAGAGAAGAGTGCAGGATGGAGAGATGGCATCATCTGTGGATCTGTTAGGGCGATAAGCAAACTGAAGGGGGTCCAAAGTATCCGGGATGGAGGAGCAGATGACGTTTTTAACCAGTCCCTCAAAGACCTTCATGACTATTGATGAAGACCTTCATGACTATTGAAGATTCACATCTTCAATTTAAAATGGCCGCCTTCCCGTGTGTGATAAGGTGTGGTCCCCTTTGGCTTTTATGTTCATAAGCCCATACTGGATGTGTGTACCAAGTTTCATTTGCCTACGACAAACTAAAATTTTCACTTCCCATTGACTTTTTCCACATATTTGGGACGTTGCTATGGCAACACATTTATAGATAGGGGGTGGTTGTCATTGGCTTTTATGCTCGTCATGACATAAGAGATGTGTGTACCAAATTTTATGTCTCTATGACAAACTAAATTCTTGGGTCCCATTATAAGTTTGTAGGGGGCGCTGGAGAGCCATTTCTAAAGATAACCCTTTTATTTACATATTTTTGTGTTCAGGTCATAAATGTGCATAAACGCCTTTTTGGGTCCAACTCGATCCGAGAAGCCGTTTGAGAGTTAAGAGACATTTTATTTTCACAAAAATGGCCACCTCGTTACAGGCTTACCACACCCATACCCGATAAGATATCAACAACAAAGTCACAACTTTGGTTGGCACGTGTCTAGATGATACTCACCAAATTTGGGGCCATTTAGATTAAAACACAATGATTTGCATCTTGTTGCGCAGAAGTGCGATTTTAGTGCCCATGCGTTTCACCCCACATGGCGGACTTCCTGTTGAGTTTAGGGTGTGGCTGTCATTGACTTTTCTGTTTGCCCTGAGGTGTCCTATGGATGTACCAAGTTTCATTTTTCTACGTTGGAAAAAAGTTACTTTCACTTTCCATAGGCCCAATGTATTTTGACTTTTCTAGGGTCGCCACTGAGTCATTTTTTCGTATTTTTTTCCGGGGACTTCAAATACATCAATTTTTCGCCGGGCTTGAAGTCTGGGCCCAATAAAAATGACTTTTACTTGTCATGTTCACTGGGTCAAATTGAGGATCATTTTGCAGAAAAATTATAATAAAAAATATATAAATTATAATAAAAAAAATATAACTCGAGCAAAAAGTCTAGAAAAACACTTGTCTATTTTACATACATGTGTTTAGCTCATTTTGCCCAAGTTTGGTGTCTGTGGAATGAAGCAGCTATTTTTTGTTGTTTTATAAAAAGAGGTGTATTCTAAGTCGGACCAAATTTTCAATTCAAAATGGCCGCCTTCTTCCGTGTGTGATAGGGTGTGGTCCCCATTGGCTTTTTTCATAAGCCCATGGTGAATCTGTGTACTAAGTTTCATTTGCCTACGACAAACTAAAATTTTCACTTCCCATTGACTTTTTCCAAATATTTGGAGCGTTGCTATGGCAACACATTTATAGATAGGGGTTGTCATTACATAAGAGATGTGTGTACCAAATGTCTCTATGACAAACTAAATTCTTGGGTCCCATTATAAGTTTGTAGGGGCGCTGGAGAGCCATTTCTAAAGATAACCCTTTTATTTACATATTTTTGTGTTCAGGTCATGAATGTGCACAAACGCCTTTTGGGTCCAACTCGATCCGAGAAGGCGTTTGAGAGATTTTCACAAAAATGGCCACCTCGTTACAGGCTTGCCACACCCATACCGATAAGATATCAACAACAAAGTCACAACTTTGGTTGGCACACGTGTCTAGATGATACTCACCAAATTTGGGGCCATTTAGATTAAAACACAATGATTTGCATCTTTCTGCAAGTGCGATTTTAGTGGCGCGTTTCACCCCATGGCGGACTTCCTGTTAAGTTTAGGGTGTGACTGTCATTGACTTTTCTGTTTGCCCTGAGGTGTCCTATGGATGTACCAAGTTTCATTTTTCTACGTTGGAAAAAAGTTACTTTCACTTTCCATAGGCCCAATGTATTTTGATTTTGTAGGGTCGCCACTGAGTAATTTTCAGATATTTTTGGCGACTTCAAATACATCAATTTTCGCCGGGCTTGAAAGCTGGGCCCAATAAAATGACTTTTCGTTCATGTTCACTGGGTCAAATTTAGGATCATAGGTGGAAAAGAAAATAAAAAAAAAAAAAAAAAAAAAAAAAAAATCCGAGCAAAAACAATAGGCCCTCCCGGTCATCACCGGCTCGGGCCTAATTAAAGCATGCGGCGATAAAGGCCCTCGCCTCCTTGAGACGCGAGGACACATGCACTCGGAGGATTTCATTTCGTGCTTTAAAGCGTAAACTTCACGGTAATGTCAAATAACCGGGCCTGTGCTACTGCTTGGGCCTGCTACACCACCTTGTAACCTAACTTTAGAGTTAAAGGTCTCCACAATCTCTGGTTTTCCTGGGAGCTGTCTGAACCTTTGGAAATAATAGATTATGCTTGGGCTAAAGGCGAGAAAAACAAAGTACTGGCTGGAGATTTGAGATGACTCAGGAATCGCTGCACCCCCCTGTTTAAAAAGACAAAATGTAAATATAACTTGTCTAAAAGTACAAGGTTACAAGTTCCAAAGGATTCTGAGGAGTTTTCTAAGACTCTAGCCTTGGCTCTGGAGGGGCCTTCTCTAAAGGAAGGATCCTGGCAATTGGGAAATGGCATTTATTTCCCAAAGAAATGGCTGCCTCTTCACAGACTCATTACGACCACAGCCACAAATCTATCAAAAAACAAATTGATAATTTTTTTTGGCACACGTGTCTAGATGATACTCACCAAATTTGGAGCTGTTTAGATGAAAAGCCTTTAGACACAAGGGGTGCAATTTAGGTGGTCACGCATACACCCAACATAGTAGATTTCCTGTTGAGTTTACGGTATGGCTGTAATAAACTTTTCTGTTCGCCCTGAGGTGTCCTATGGATGTACCAAGTTTCATTTTTCTATGTTGGAAAAAAGTTACTTTCACTTTCCATAGGCCCAATGTATTTTGACTGACCCATTGGCTTTTTTGTTCATAAGCCCATGCTGGATGTGTGTACCACTGGGTCAAATTTAGGATCATAGGTCGACAAGAAAGATAAAAAAAAAAAAAAAAAAATCTGAGCAAAAACAATAGGCCCTCCCGGCCATCACCGGCTCGGGCCTAATTATATACTTTCTTTGCTCGTCGTCGGACAGTTTTGTTTGACTTGTTTTGTCAGAGAAAATATCTATCTATCTATCTATCTATCTATCTATCTATCTATCTATCTATCTATCTATCTATCTATCTATCTATCTATCTATCTATCTATCTATCTATACATCTATCTATCTATCTATCTATCTATCTAGCTATCTATCTAAATAATGATATATATATATATCAATAATATGTATATAATTATTCATGCAATATGTATAATGTGCATTGTATTAAAAAATAATTGGAGTTTTGATATTTAAATTTGTCTTAAGGTAGAATAATGCTTTTATCTGTTAAACACTTATTCTAATGTACTAATTATATTATGTATTTGTTCTCTACTTTTCCTTAACCAGACCAGACCCCGTTACTGCAGGATTAACCTGAGTGTCCCAGTTTTGGACCGTTTCTTCAGCCAGGAAGATCCCCGACCAGACTTTCTGAGCAGGGAGTCTCTGGCAGTGTTGCAGAACCTCCTGAACCAGGAGAGAAGGCATGGGTGGGGTGCTACAATAGAGACCCTGGTGTTTCTCTTCTGGTTGGCCAGTGGAGCATCCTACAGGGTGGTCTCAAGAGTTTTGGGATGCCCTGGTCCACCGTCCACTACATTGTCCACCGAGTGACTGAGGAGGTGGTGGCCATTCGCCACAAGGTCATCTTCCTCCCGAAGACCCGAGCACCTGGAAGAAGTGTCCCGCGTGTTTGCAGGGCTGGCACGCCACAGAGCTTTTTTCAAAGCTGCAGGTGCCATCGACGGCTGTCACATCCGCATCAAGCCTCCGGCGGCCCTGATGGTCAGTGCTACAGAAACAGGAAACTGTTTCCATCCATAGTCCTTCAGGCTGTTTGTGACCATCAGGGCCGCTTCATCGATACGTCGTGGGCTGGCCTGGATCGGTGCACAACTCCAGGGTGCTCCGCCACAGCCCACTGTATGCTCAGTCCTCCTACCCTCCTCCAGGGCATTTAATCTTGGCCGATGGAGGATATCCATGCCTCCAACGGCCTCTCCCCTCATCACTCCTTTCAAGAGGCAGGTGCAAGGTGTGGCAGCCCAGCGCTTTAACAGCCATCATTCAGGGCACGCTCCATTATAGAGCGTGCTTTTGGAATGATGAAGACAAGGTTCGATCCATCTTCCTGCAAGCGCTGGAGGTGCACTACACCTTTGTTCCTCATGTAAGTTACCAGCCAGTGTTATATTAAATTTTTTTCAATATCACAATATACTAATTTTATATATGCTATTGCAGGTTGTGACAGCATGCACCATCCTCCACAACATCTGCCTCAGTGCCGGAGTGTTGGCACCTGAGGATGAGCCTGAGGATGATGTGGAGGAAGATGAGGGGGAGGCTGACATGGAGGCCGTCAGCGGTGCTCAGTGGCGGGACCAACTTTGTGCTGAGGTGTCTGCCCTGGAGGTTGTACCATCAGGTCATGACTACCTTTAACCAGCAAGTAAACAATAACTTTAATATCTTATTTAAAAAGTACTTTGTCATGAAAGGATTGGATTCAATTTCTCCTGTTTACATATGTATTAATGCATGTTACAGATGTGACAGCCGTTGATTAAGTTGCTCTGCAAACCCTGCTGGTGGACGATGTAGTGGACAATGGGAGGAGACATCCTGAAGCTCTCTGCAGACCACCCTGTGATGTTTCACTCGCCAACCAGAGGACCAGCCACGGATCCCTGCTGCACTCCATCCATGTCCCTCATCTTTTCAGCGGCTCCAGCAACACTGCCAGGGACTCCCTGTTGTCCTGTAAATAGTTCTGTAAATAGTTTCTGTGTGTTCTTGAATTTTGTTACATCAATTTTGTTTTCTGAATGTTATTAAATAATGATACACTTAATTTTCTTTACAAATGTTCCTTTTACTTTGAAAATTATGGGGGAAAAAAGAAATTCAATGAATGAGAAGTATTTATTTCAAACAGTTTATTTCAAACAACTGAAGCTAACAATGAAAAATATCTAAGCCCTCCCACCCCAAGAAAAAAAAAAATTAATTGGGGACCCAACGCTCCAGAATGGAGAAAAGCCTGTCCATCCTCTCCCTGCTCTCCTGTGCCCTCCTCTCTTCAGCCTGTGCCCTCCTCTCTTCAGCCTCTCTCTGCTGCCTCATGTCCTCCCTAATGAGGTCTAACAGCTCCTGGTCACTGTCCCTTCTCCTCTTCTTCACTGCTGGCTGCCTATCTCCTTCCCTCTCTTCTTCCTCTCTCTCCTCTTGGTCACTCACTGCTGCACTTGGCCCTGGAGTGTCCATAGGGATGGGCAATAAGGACAGGGGGCAAATTGAAGGCCTTTGTCCTAAAACCTCATCCATTTGGACAAACCAGGGCCAAGTAGCAGCAGTGGGCTTCCCACTCACTCCCTCTCCTGACCCTGGATACTTGCATTCCTAAAGACAAGTAAAAAAATATATAAACTGTTCACAAAACATGTGAGCTTAAACCTAGGATTTTTTTTAACTGTTACTAACAACAATATTATTTTCTATATATGGACATACTTTATATTTCTTTTTAAATTGTCCACTTTTTTTTCTTGGGCTGGTGTCACTTTACCAGACAGACCCATCTTCTCCAAAACTATCCTAATGTAGGATAAAAAGAGAAAATATTGGAATTGTGTTAATCACAGATATCAAAACGACAAATACTGTGTAGAATTATACTACAAAAATGTTATATGTACTGCACAAAACAAAAAAGAAACTAAACTGCCTTGATATTACAATGGGATTTCTAAATAGATTTATTCCTGTACCTCCATCCCACAGTGGCAGAGTTCTTTGCTCCGGTGAAGAGCTCATCGTTCTCTCCCCGGAGCTTTATAAAAAGTTCTGTCTGCTCTTTCGTCCCTGGAAGCGTTAAAAACAGCTTCAATCACTAACAAATTAGCTGTGTGTAAGGGGATATTCACACAGGCAGTAAGGAAGCAGCTAGTTTACGAAAGTAATGTTTTTTTTGTACATATAAACGTACAAATGTAAAAAAATACTTAACGCTAAAACAAAATGCCTAACTAGACAACCACTGAAAAAAAAATATTTTTTTAAAAGCCAGTTTTTAAAAAACTTACATCTAAAAGCATACTCCTCTCCCACTCCGCTACCGCTCGCTTCATTGGCCATTACGCTCTGCCGAAAAGAATTATGGGATAGGTAGGACGGGAAAGGATCCACCACACCCATCCTTCCAATTCGGGGAAAAGGAGGACGTATTTGTGGGCCGCATTTGAAGGATCCTACGAATTTGGACAGCCTTCGTCGCGGCGCTGTGACGTAACATCCTTCAAATGAGGACTCCGAAGGATGCAGACCCTGAATTTGGACACAGCCTATTTCTCATCTCTAATCAGAGAAAACCGGCATAACCCCAGGTTTCTCTTTGGGACAGTTGCTAAACTAATCCAACCAAAAACAACTGAAGACTCCTCTCCCTTTAGTGCACAAGACTTTTTAGATTTCTTTAAACATAAAATTGAAGATATCAGGGATAATATTTTGTTTTTGTCTTCCTCAGCTCCGGGTCCCATTCACTTGGATCCACTGACCTCTCGTCTCTCAGTCTTAGATCCTGTATCCCTCGATGAGCTGACAAAGGTGGTTTCTCCATGTAAAGCAACTACGTGCCTTCTGGATATCCTGCCAGCAAAACAGCTTAAAGAACTGTGGCCCTATGTAGGGCAAATTATGTTAAACATTATAAATTTGTCCCTGTCTACTGGCACCGTTCCTTCCCTCTTCAAACAGGCTGTGGTCAAACCCCGGCTCAAAAAACCTACTCTGGATCCTGGATGCCTAAATAATTTCCGTCCTGTCTCCAATTTACCTTTTCTATCTAAAGTCCTCGAAAAAGTTGTGTTAAAACAACTTACTCTATATCTATCGGAAAATGACCTCCTCGAGCCGTAAATGCAGTCTGCATTTAGGGCCTCTTATTCCACTGAAACAGCTTTAGTTAAAGTGACTAACGATCTCCTCCTTCAGATTGACGAGGACTCATCAGCTCTACTGTTATTGCTAGATCTCAGCGCTGCATTTGATACGATTGATCATGCAGTGCTAATCAACAGATTAAAGGATGTGTTTGGCATCTCTGGCTCTGCTCTTGCTTGGCTAGAATCCTATCTGTGTGAGAGGTCTCATTTTGTCTCTTTTAATAAATCCTTCTCCTCCACGGCACCAGTGAAATTCGGTGTGCCACAAGGGTCTGTGCTTGGTCCCATACTTTTTTCACTATATGTTACACCATTGGGACAAATCATCAGAAGTTATGGAGTAAACTTCCACTGTTATGCCGATGATACACAGCTGTATCTACCAATAAAAGCGAATAATACTACTGACATCAAGCGTCTAGAGGCCTGCCTCGTTTCAATTAAAACATGGATGTCTCAAAACTTCCTCCATTTGAACTCGGATAAAACAGAGCTCTTGTTAATTGGTCCTGCCAGTCATCGGCACAAGTTCAACAATCTTACTGTCTCGATCAACAACTGTGTGTTGGAGCACGGCAACACTGTGAGGAACCTTGGTGTCATTTTTGACTCCACACTATCTCTGCAGCAGCACATTAGTGAGCTCACTAAACTGGGCAGTTTTTACTTAAGGAATATCTCAAAAAATCGCTCCTGCCTCTCTTTAGCTGATGCTGAAATTCTCATTCATGCATTTGTGTCATCAAGGCTGGACTACTGCAATGCGTTATTCTCTGGACTGCCGAGGAAAAGTACTCACAGACTACAAATGGTCCAAAACACAGCCGCCAGACTTTTAACAAAGACCAGGAAGTTTGATCACATTACTCCGGTTCTGGCTTCATTACATTGGCTTCCTATTCATGTCAGATCTGATTTCAAAGTTCTCCTGTTAACATATAAAATCCTTTGTGGACGCGCGCCCTCTGACCTATCTGACCTCATCACCCGGTATACTCCAGCTCGTACCCTTCGCTCTCAGGACGCTGGCCTCCTTCAACTTCCTCGAGTAAAGAAGAAGTCTGCTGGCTACAGAGCCTTTTCTAATAGAGCCCGATTTTTTTGGAATGGGCTCCCGGCGGAAGTGCGGCGAGCTGACTCTGTTGAAGTCTTCAAAAGCAAACTCAAAACATACTTATTTCACCAAACGTATGGAGACTGATTGATCATAGGTACACGTTTACACTGGTTGTAGCTGTAGGTACACGTTTACACTGGTTGTAGCTGTAGATACACATTTACACTGGTTGTAGCTGTAGGTACACGTTTACACTGGTTGTAGCTGTAGATACACGTTTACACTGGTTGTAGCTGTAGATACACGTTTACACTGGTTGTAGCTGTAGGTACACGTTTACACAGGTTGTAGCTGTAGATACACGTTTACACTGGTTGTAGCTGTAGATACACGTTTACACTGGTTGTAGCTGTAGATACACGTTTACACTGGTTGTAGCTGTAGATACAAGTTTACACTGGTTGTAGCTGTAGGTACACGTTTACACTGGTTGTAGCTGTAGATACACATTTACACAGGTTGTAGCTGTAGGTACACGTTTACACTGGTTGTAGCTGTGGGTACACGTTTACACTGGTTGTAGCTGTAGGTACACGTTTACACTGGTTGTAGCTGTAGGTACACGTTTACACTGGTTGTAGCTGTAGGTACACGTTTACACTGGTTGTAGCTGTAGATACACGTTTACACTGGTGTTATCACATCTACCTATTACAGTTTTTTTTCTCTTTTCTCCCTCCTCCAAGGATGGACGCAAACCTCTGACCTGCTGTGTGATGTGTTTCTCTTTTTTTTCCCGACTGGTTTTTTTTTGGAGTTTTTCCTCTGACCCTGATGGAGGGTCTAAGGACAGGGGATGTTGTCTAGTGCAGTCTGTGAAGCCCTTTGAGGCGACTGTTGTTGTGATATTGGGCTATACAAAAATAAATGTCTGGTCTTGTGGTTGCAACTACGTATGTAATGTTGTAACTTCGACTGTAGTTATGTATCTGCTATGTCTGTACAATGCTTTATTTCATTTTCCTGAAGATCATTGGATTTGCTATTGTCTGATGTTGTCTGTATGTTTTTGTTACGTAAGTTATGTTGTAACAGCTACTGTTGTTATGTATGTTATATCTGTTAAATGCTCTATCTAATTTTTCTGAAGACCACAGCGCCTGAATAATGGCTGCACGTGAAGCACTTTGTGACTGTCTGTGAAAGGTGCTATATAAATAAACTTTCTTCTTATGCATAATGAGTTTATGTTATGTGTGTTATGGTTTATACTTATGTATAGTTCATAATCAAGTAAGGGATGTTATATTAATAAGTTCTTTTATCCCATTTCTTCATATAATTCCTGATCTGTTTCCTTTGATTGGGTTTTTTGTCTAACAATCACTTTGTTTCCCAACTTTGTTTTCTTGTGGGATTCAATACTAGTTTTCCCTTCTTTTTTGAGACTTTTAATCGCTCTAAAATCTTCCGTCTTCCCACAGTATTTTTTAACAGTAGCGATGTCAAGCCATGAATCTGTAATGTCGCTAGAAACTCTAAATGTCTCTCTAATAGAATAATTTAATTTTGATTCCGAATCACACCGCAACTACACCTATTTTGAGATAAATTCAAACTTTCTTGAGACCACAGTTCTTTTAATAATTCTCCGCACGACATTTTTTTATATTGAGTTTTACTTACGGCTAATTTAACTTGTTCTATTTAACTATTACTATTTTGGAGCAAACCTCTATCTTAAATTGCTATATTTCCTCTTCCTTATTATTTCAATAAGTTTGTTCTAACCAAAGATAAGTTCGTAGTCCTTCAGTGTATAATTTACTATTTATTTCTGACGCCAGGTTTTCCTCATATTATTAGGCCCGAGCCGGTGATGGCCGGGAGGGCCTATTGTTTTTGCTCGGATTTTTTTTTTTTTTTTTTTTTATCTTTATTGTGACCAAATGATCCTAAATTTTACCCAGTGAACATGCACAAAAAGTCATTTTTATTGGTCCCAGACTTCAAGCTCGGCGAAAATGGTATGTTTTTGAAGTCGCCGAAAAAAAAAAACGAAAAATGACTCAGTGGCGACCCCTACAAAATCAAAATACATTGGGCCTATGGAAAGTGAAAGTAAGTTTTTTTCAACGCAGAAAAATGAAACTTGGTATATCCATAGGACACCTCAGAACAAACAGAAAAGTCAATGACAGTCACACCTAAACTTAACAGGAAGTCCGCCATGTGGGGTGAAGCAGCGCGGCCACTAAAATCGCACCCCTTGCGCAGAAAGATGCAAATCATTGTGTTTTAATCTAAATGGCCCCAAATTTGGTGAGTATCATCTAGACACATGTGCCAACCAAAGTTGTAACTTTGTTGTTGATATCTTATCGGGTATGGGTGTAGCAAGCCTGTAACGAGGTGGCCATTTTTGTGAAAATAAAACATCTCTTAACTCTCAAACGCCTTCTCGGATCGAGTTGGACCCAAAAGGCGTTTGTGCACATTCATGACCTGAACACAAAAATATGTAAATAAAAGGGTTATCTTTAGAAATGGCTCTCCAGCGCCCCTACAAACTTATAATGGGACCCAAGAATTTAGTTTGTCATAGAGACATAAAATTTGGTACACACATCTCTTATGTCATGACGAGCATAAAAGCCAATGACAACCACCCCCTATCTATAAATGTGTTGCCATAGCAACGTCCCAAAAATGTGAAAAAAGTCAATGGGAAGTGAAATTTTTAGTTTGTTGTAGGCAAATGAAACTTGGTACACATATCCACCATGGGCTTATGAACAAAAAAGCCAATGGGGACCACACCCTATCACACACGGGAAGGCGGCCATTTTGAATTGAAAATTTGGTCCGACTTAGAATACACCTCTTTTTAAAAACAACAAAAAATAGCTGCTTCATTCCACAGACACCAAACTTGGGCAAAATGAGCTAAACACATGTATGTAAAAGAGACAAGTGTTTTTCTAGACTTTTTGCTCGAGTTATATTTTTATTATAATTCGGTATATATTTTTTTATTATAATTTTTCTGCAAAATGATTCTCAATTTGACCCAGTAAACGTGCAACTTAAAGTTATTTTTATTGGTCCCAGACTTCAAGCCCAGCGAAAAATTTATGTATTTGAAGTCCCCGAAAAAAAATAAATAAAAAATGACTCAGTGGCGACCCCTAGAAAAGTCAAAATACATTGAGCCTATGGAAAGTGAAAGTAACTTTTTTCCAACGTAGAAAAATGAAACTTAGTACATCAATAGGACACCTCAGGGCAAACAGAAAAGTCTATGACAGCCACACCCTAAACTAAACAGGAAGTCCGCCATGTGGGGTGAAACGCATGGCCACTAAAATCGCACCCCTTGCGCAAGAAGATGCAAATCATTGTGTTTTAATCTAAATGGCCCCAAATTTGGTGAGTATCATCTAGACACGTGTGCCAACCAAATTTGTGACTTTATTGTTGATATCTTATCGGGTATGGGTGTGGCAAGCCTGTAACGAGGTGGCCATTTTTGTGAAAATAAAACGTCTCTTAACTCTCAAACACCTTCTCGGATCAAGTCGGACCCAAAAAGGCGTTTGTGCACATTCATGACCTGAACAAAAAAATATGTAAATAAAAGGGTTATCTTTAGAAATGGCTCTCCAGCGCCCCTACAAACTTATAATGGGACCCAAGAATTTAGTTTGTCATAGAGACATGAAATTTGGTACACACATCTCTTATGTCATGACGAGCATAAAAGCCAATGACAACCACCCCCTATCTATAAATGTGTTGCCATAGCAACGTCCCAAATATGTGGAAAAAGTCAATGGGAAGTGAAAATTTTAGTTTGTCGTAGGCAAATGAAACTTAGTACACACATCCAGTATGGGCTTATGAACAAAAAAGCCAAAGGGGACCACACCTTATCACACACGGGAAGGCAGCCATTTTAAATTGAAGATGTGAACCGACTTAGAATCCAACCTCTCTTTTCAAAAACAACAGAAAATAGCTGCTTCATTCCACAGACACCAAACTTGGGCAAAATGAGCTAAACACATGTGTGTAAAATAGACAGGCGTTTTTCTTGTCGTTTTGCTCGAGTTATATTTTTTATTATAATTTGGTATATTTTTTTATTATAATTTTTCTGAAAAATGATTTTCAATTTGACCCAGTAAACGTGCAACTAAAAGTCATTTTTATTGGTCCCAGACTTCAAGCCCGGCAAAAATTTATGTATTTGAAGTCCCCGGAAAAAAAAATATAAAAAAATGACTCAGTGGCGACCCCTAGAAAAGTCAAAATAATTGGTTCTATGGAAAATGAAAGTAAATTTTTCCAATGTAGAAATACAAAACTTGGTACATCCATAGGACACCTTAGGGCAAACAGAAAAGTTTATTACAGCCATACCGTAAACTCAACAGAAAATCTACTATGTTGGGTGGAATACATGACCACCTAAATCGTACAGTTTGTGCTAAAGGGTTTTCATCTAAACAGCTCCAAATTTGCTTTAAAGCACGACATGCAATCCTCCGAATATATGTGTCCCCGCGGTCTCAAGGGAGGCGAGGGCCTTTATCGCCGCTTGCGGCTTTAATTATCATTACAACTGCCGTCCACTTCTTTCTCAACTTTTAGGGTTCCGTTCTGGACCTATTTTTTTATTTTATCTATCTATTGATAATACTAACCCTTTACTATTTCTTTTTTATTTCTCTACGTCAATTGATATTATTTCTTACAGCGCTCTTATTTAATTATTTGTCGACTTTATCCTATTATTCTTTATCATTTTTCTTCCATTCTCCTTTAGATTTCCTTTAACTCTAATTATCATACTTAAATTTCCATCACTTTTAAATTTCTAAATCTTATTAACATCTGCTTTTACTTTTCCCCAGGGCTTCGTGTACACACACTCACTCACACACACTTGACTAGTCCACACGCCGCTGCAATCTAGTTCAGCTTCTCTTTTCAGAGATTGTTCTGAACACTTAACGGGTCTTGTGTCGCTTAGACACACATTTCATAGCCTATCTCAGCACCCAGCTGAATTTTTTAAGATAGAAAAGGAATGCTAACCTGCCTTCCCGCTAAGATACTTAAAACTTAGCAGTCAACCCCCCTGTTTGATCTCGTTGACTTGGGACAGCATGTTACTCCTATTAAAGCAGGCCTCAATCTAAAATTTTCTCTGTTTATTTGGGGTTTTTGTTTATTACTCGTTTTATATTGAGTTTCAGCTGGGAAATAGCATGAACTCAGGTACTCTCTTTGAAAAATCCTATCTTCTATTCTGGCCTTGTTCCCTCAGACCCCTGTGCGCTTTGCCAGGTTCAGTTTTTCTTATCTTCAAACGTCTCTGTATTCATCCGCGAGAAGAATTAGACCATCTCCTCATAAACAGATGACACAAACACATGACAGTTTTTACAATTTATAACCTCTTCAGGGGGCAGAGGACCCCCTCCTTCTAATGGCCCCTCCTTTCTTTTAACCTTTGTCCTAGTTTCCTTGTGACCCCTTTGGTACCAGGCACCCATGTCTCTATCTTTAACCAGATCTTGTGTGCATGTGTGTGTGTGCAGATGTGTGTGTGTGTGTGCAGATGTGTGTGTACATTAAACTAATAATATTTTAAACCATACACTCTAGCATTATGTTTATCTTTTCTATTAATATGTTTCTAGATGTATTACTATAACATCCCTTACATACAAAACCATACTAAACCATACAAAAGTATTAACCATACGGCATTTAATATAAACTCATATATAAATGAATACCTAAATAAGTACACAAAAATAAAACACATACCATCAAAAATATTACACTACACAGCCATACAGGACATCTTGAAAAAAAGATTCAAGTAAAAGCATTACTCAGTTTTCAAGGTGAAGACGTTTTGTCTCTAATACCAAGAGACTTTATCAATTCTGATTTGAGTCTCTTGGTATTAGAGCGAAAACGTAAATACCAAGCGACGACAGATTTAATATTTGCAGCGGATGTCAATGCTAATTCTCAACTCTTGTCACTGATTGGGCTTTTGAGATTTTCTTTATATGTTTATCAAATTTAAGTTGAGGATCCAAGAGCAACCCAAGGTATTTAAATTAATTTGTATGTATTTTTTCGTTTTGTAGGTGTATTTGAAAACATTGTTCTACATTATGTGTTTTATTTTTATTTATTTATTTATTTAGAAGGGACAGTGCATATTAATGAACGTACAATCGAAATTGACGTAAATACGCCGGATTTAGCACAGTGCTAGTTTCCATCTGTAGTCCCAGACATACAGAAAACAAAAGAAAAAGCACAAACATACATAACAACTGATACACATAAAGCTACAAAACATTAAGAGTACCTATCGTAAATGCCTGTGCACAGACATCCCATACTATTTTAATGCAGAAACACATAGTTTTAGTCAGATTTAGCACCAACTGATTTTGACTGAGCAACTGTAACCGCAGCAATGCATGTGAATAAAACATCAGCAGCCTGCTTAGCTGTCCTGGCGGGTGTATAAAAAACTGCATCATCTGCATAGAGTTGGCAGCTGGACCTCGAGCCGACTAGAGGCAAGTCATTTATAAATAGACTGAACAGCAAGCGTCCAAGTATAGAGCCCTGAGGTATGTTCAAAGGAATGAGGATTTGTTTTTAACAACCCTCACACACTGGACTCTAGACTGAAGGTATGATGTGAACCATTGTACCACCTCAGGGGAAAAGTAAAATGATGATATTTTTGACAGGAGTAAGCACTAACTTACCTTTTCAAATACTTTTTCAAGATTGAGGAATAAAGCCCCCACCACCTGTCCCCTATCCAGGGACTTTTACACATTTTCAATAAAGCAACAATTTGCAATTTCAGCAGCTGTTTTAAATATTGGAACATTCATTCATTTTTTTTTTTTTTTCTACCGCTTAGTTCCATTAGGGGTCACGGGTGAACGGAGCCTATCACAGCAGCTTTGGGCCTGAGGCGGGGTACACCCTGGACAGTGGCCAGTTAGTCGCAGGGCTGACACTGAGAGACAGACAACCATTCACTCTTACATTCATTCACTAGGGACACTTTAGAGTTGCCAATGGAGGAAGCCGGAGTATCCGGAGAGAACCCACGGTAACATGCGGAGGACATGCAGACTCCTCACAGAGAATGTTTGAGTCGGCCAGGTTTTGAACTCACGGCCTTCTTGCTGTGAGGCAGGAGTGCTAACCACTCTGCCACCTACACACTATTATTAGAACAATGACTGCTTTTTTCTAGCCTGAGGGGAATGTGCAGGTTCTTATAGAGAGAATGACAAGATCATGTGTGTGTAGGGGCGTGTGTGTAGGGGCAGTGTCAGCGCTGATTCTCCGGTGTAAGGCCCTCAGCTGTACCACAGGGCTAGCCGGTTGCTCAAGTATTGCCGGTCCGGGATTTAGGTGTATATACCCAGCCAAAAGTATAAACACCAAGAAAACTTTGGATGTATACACTCGGCCCTACCGTGATGGAACGCTGTTGGCATTGTTCCTTTTGCTCTTGCTTTGATGACCTTGAGGGAATTTAGAGTGCAGTGTCCATATCCAAACATACAGAGTTTAACTTATTCAACATTTGTTACCCATATAATTTCCAGAGTTGTACATGCACATGATAACAATAAGAACTGAAAAATACAGAGGGCTTGAGTGGAACCCAACAAACCACTCCTGCCCTCGATTTGATTTATACATCCTGGGCACACTTTTATTTATAAAGTTTAAATAAAAGTGTGCCCGGGATAGATCCCTGTAGAACCTCACAGTTCACAGGCACCTTCTCAAAGGTAAATTCACCAACTGATACAAAGAAGTTTCTGTTGAGTAGGTAGGAGGAGATCCAGTTTAAGACAGGACCAGATAGTCCAACCCAGTTCTGGAGACTATTGAGCAGGAGCTGATGATCAACAGTGTTTAATGCAGCGCTAAGATCCAGGAGGATGAGTTTTGGTTGCTAGAGTCCATGTTATTGCGGAGGTCATTTACAACTTAAAAGGTGCATTACGGAGGTTTAAGAAATTTCTAAACACGAGCAACACTTTAGGTTGTTAGTGGGAGTTGCAGCTGACTTATTCATTCTGCACCACACGCAGATGCACAATGTTTCCAGAGGTAAGAAAAAGTATAAATATGCAAGTTTATTGTTACAGTAAAATGTTGTATTTACTTATTATCATTAATGACCGCCGTGAAATAAAACAATTGAACAAGTGCAAATATTGTACTCCTTGTTCATAATGTCTTATGAACTAGCTTATGAATGTCTTCTACTATGTACACCCCAATGGGTATAATCAGAAGGTAAACAGGCGATCTCCTACAATATTTAATCAGAAGGAGTGTTTATTTATGTAAACATAGTCTTCATGTTCCTTTTTAAAATTAACGCCAAGGACAATGTGTAAGCATGCAAGGCTAAACATAGCACTCAGAAAGTGCTGCTCCGTGATATTTATTTTAATGCAGCATTTAAAATTGACTTTCCTTCAATTCTTGCAGCTTGAGTATACTTTATTACAGCAGGCGAGCTGAAATTTCCTGTGGGTGGAACAGAAAGCGCTCTGACGGTGCAGCTGCAGTTCATTTGAGGTTTTGTTTGACTTGCAACTAGAGCGGGCTGTGCTGCAGCTGCACTGAAAGAAAAGAAAAACCCAAGGTGCACAGTGAGCCTGACCAGGAAGCTTCAAAAAAAATAAATAAAAAAAAACTGTAATTGGAGAGTTTAAATTATTCAAATAATTTAGTCTGTTTTGATGATCTTTGAACCACAGCTCTGAGTGAACAGAGCCCAGACTAAAATCAAACACATCATCATCATCACATCACATCCAGCAACATTGGGCTCAGTTGGTCTATGCTTATTGTTATGTTTAAAATTTCTAATGTTAAGTTGCAAGCAACAGATTTTTAAACCTGTGGAAAAATGTATATCTACAAATTTGCATGGATGGGTGGATAATAGATAACTTAAGTATGAAAACTTGAATGATAGTGTGTTATTGTTGTATTTTTAGTATATCTTTGCTAACATTTAAAGTGATTATTATAACAATAAGTCCACGCTACATCAGACTCTGACAGTCTATATATTATTATTATATAGGCTAATAATAAATTAATTAACTTTTTTTTCTAAGCAGTCACTAGCTGTATTTTTTAATTCAATAAATCAACTAATCCCTGATTAACAACTTAATTTGAACTTTCTAAAGACACTCTCCTGCTGAACTCATCTGACCAGTAATATCACACCAATAAACACAGTATTCACAGTATATGACTCTTAGCCAATCACGCTTTAGTTAAAATCCACCATTAACCAATGAAAACGCGGAACGGTTTGAAATGAACGCTGAAACAGGCAATCAGAAGCCTTCGCGCCTTCCCAGTCACTGGGAGGTTTTGCACAAAGGGAGGGAGAAAGCCCTACGTCAAGCGTTTAGCAGAACCTGTTTTAAACTTGTAAAGGTAATTTTATTATTTCCACGGATTCTCTGGAATAACATATCGCTTTCGATCATTGGAATTGTTGGGTTTTTATTGAAGTAAGTATACCTCCCCATCCCATAATTTTAACAAGAGAAGAAGCGAATTGCTTGACGTTTTTTTTTTGTTGGTAAATTCGGATTTAGCCACTGCTAGCCCAAGCTGACTATATAACGGTGTTGCGGGCTTCGACTACTTCTTGGAGCACTCGCTTCATACGAAAATGTTTTAAGTCTGTTTCTTCTGCTGTGCAGAAGTAGCGTAAAGTTAAGTGACTGGAATAATAATTCTAGTCGCTTAATACCACCAAGATTACTTACTATCTGCTGGTTATCTCCAGATTAGGAATTCGCTGGCTTTGACCAAGAATTAGTCGCTGCCTCGCCAATGATGTATGACGAAGATACATAGGCGTGCATACTTCTATATATTGCTGTGAGTCGTTAAATAATACTTTCACACAAGGGTTGACCAAAGTTAATTGATCCTGGGGTGGGCTCACAGCAACCGTCTCTTGACGGAGGCACAGTCGGGCTTTTCGCCGACACCATTTGAATGCATGACGTTTTCCCTCCTTTCCTTTCGGCGGCTTGTATCGGAGTTATCGGAGCAAACCCAGGGCGCATTTTGTTAAAGACACAGCTCCACGTAGCTCTAAGTCACAAAAACGTTTAACACGTTTGTAATGGGATGGTTTGACTACCTGCTTGTTACTGAGCGAGGTTGAATTGTTGATTTTTGATGGTGAAATTTGAGTGGTCCCCTTAATGGACTACTCGTGAACTAACATAAGTTGAAAGTGTCATTTCTAAGGGACTACATTTCAGGTGGAGTTAGTTAGTTAGTTTTCTGCAGAAACGAGGGATGTTAGTCTGACTTGTATTTAAAACTCCATCCATGCCTAGAGCACACAGACTGTAGCTCTTTGATGGGAAACTCATCAGTTGCCAGCCCTCCCTAGGCCACGCATGCAGATAGGCTTGTCACGATCTAACTACATTTTGTTGTGCGATATATTGCACCAATATTGATTGCAAACAGTCTTTTTTTTTTTGCTCTGCTTATTAGGCCAAACTGTGGACCTATCAACATATATCAATATCAACAGAAGGAAGAGAGACTATTTAATATTCTATATTTATATCATGATTTGTTTGATACCTTCACAGCTCTACCTTCATTTAACAAACCAGGGTATTGCCCCTGTGTTTAATGAATGAATGAACTACAGTACAACAACTCATTATCAAAGCTCACTTAAAAGGCTAGAGATCATATTGGTGAGTAAAAACACTTATCAAGGCCTCCATGATGATGCACAGGAAGAGGAGTTTGTGAAACTCAGACAAACTGTTGCTCATAAAGTTAGCTTTCCTCTAGCTCGCTGCTAAAACAGGCTGCTTTCTGAACAACTTTAAAACAGACCAAATCGTTCTTTCTCAGAAATAATATAACTAACTGCATTTGGTAACTGTATAAGTTCTTACCCCAAACTAATCCAGATTCAACTTTTCCCAGACCGTGGCACTCATTGTAATAATTTATTATCATATGCCCATTCACACATGAGCCGTAGACCTAGAGCTGTGCGCTCACAGACACAGAAAACACAGCTGCGTGCTCACGTAAGAGCAGACGAAATTAAGATTTTAATGTTAATATTTTGTACAGATTCTGCTGTTTGGTCTGTTTTTAAAGTTGTTCAGAAAGCAGCCTGTTTTAGCAGCAAGCTAAAGGAAAGCTAACTTTATGAGCAACAGTTTGTCTGACCAGTAGGCTTGGGCGGTATCCAAATTTTGATACCGTCAAACCTCCTCCCTATTTTACCTCGGTATACGGTATTACCGTGAATAATTTAAAAAAATATGACGTAAGGCTCAGACAGCGTCACCAAACTGTTGGCTTGTGCCTAAACTGTTCAGAAACTGAATACCAAACACTAATACTGAAACAATAACAAAATAACATGCACAACAATATAAACAACTTTTATTAGCAACAAATAGCAGTTTATAAAAAGTGCAAATACAAGAGTCAAACAGAATTAAATGAACATAAACATTCAGAACAGTTTAGTAGTTTTTTAGAGTGTTGGACCTCTCATAAAGCACAGCACACAGCCATCACTTTTATTACGATCACTGCTTTGATTAGCGCATTTGCGCTGACTATGTTTACCCCTGTCTCTCCCTCCTCGACTGGGTAAAGTGTCAGGATGACCAACACGTATTTGTCCCAAACAGCTGTCAATAGAAGCTGCATTATTCCCGACACCCCCGTCACTACCGCGGCCATGGCAGTACACCCGCCCCGGCTTCTATCACCTGTGCTAAAGGTAAAGCTGCAGGTGCTACGTGCTCACGGTTTCCCTTCTCAGCATCCCCTTCCGCCAGAGCGACTAGTTTACTACCGTTTCTTTCACTGATGTTTGGCAAAATGTGGGAAAAACAGCGTGTGCTTTATGAGAGACGCTGAGAAAGGTACAAGCAGCGGCGCCGCTGTCTAAGTTACACATGCACTCACTCTCGCTCATTCTCACTTTCACTCGGCTGAAAAGACTCTAAAGGTAGATGTTCTCCCTCAGAATCAGAGTCAGCCATTACTAATACCAAAACTTCGTCACAGGTGTATTTTTTATTTGTCATTTTCATGTTTATCAGCTCGCGTGTAGAGAATGAGGCTTCTATTGAGCCGTTCTGACACTCCCACTGAGACGCGTCTTTGAGGTCTTCTTCTACAATTGTTTTTAATGGCAACACAAGGGTGTCTGACATCTGGTGGAAGGGAGTGGAAGCATAATTTAGCACATAAACCGGAAGTAGCGGCTGTTTTTTCCTGTTAAGTTGCTTGTGCGACTTTGGCGCTTAAATATGACGGTATTGAAACTGATACCGTTGCTATCTTTAGAAACCGTGGTATACGATATTACCGTAATACCGCCCAAGCCTACTGACCAGATCAAGAAACTGACAGACTCCGTGAATGGAAGGCTTGTGACTGTGATCGAAAAGAAGGGTGGCTATATTGGTCACTGAGCTATTTCATTTTTTATTTTTTATTTTTGAATTTTAAGAAATGTTTATTTGTAAATTTTAGCATATAAGCGGTACCGCCACTTGACCGTGCGCCCAGAACGTGCTTTTAGCGTACCGGACATCTGTTTTAAGCCTGCGCTGCCGCTTTCCAGAGCACCCTTCACAATGCACAATTCCTAATTCGTCCCAACGAGAGCAGAGACTACATTACCCATACACCCTTCAGTTTTACAAGTGAAAAGCGCATGCCTCGCTTTTGCCGCTGTCAGTGTCAACAACTCAACGTGGCCGGAGAGGATGTGTGAAACACGCACACTCGGCTCGGTAAAAATACAAATACAGTGAACAGCACTTAATATGCTCTCCTGGCTTCAGACTCTGAGCACTAAAAGAACACGGTCAGAATGAGATGACTCGCTGGCTGACACCCCAGCTACTGTTCTATGGTTATGTTATGTTTTATAATTAGGCCCGAGCCGGTGATGACCGGGAGGGCCTATTATTTTTGCTCGGATTTTTTTTTTTTTTTTTTCTTCCGACCCAATGATCCTAAATTTGACCCAGTGAACATGCACGAAAAGTCATTTTTAATGGTCCCAGACTTCAAGCTCGGCGAAAAATTTATGTATTTGAAGTCCCCGAAAAAAAAATACAAAAAATTACTCAGTGGCGGCCCCCTAGAAAAGTCAGAATACATAACTCTCTTAACGCGTTCTCGGATCAAGTTGGACCCAAAAAGGCGTTTGTGCACATTCATGACCTGAACACAAAAATATGTAAATAAAAGGGTTATCTTTAGAAATGGCTCTCCAGCGCCCCCTACAAACATATAATGGGACCCAAGAATTTAGTTTGTCATAGAGACATGAAATTTGGTACACACATCTCTTATGTCATGAAGAGCATAAAAGCCAATGACAACCACCCCCTATCTATAAATGTGTTGCCATAGCAACGTCCCAAATATTTGGAAAAAGTCAATGGGAAGTGAAAATTTTAGTTTGTCGTAGGCAAATGAAACTTGGTACACACATCCAGCATGGGCTTATGAACAAAAAAGCCAAGCTGCTTCATTCCACAGACACCAAACTTGGGCAAAATGAGCTAAACACATGAATGTAAAATAGACAAGTGTTTTTCTAGACTTTTTGCTCGAGTTATATTTTAGGCCGAGCCAGTGATGACCGGGAGGGCCTATTGTTTGCTTTCGGATTTTTTTTTTTTTTCTTCCGACCCAATGATCCTAAATTTGACCCAGTGAACATGCACGAAAAGTCATTTTATTGGTCCCAGACTTCAAGCTCGTGAAAAATTTATGTATTTGAAGTCGCGAAAAATACGAAAAATGACTCAGTGGCGACCCTACAAAATCAAAATACATTGGGCCTATGGAAAGTGAAAGTAACTTTTTCCAACGTAGAAAAATGAAACTTGGTATATCCATAGGACACCTCAGGGCAAACAGAAAAGTCAATGACAGTCACACCTAAACTTAACAGGAAGTCCGCCATGTGGGGTGAAGCGACCACTAAATTCGCACCCCTAGAAAGATGCAAATCATTGTGTTTTAATCTAAATGGCCCCAAATTTGGTGAGTATCATCTGACACGTGTGCCAACCAAAGTTGTGACTTTGTTTTTGATATCTTATCGGGTATGGGTGTGGCAAGCCTGTGAGGTGGCCATTTTGTGAAAATAAAGCGTCTCTTAACTCTCAAACGCCTTCTCGGATCGAGTTGGACCCAAAAAGGCGTTTGTGCACATTCATGACCTGAACAAAAAATATGTAAATAAAGGGTTATCTTTAGAAATGGCTCTCCAGCGCCCCTACAAACTTATAATGGAAGAATTTAGTTTGTCATAGAGACATAAAATTTTGTACACACATCTCTTATGTCATGAGCATAAAAGCCAATGACAACCACCCCTATCTATAAATGTGTTGCCATAGCAACGTCCCAAAAATGTGAAAAAGTCAATGGGAAGTGAAATTTTTAGTTTGTTGTAGGCAAATAAAACTTGGTACACACATCCACCATGGGCTTATGAACAAGAAAGCCAATGGGGACCACACCTATCACACACAGGAAGCGGCCATTTTGAATTGAAAATGTGAACCGACTTAAAATACACCTCTTTTTTAAAAGTACACAGAAAAAAGCTGCTTCATTCCACAGACACCAAACTTGGGCAAAATGAGCTAAACACGTGTATGTAAAATAGACAGGTGTTTTCTTGGCGTTTTGCTCGAGTTATATTTTTTTTTATGATAATTTGGTATATTTTTTTTAGTATAATTTTTCTGCAAAATGATCCTCAATTTGACCCAGTAAACCAACAACTAAAAGTCATTTTTATTGGTCCCAGACTTCAAGCCCAGCGAAAAATTTATGTATTTAAAGTCCCGAAAGAATATACGAAAAATGACTCAGTGGCGACCCTAGAAAAGTCAAAATACATTGGGCCTATGGAAAGTGAAAGTAAATTTTTCCAATGTAGAAATACAAAACTTGGTACACCCATAGAACACCTCAGGGCAAACAGAAAAGTTTATTACATTCATACCGTAAACTCAACAGAAAATCTACTATGTTGGGTGGAATGCGTGACCACCTAAATCGCACTTGTGTCTAAAGGCTTTTCATCTAAACAGCTCCAAATTTGGTGAGTATCATCTAGACACGTGTGCAAAAAAAAGTTATCAATTTGTTTTTTGATACATTTGTGGCTGTGGTCGTAATGAGTCTTTGAAGAGGCAACCTTTGGGAAATAAATGCCATTTCCCAATTGCCAGGATCCTTCCTTTAGAGGAGGCCCCTCCAGAGCCACGGCTAGAGTCTTAGAAAACTCCTCAGAATCCTTTGGAACTTGTAACCTTGTACTTTTAGACAAGTTATATTTACATTTTGCCTTTTTAAACAGGGGGGTGCAGCGATTCCTGAGTCATCTCAAATCTCAGCCAGTACTTTGTTTTTCGCCTTAGCCCAAGCATAATCTATTATTTTCAAAGGTTCAGACAGCTCCCAGGAAAACCAGGGATTGTGGAGACCTTTAACTCTAAATTACAAGGTGGTGTAGCAGGCGATAAAGGCCCTCGCCTCCCTTGAGACCGCGGGGACACATGCACTCGGAGGATCGCATGTCGTGCTTTAAAGCGTAAACTTCACGGTAATGTCAAATAACCGGGCCTGTGCTACGGCTGGGGCCTGCTACACCACCTTGTAATTTAGAGTTAAAAGGTCTCCACAATCCCTGGTTTTCCTGGGAGCTGTCTGAACCTTTGAAAATAATAGATTATGCTTGGGCTAAGGCGAGAAAAACAAAGTACTGGCTGGAGATTTGAGATGACTCAGGAATCGCTGCACCCCCCTTGTTTAAAAAGGCAAAATGTAAATATAACCTGTCTAAAAGTACAAGGTTACAAGTTCCAAAGGATTCTGAGGAGTTTTCTAAGACTCTAGCCTTGGCTCTGGAGGGCCTCTCTAAAGGAAGGATCCTGGCAATTGGGAAATGGCATTAATTTCCCAAAGAAATGGCTGCCTCTTCACAGACTCATTACGACCACAGCCACAAATGTATCAAAAACAAATTGATAACTTTGGAACACGTGTCTAGATGATACTCACCAAATTTGGAGCTGTTTAGATGAAAAGCCTTTAGACACAAGGGGTGCAATTTAGGTGGTCACGCATTCCACCCAACATAGTAGATTTCCTGTTGAGTTTACAGTATGGCTGTAATAAACTTTTCTGTTTGCCCTGAGGTGTTCTATGGGTGTACCAAGTTTTGTATTTCTACATTGGAAAAATTTACTTTCACTTTCCATAGGCCCAATGTATTTTGACTTTTCTAGGGGTCGCCACTGAGTCATTTTTCGTATATTTTTTTCGGGGACTTTAAATACATAAATTTTTCACTGGGCTTGAAGTCTGGGACCAATAAAAATTACTTTTAGTTGTTGGTTTACTGGGTCAAATTGAGGATAATTTTGCAGAAAAATTATACTAAAAAAAATATACCAAATTATAATAAAAAAAATATATAACTCGAGCAAAAACGTCAGGAAAAACACCTGTCTATTTTACATACATGTGTTTAGCTCATTTTGCCCAAGTTTGGTGTCTGTGGAATGAAGCAGCTATTCTCTGTGTTCTTTTAAAAAAGAGGTGTATTTTAAGTCGGTTCACATTTTCAATTCAAAATGGCCGCCTTCCTGTGTGTGATAGGGTGTGGTCCCCATTGGCTTTTTTTTTTCATAAGCCCATGGTGGATGTGTGTACCAAGTTTCATTTGCCTACGACAAACTAAAATTTTCACTTCCCATTGACTTTTTCGACATATTTGGGACGTTGCTATGGCAACACATTTATAGATAGGGGGTGTTTGTCATTGGCTTTTATGCTCGTCATGACATAAGAGATGTGTGTACCAAATTTCATGTCTCTATGACAAACTAAATTCTTGAGTCCCATTATAAGTTTGTAGGGCGCTGAGAGCCATTTCTAAAGATAACCCTTTATTTACATATTTTTGTGTTCAGGTCATGAATGTGCACAAACGCCTTTATGGGTCCAACTCGATCCGAGAAGCGTTGAGAGTTAAGAGACGTTTTATTTTCACAAAATGGCCACCTCGTTACAGGCTTGCCACACCATACCCGATAAGATATCAACAACAAAGTTACAACTTTGGTTGGCACATGTGTCTAGATGATACTCACCAAATTTGGGGCCATTTAGATTAAAACACAATGATTTGCATCTTTCTGCGCAAAATGCGATTTTAGTGGCCGCTTTCACCCCACATGGCGGACTTCCTGTTGAGTTTAGGTGTGGCTGTCATTGACTTTTCAGTTTGCTTTGAGGTGTTCTATGGATGTACCAAGTTTCATTTTTTCACGTTGAAAAAGTTACTTTCACTTTCAATAGGCCCAATGTATTTTGACTTTCTAGGGGCCGCCACTGAGTCATTTTTTATTTTTTTCGGGACTTCAAATACTTAAATTTTTCGCCGAGCTTGAAAAATTGGACCAATAAAAAAGACTTTTCGTGCATGTTCACTGGGTCAAATTTAGGATCATTGTGCAGAAAAAGAAAGAGGAGAAAAAAAAATCCGAGCAAAAACAATAGGCCCTCCCGGTCATCACCGGCTCGGGCCTAATTACCTTCTAAGTTTGTTTATTAAAAGTTGACAAGTTAAATTAATTACAGCCAGACCTGCTATAAATTAAAAAAAATGTATTGATTCACATCCCTTGTAACAAACTGTAATAATATGTAACTACATAGAACATACATATAGAATTGTGTACATATTGAAGGTAGGGTTAGGCTATGTATGTACCATGTTATTACAGTTTATTACAGTGTGCTACACTGTATGTACTTCAAACTGTTTCCAAAATGACTGATATTATTGTTGATAAATGAAACTGTTTTGTTTCTCCTGAAGGAGTGTTTATCACTTTCCCATTGGCTATGTTGTTGGTTCCTAGGTCAATGAGGATGCCGACTGTGAAGTATCAGCGAGGTGACATGGTGATGGGGCGCTGGCCTGGCAGCAGTCTGTATTATGAGGTCAACGTGCAGCGCTTTGACTCCAAAAGCCAGCTTTACACTGTGATCTACAAGGACGGCACTGAGCTGGAGCTGAAGGAGCAGGACATTAAGGTTTTTAGTGGAATAGAAAGCCATATTTATTACGTTCTGCTGCTCCATCATTTTTACTTTGTTCAGCCACACAATTATATTAATGGTAGATCATTGTTGACTTCCTTTTGTTGCTCAGAGTGCAGCAGGTTTCCAGAGCCGGTCCCGGTCCAGATCCCCAGGCCGCCGTCGCAGCCGCTCTCGCTCCCCTGCGAGGACCACTCGGCGCTCTTCTTCCCGCACAGCAGCTGTTGTAGCTGCCGCCATAACTGACAGTGTGCCATCCGCTCACAAGGAGCCCAAGATCAAGGATACACTTGAAGTCCGGCTCAGCCCACTGGTACGAGTTCCACAAACTTATCACACTTATGGTGACACTTATGTTTTTTTAAAGCAGTGTTTCTCAAACTTTTTTAGACCAAAGACCACTTAACCCTAAAGACAAAAACTCATGGACCACCTAACTCTAAATAGCCCCCAAAACAAAATACCAACTTTAACAGTTCACAAATTTCAACCTAAAATACCATTTCCAGATTACCAATCAGAAATAAGGAAATTGAAAATCCCCAAATTCCCCCACTTTTGTTATTTGTTTTGATAAAATTAACATTGGAAAACGAAAATCCAGCCATTATTTGATTTTATATTAGGTTAACCCTTTAGGCGCCAGGGTTTATTTTAAAAAATACAGATTTTTGAGATCCAAATTTCAAATGGCTGTGGTTTGAAAATTATAATAGAGTCCTACTCTAAACTAGAAAAATGTCAGGTATGACCCAAAGTGTATTTAAGTAAATAAATTTTAGGCATCTAATTTGCATCTCATTTGCATACCATGACATTATATATTGGCGTTTATGTTATTTACAGTACATACACACTAAAGCAGCGTTCACACCAAACGCGAATTGCGCGAATAAATCGCGCTATTCGCGCGTAGTTGGACGCTTGAACATTTTGAGTTTACTCGCTTCATTCGCGCGTGAAATTCGCTTCATTCGCGTGAAATTCACTCAACAACAGACGCGAATTCGCGTCATGGGCTTCTGCCAGGCGGGTTGTCTTCCGGTCTTGTTGAAGAATGGTTGAGATGGGTTTTTATCGAGAAAGTAGCAGTGCTCTATTTACTTTAAAGGACTGAAAAACGGCGTGAACCCGTTCGGCGTTGTGCGGGGGTCCATCGGATGGTTCAGAGGCGGACCCAGCTCCGTAAGTTTCACAAACTTGTCCAGGAGCTGCGCCTGGATGACGGCCGCTTTCAGGGGTACTTCCCACTGACCCGGCCCCAGTTCGATGACCTGTTGTCCCGGGTCTGCGCGAGGATTTCCCGCAGGACAGCAACTACTGACGCTCTATTCAAGTCTGTCCATCTGTCTCCAGTCAATATTTGATGTGATTATGAGTAATTAATATGTGGACAACTACAGGCTTCTGAACACAGTTATCAGCACAGTCAATATAGTATTATGTCTATAAAATCGTATTTAGAATTGTATTTATAACATTGTGTTGTATCTCTTATTCGTTTTTATTTCTTTAATAAATGGAGCCAGCCTCCAAAAAGAATCTCTGACTCATGGCTTGTTTCTCATTAATACTACAACACTGGTCCAATCATAAATAACTGTTTTCTTACTGTACTATTGTAGATGTGTTTGCAATAGAATATAATAAAAATGAACAAGTGTTTACCATAAGTAATCTAGTCTTAAATACTGAACATTATAAACTTTCTTCTATTTATTCTAAATAAATCAGTCTGAAATATTGAAATGTTTGTGACAAACACATCAAAACCTTTGGTCATTATATAAAACATTTATTTAAAAAAATGGAATTATGAAACTATACACAAAACTTAATGCACTATTTCTGAGCAGGAATAAAAGAATCCTAAAGTGAAGGAGAGGAGAACAGAGAGAGTCTGGTTTATTCCTGCTGTGACAGCTGCATCATTTTAAAAACTATACACTGGGTTCCAAATGAAGCAGAACTGTGCTGCTTTCATAGATTAATGTATGTATTTGAAATTTGACAAATTGTTTCTCCAAGACAGTAACTTCTGCAGAGAAGGGACCAGACTCAAGAGAAGATCCTCTGAACCTGGAGCTACAGCATGTTCTGAGAGCTTCTGAACTGGGTCTTCTCCTGGGGTCTTCTCTTTGGTTGCTCTGTATTAAATGACACATGAAAAGGCAGAAAAACATTATCAACTCATTAACAAACCACCAGGGTTGTGTTTGTATGTGAATGTAAGAGGCTATGAGGGCTTACTGTAAATGATTGTATATGATATGTATTTATTGCCTGTACACACCTGTGGATACAGCAGCAGATGTGGATGGGGCAGGGGAAGCTGCAGCAGCAGTTTTTCGCAGGGGGGGTGCCCAGGCTCATTGGCATCAAAAGTCAGCTCTGTCATGACAATATATATAATATACATATTATATTATTAAATTATAATACAAGTTAACATTTGAACATTACACCAGTCACAAACAACACATATCCTCTATAAACTCGTGGTGGAAAACTAGTTATAAGGCGGCAAATTAGCTCAGGCTTTAGCTAGCTAGTTGGCTCAATATATACGACTCTAAAGAATTAAAAGGCGTTTTTGCAACTTACCAGAGTTTCCGACCCCTCACTCACTTTCCTTCGAGCAAGAACTTTTAAGATTCCTGGCTCTGAAAAATGACAAAGATGTTTCGTATTCCACAGGCTGCCCGATAACTTCGTCCTCCATTGTTGTTTTGGATTTCTGCCTCTACGGTCCGCCTCCGTTAAGTAGCACGTCACTACTAGAGCAAGCTCCTGATTGGTTAACGCCGCGAATTTCTGCAAAAGTTCAGATTTTTCAACTTCGGCGAATGAAGCGTTGGGCGTTTAAGCGCGTCAAGCGCTCAATTCGCGCTATTCGCGCCGCCTCATTCGCGCGAATCGGCGTCACGCGCGAATCGCGTCATTCGCGCCATTGACTTAACATGTAAATCACTCGCGCTTAACGCTTAATTCGCGTTTGGTGTGAACGTACCTTTATGAACATATTATAATAGTTTTTTTTTCTTTTTCTGAAATAAATTTTACAGTACAGTTTAACAGTAATTAGTAAAAGCAACATTACAAAAAAATAAAGAACTACAACTTTTAATATACCATAACTAGTAAAACGTATGCAAATAGTTATGAGAAATATACACATGTACTGTACGTGTGTGGTTGCAGTAGCTTTTTCTTTTCTTATCAATCCAAATGGCATAGTTAGTAGAGTGTGGGACCTCTCATAAAGCACAGCACACAGCCATCACTTTTATTACTATCACTGCTTTGATTAGCGCATTCGCGCTGACTATGTTTACCCCTGCCTCACCCTCCTCTACTGGGTAAAGTGTCAGGATGACCAACACGTATTTGTCCCAAACAGCTGTCAATAGAAGCCGCATTATTCCCAAACTCCCTGTCATTACCGCGGCCACGGCAAGTACACCCGCCCCGGCTTCTATCACCTGTGCTAAAGGTAAAGCTGCAGGTGCTACGCGCTCACGGCTTCCCATCCCAACCTCCCCGTCACTACCACTGCCAGAGCGACTAGTTTCCTCCCGTTTCTTTCTCTGATGTTTGTCAAAATGTGTGAAAAACTGCGTGTGCTTTATAAAAGACACTGAGAAAGGCTAGAGCAGCGGCGCCGCTGTCCAAGTTACACACGCACTCTCACTCTCGCTCATTCTCACTTTCACTCGGCTGAAAAGACTCTAAAGGTAGATGTTCTCCCTCAGAATCAGAGTCAGCCATTACTAATACCAAAGCTTCATCACAGGTGTATTTTTTTATTTGTAATTTTCATGTTTATCAGCTCGCGTGTAGAGAATGAGGCTTCTACTTAGCCGGTCCTGACACTCCCACTGAGACGCGTCTTTGAGGTCTTCTTCTACAAAAAATTTTAATGGCAACACATGGTAATAGTGAACTAGAAACAAAGTACAGGGTGTCTGACATCTGGTGGAAGGGAGTGGAAGCATAATTTAGCACATAAACCGGAAGTAGCGGCTGTTTTCTGTTAAGTTGCTCGTCGCAATTTTGCGACTTTGGCGCTTAAAGGGTTAATAAAAAAAAAATTTACTTGATGTTTATTATTGTGATATGTAGCTACCAGTTAGCCTTGTGGCTACACCGAAAACTAGAGTGGGCTGTGGCCGTAAAGAGCACCGCGCGGTCTGCTCCCTACTGGATACCTACTAGGAGGATTAGTGCAGCGGTCCTGTTAAACACTGCAGCCTCCCTCATCAGACCTCATCGACCGGTGTTGGAGCAGCTCAGAACAGGGCAGAAGGGAATGCTTTTGGAGTCAAGAAGAGCGGTAGGTTTGCTGTAGAAAGGGAGTTTTGTGTATCAGGACTAAGCCGATCTGCAGAAGGTTCACACTGCATTTTCTGAAGCACGAGACTCTTCTGCACCTATCCACTGCCCTATCAGCTCTTCACGGCCACAGCCCACTCTTGTTCTCGGGGTAGCCACGAGGCTAAATGGTACACGGATCTTTAATAGTAACATCTATACACACATTATTGTTTAGGGTCCTCCTCAAACCCCAGTCCACCCCCAAAAAATAACTGTATGTTGTCGCTGAGGTATTTTCTTTTCACCTTAGCGGGTCGCTGGTTTCATTTGATACAAGATGGTTGCAGTGTCGCAAACCTGTCCATTGTCCTCTTTAAGTCTAAAACTGCCACAAAACAGACATTTCAATTAAGTTTTATTATTACTTGTTCATTTATATTGAAAACAACACACTTGCAGACACTTTGAGAAACTCTGAAATTTTAAAAATGTGTATGTTACCATGGCTCATGTCACCTTGCAGACCTCTAGGGAGTGCTCAAACCTAACTTACTAAGCTAACAAACAAACATTATTATTTTTTTATCTGTTTTCATAGTACAGTTTCATTACAGCATCCTTGCCATTAATGTAGTTGCAATGCTGCCCTTGGTTTTTTTCAATTCCTCATGTTCCTCTATTTTCCTCGTTGTTTAATGTCCAGAAACAGACAAAAGCCACAGACATCAACAGCAGCAAAAAGCATGAAAACCAAGAGAAGAATCAAACTGCTAACAAGGTCAATCAGGTGAGTTGTCTCTTAATGATTATGTTTTAACACAGGTACCCACTGTGTTAGACAAAACTCTTCAAAGAATGTCCGGTCAATTTTTTTTAAAGATTATAATACATTTCTTTACCAGATATGGTAACAATATTATTGTTGATTATAATATATAGCTTATGCTGCGTTAGAATAGAATGTCTTTTTTGTCATTGTAAACGTACAACCGAATTAAGATGACCCAAGGCCTTTGGTGTCGTGGGAATAAAAATATTACAAAGGTTAAAAAGTTTTAAGAAAAATAAATCACTAACAGGATGAATGGGGTGAATGGAAGCACAATGTGAGGCGCTTTGGGTGCCCGAGAAGGGTGCAAAAAAAAAAGCGCTATATAAATGCTAGGGGTGTCCATGGTTAACCGATTAACCATTAAAAATTGCGTAACCGAGTGAAACATTTTGCTCGGTTAAGCGGCGTCAATGGCGTGCTTTGAATTTAGTTGCAATATATTTTTCCACCAGTAGAGACCGCCAGAGCACTCCCAGACATTTGTAATATCCACAAGAAGAAGTCATGACCAGTTTTCTAACATGAAGCCGGCAAAGAAAAGTACAGCGTGGGAGCACTTTAAAACTGAGAGTGACGGGGCAAAATGCAAGTATTGCGATGCAGTGCTTAGATATACTTCAAGTACATGTTGTTGTACGCATTTATTTGACTGTTTCTTTGCACAAAGTTTCTAAAAAAAAGTGTGCTATAAGAAGCAAATATAGCAGACATAGGCCTAATCATGCAGGCGCCCTCGCGGCCACTTGCGTTGCTCGTGAACTGGAGCGCATCTTATCCTAGTTTAACGAAACTCAGCGTAGGCCTCACAAACATGAAATATATCTTAAGAAAGCTTGAAATGTCTTTTAACAATTTAAAACGAGAAGAAATAGGCTACTCTCTGATTATGTAATCCATGATGTGCATTTCTCTCTATAGGCGCGTTCACTACGGAGATGGCGGTCGTCAACTTAATAAACTAAAAATAATAACCCCGACGCACACTATGGTTAACCGAGTATTAACCGCTAAGGGCCTTGGTTAACGGTTAATTAAAAACTTGAAAACGTGCAGCCCTAATAAATGCACACCATTTACCATATTCATCCAAATCTTGTTTTTTGATTTAGGCTGAATTTGTTATATTATCATTTACTTAAACCACAGAATTAACAAGTATATATAATTATTTACATGATATCAAATATATTATAGGCATATAGGCAATATATTTAGTATCTTAGTATAGTTTAGATATAGACAATAAAAGTAAACGAAAACCCCAATGACAATTGAAGTTAGTCCAACTGAAATACTCTGAGTTCCAAGGTTCGGTTATCCAGATAAAGTCCAAAAAACATAATAGGCCGTTGTCCAGGAAGGAATGAGTTCAATTATTAATTCTACCAAACAGCAGCATGTGGGTAGCTCGCCATCAACTGTTGTCATGTGGGGGGAAGAAACCTGACCTGAGAGAGGTCAAAAACATAAATGAGCAATTTTATTAAATACTGTAACAGTTTGTCATTGATACAATTAAAAAAAAAAACATTTATAAAAATTTTTTTTTAATATTTTCTCCCGCTTTTATATGTTGGCATCTTATTTATTGTACATTTTATTGTCATAACAATTGGGTAGCCTTGGCCTTGTGAAATCTTGCATTGGGTCTAAAAGGGAAGGCAGTCACTGACGCTATGTAAACAATATTTGGGGCATTTAGTATAATATTGAAACTACTGTTTGAACTACCGTTGTCTCACATAAAGCCCGTAAATTAAACAAACACTCCTCTACACGTAGTAACATAGCATGCTTGCATGTATGTGAGCTGTAAGCTAAATAAATGTCACATAATAGTAGAGAAAAAAAATAGATCTAATGGAAATAAGAAGAATATAAAGTTGTTAGGCAAAGTACCTAACGTGGGGCTAAAAAGTATTCAGACACCAGTTATGCAAGTTCTCCCACTTAAAAAGATAAGAGAGGCCTGTCATTTTTATCAAAGGTACACTTCAACTATGAGAGACAGAATGGGGGAAAGAATCCAGAAAATCACATTGTAGGATTTTAATGAATTAATTGGTAAATTCCTCAGTAAAATAAGTATTTAGTCACCTACAAAAAAAAGCAAGATTTCTGGCTCTCATAGACCTGTAACTTCTTCTTTAAGAGCCTCCTCTGTCCTCCACTCATTACCTGTAATAATGGCATCTGTTTGAACTTGTTATCAGTATAAAAGACACCTGTCCACAACCTCAAACATGGCCAAGACCTAAGATCACCAGGTTGGGAAGCCTGAATCTGCAATAGGTATGCAGCTTGGTGTGAATAAATCAACTGTGGGAGCAATAATTAGAAAATGGAAGACATGCAAGACCACTGATACTCTCCCTCGATCTGATGCAAGCTCTCACCTGCATCCGGTGAGCAATTTTTGCTAAAGAGGATTTCTATTGTTCCAAAGTTTGAAATGGTTCTGGTATTGTGCACATCCACATCCTGAACTTACAGTGACAAGAGAGAGGTGTGTTTTGTTTTGAGGCTCCTCGTGGACCACCCCCAACACAATTTTTACTGTCGTTAGGACAATGGAATAGCATTAGTCTCGAGTCCTGCTATCCTGATGCGCACAGACACACCCCTTTGTTAATCCTGTGCTCTTTCTCTCTGTCCCAGACAACGACAGTGTGTACTATGGACAACTTCTGCCCATTGGTCTCCTATTCACCGATATTGTCATTATGACAGGACAATAAAATGGCGGTAACATCCGGGCTTTTCCGCTTTTACTGCATAGTAAAACAATAGTTTTCAGATATCATAAACAGACATATTAATTAAAAACTCACAGTTAATAATAGCAGTCTTTACACAGCAGCTTAAACCACTTCATTTTGGCGGAGGCCAATTTTATCATTTTGTATTATTCTGGTGATAACTGCAGCAGATTAAACTAGAGCTGGGCAAGTTAACACGGTATTTTTGCGTTAACGCATTAATGAATTAACGGCGACAATTATTTTATCGCGCGTTAACGTCGGCCGATTAGTATGGTGAAAGATGTCGGTCTGAAGAACATTCTTAGGATCGCAACGAATGACTGCGCGTATGAGCCGCCCTCATCCAGTGCTTTAAGTGGGCTGGAGTATGTGAGTGGAGCTGAGCGGGAAGAATTTGCGCTCCACGCTCAAAATATTTCATAATTACTCCGCTCAAGCTCCGCTCTGGGTGTACAATTTTCCGCTCCTTGCTCCAGGCTCTTTTTTTTTTTTTTTTTTTTAATAACACCAATGTCTGATCAGAAGATGCAGGGACTCCTGGCTCGTGATTGGTAATTGAGCGATAGTGGAGCGTTTCAACGTGGGAGAAAATCACAACGCTCCGCTCCTCGCACCTGGCTAAAACACACAACTCTGCTCCTAGCTCCGCTCCCACTCCCCTTCCTCCGCACCGCTCACACACTAGTATTCAGTACCGCCACTTCTCCGTGCGCCCAGAACGTGCTTTTAGCGTACCGATACGCTCATTTGGACATCTGTTTTAATATAGGTTTTAATCCTTTGTCTGAGCTGCGGCTTTCCAGAGCGCCATTAACAATGCACACTTCCTAATTTGTCCCACCGACAGCAGAGACTACATTACCCATACACCCTTGAGTTTTACAAGTGAAACGTGCACAACTCAACTCAACGAGGCCGGAGAGGGTGTGTGAAACGTGTGGGAACTGTATTCACATTCACATGTAATGAAAACACAAGAGAGACATTTATATTGTTTATATTGTTATGATTGAGGCTCTGGACATAACTTGTTTTTCTATAACAAACTAAACAAAATATTAATGCCCTGGCAGTGGCAAATATTTTTCGATTTAATATTTAATTTGATTACATTAATGTTTAAGTTGAGATTTACAAGAAATATTTTAACTGCCACTAACCTTTAACTGCTGTAAAAAGTGTTCTTTTAAAATAAAAGTATGCAGTACACAAATTTTTAATTCATTATTAAATTTTGTGTATAATGCGATTAATCGAGATTAATCAATCAGCAGAACATTGTGCGATTAATCGCAATTAAATGCATTAATCGTTGCCCAGCGCTAGATTAAACATAAGTCTGCTGCTACTTTTATCTGAGGAGGGAAACAAATTCATCTTGTTGGTCTTTTATGTTTCTTATTCTTAATCTTGTCTTTGTATCTTAAATTTTACTTTTTCTATAAAGCATGTTGAATGACCCAGTGTATGAAAGGTGCTAGGGTTGGGCGATGTCATCTAAATTGGCAGCTGACGATGTGTACAGTAAAACATCGTGATGGATGATGATATCGTGGGGGTAATAATACAATTTTCGTTATTATTAGTTATTATATAATTATTATTCGTTATCTTACTTTATTACTTTATTTCCCAACTAATTACTCATCCATCCATTTTTCTATTTAAAAGCAATCATTTTGTTATTTTACTAACTCAACTTTTTTAAAAGTCGGAGCATTGTGGTTTTCACTCGCTCGAGAGCGCTCCACTGCTGCTCCATCACGAGTACAATTCATGCCAACGGGCAGCACATAATAACTACATTTTAGCCAGAACTAGAGCTTAGATCAGCTAAAAAAAAATCAAGCCCGACCGTACCCGAGCCCGTGCACCCGATTTAAACCCGACCATTTTTAATACGTGGGCGTTCCGAGGAAAACGAGCCTGTAATGACTAATGAGCGGAGCGAAGCCGGTGTGACTCAGCTCAATAATCCGCAGGCGCACGCTCATGAACCCACGTTCGTTTAAATCCAGCTCAGACATGACATAAATCTGTAGCTTACTATACTTTTTGTAGCCATTAAACAATGTTTTTTTTCTTTCATATTTATGTTTAAATATTATATTATTATTTTTAAATTTCATCTGATTATGATAGACTATAAGTGCAAACATGCGAGTGGGTCAGAAATGATTTTGGTGGTTACATTTAGTTTAAAATTAAGTTTTGTTTTGTAAAAAGCTTTTCTTTCGTTTTGTACAAATTGTCTCTTAATTTTAATAAAGGTTTCTTCGGCCAATTGCATGTATTTAATAAATAAGAAGCAAATAAGTACACTATGAGGCCGCGGAAGCGATCGCTTTCATTGCTCATGAACTGGAGCACGTCTCAAATGAACTGAAACTCAGCAGGTTTGCCTTACAGACATGAGAAATATGTAGCCTAATATGTGTAGAGACGAAAAGATTTAAATAGGCATAGTGCAGTGTTCAGAACTCACACGGTAAACAACCAGCTTGATACAGATGGATCACTACTTTAGCAGTTAGCCGCAAATTTCCTCGGAGCGAAGATGGAGCAGTGTTTCTGATATCAGTGAGCGAGGAGTGGGGAGCGGGAGATGGAAAACCCGGAGCTGGAGCTGGAGCGGAGTGATTCTTGAATGCATAGAGCGTGGAGCGGGAGATGGTAAACACGGAGCTGGAGCGGTGTGATTCTTGAATGCATAGAGCGTGGAGGGGAAATTGCCGCCGCTCCACTCCGCTCACATACTCAACTCGCAAGACTCGCAGCGGGGCGGGGGCGTGCATGGAAATAGCACGAATGGCCTTGCTTCACCAGTTTGTTTCTCTGGGAAGGTAGGGGAGTACCATTACCTGATTGGTTTACAAGCAGATTGCATTCGCGCGTGCCAGCCAGGTTCGTGCTTACCAGAGCGTGCACACCAAGGAGTGCGGACCACTATCAGAAGCTGAAGAAGCACATCTGTCCCCTGAGATTTTACCTGACTGAATTTGGTGAGTGATGGTTTCTTTTAATATTTTCTGGTATATCTATGTTAGTTACCTAGGAGCTCTGTTGACATAAGCTAGCTAACGTTAGCTCCAACTTGATGAATTGAGTCATTAAACACAGCAGGAGAAAGCAACGTTAGCCAGCTAACGTAAAGCTCGGTGGCAAATTCTTAATGTTAGCTAACGCTACCGTTAACGTAAGTCTAACATTAGCATGATATCGTTACTAAAGTTACCTGCTAGCTTTTATAGCTGACGGTAAATCACAAAAAAAAAACACTGTTAATGTTAGTGCTTCTTTCTTAAATATCTACAACTCGTTTTTCCAGGGCGTGTACTGTGCACTGATTTGAGGTGAGGACTGACAAGGCTGAAGGTAAAGTGAAGTGTTCCACCGTGACATGTGGCAAAACAGCGGGCCATGGAGACACTGGTGGTCCAGGCAAAGAAGAAAAAATGAGATCTGCTTCTAAGAGTATTACGAGCGAACTATAATGTAAATTGTTATCTTTGCCAATAAAATGTGTTAAAATCTGAATTGCGTAACATTGTATTGTCTGTCATTGTTCCAATCATGATGGAAGAGAAGACAAGTTAAGCTATAGCATGTCTACCATCTCTTGTGGGGTTTATGCATTCAGCCATTTGTGTTGCCCTTATACCACATTGTGCCTCATATATACTGGACATTTTAGACCCAGTGACAGGCTGGCATGAAATGGCTTGCATAATACTTAGTAAGAAGGCCATAATATTTTTGACTCATGGCTGAAGTTATGTTTTAATGCCTCTCCCCAGGTTGGCAAAAAATGCATCTCTAAATGCATCAGATTGATGCTTTAAAATAGGGAATATTTAAATTTTCTTCCGGGGGAGCATGCCCCCGGACCCCCCTAGAGGGGTAATATCTTTCTCACCTTTTTCACCCCTGACCCGTTTTCATGCCTGTAAAAGGTGCTATATAAATAAATTTCCTTTCCTTGCTTTTATGTTCAACAAGGTAAATTGTTGTAATAACGCTGTGTTCCAGAACGCCTTATAAGCCCCAGTGATCTGGTCGCATTGTGGAGCCCTGTGCATGGCTCAACATGAAACATATTCAAAGGAAACGCCTACTGTCTAGTAAAGATTAGCTTTCTACAGCACATAAAACGTTTAGCTCTGCTCACGTTGGAGCGAGAGAATGTGGAGGAAGCAGCGGAGCAGCAGTGTAACTTGGGCGAGTGAGCATTACTGTGATCAGCTGCACACAGTTTCCTCTTGGGCTCAATTAAACGACAATCACTCCGAAAGTGTAGTTTTGACTAGGCCATATAACAGCGCAAAAATGCCACCACTTCAAGTTTTTACTCGCATATGCAACCATTTTAGTGTCAGTCTAGAGCTCTAGAATAGTTTGTTGGTCCAATAACCATTGTGCATTCCTAGATAAAAAACACAGAATCGTAGATTCTACTGTTGCAGATGTATAATCATAGAATCTACTGCAGATGTGCACAACCAAACCTCTGCAGCTGATCCAGAATGCAGCGGCAAGAGTGGTCTTTAATGAACCGAAGAGAGCGCACGTATCTCCTCTATTCATTAGGTTACACTGGCTCCCGGTTGACGCCCGCATCAAGTTCAAAGCTATGCTCTTGGCCTACAAGACCACCTCTGGTTCTGCACCCCCATATCTCCACTCACTAATACAGACCTACGTTCCTACCAGATCCCTGCGCTCTGCAAATGAACAACGTCTGGTGGTACCGTCCCAAAAAGGTACAAAATCACTCTCACGTACCTTCTCTGGATCTGTTCCACATTGGTGGAATGATCTACCTGCTGCTACAAGATCAGCAGATTCTGTAGCCATCTTTTAAATACACCTGAAAACACATCTCTTCCGTCAACACCTGACTGACAAACACTGAGTCCTACTTCCTTTCTATCGATTCCTTTCTAAAAAAAAAAAAAAAAAAAAATCTCTTATCCTTAGCATTGTATACTGCGCTGGGTTTAAACTGACTAGTTTTTTGTGCACTTATGCTTTTTGTACCTTGTGTTGTTAAAATTGCTTCCATTGTTATCCTCACTTGTAAGTCGCTTTGGATAAAAGCGTCTGCTAAATGACTAAATGTAAATGTAAATGTCACAATAATAGTTTGATATACATCGACATCCCATTGAGTTGTGTTCCATCACTGACCTGCCTCTGTTTGGCACTTAATAGCTCTGTGATACTGTAATTAGCTATTTGTAATTAGGGATGCACCGAAATGAAATTCTTGGCCGAAGCCGAATAATAATGAAATGCTTGGCCGAAGGCCGAATACGAATACGAGCGGTGTTTCACATTTTTTCCATTTATTTTGCCAATTTTTTCACCATTACAATAATTAAAAAAAAAATTTGCTTTTTACTATTTTGTGTTGCTTTTCAGATAAAAAAAATCAAATAACAAAAATACAATTTCAAAATATTTATTTAACTAACAATGAGAAATACATTTGTTATGGTATTTATTAATCTCCCTAATGTAAGATAATAAAAAATATTTAGTTCATGTTAGTATGAGTGCATTCACAATTTTAACAAATAGGCCTACCACTTTTGATACTTTTTAATTCAAAAATTACAAATGTGATACTTAATTTTAATACTGTATTAGTAAATGTTAACATTAAGATTAATAAATGCTGTTAATAAGGGGTTTTCTTTGTTAGTTAATGTTAAAAATAGAAACTACTTATAAAGTGTTACCATAATCCAAAATATAAATAAAATCTTAAATTAATTTCCCATACAAGTAGCCTACCTGCGTGCCATCTGCGCCAGGTCAGGAAAGCGGCCTTGATTGGTCCTCCAAAATTCGAGAGGGTTATTGCTCATGGGGAGGGGGCTTCTGAGACATACCCATCCAACTGTTGAGCAGTCGAGCTTGTCCTCTGTCTTGCAAATGGGTTATTCTATTGGAGGATCTCATCGTCAGACAGCGAGACTGTGCGCGGCTCGTCTGTAGTACGAGCCCGTTTACTCTCTGCGCTGTTTTTACCTCCTGCGCTGTGCATCACCTGACCGTCTCCATTACCTAGCGACTTTCCCAAATCCAACTCGGCCTGGATTATTTCTCGTGTGTGCATCTTTTTCCCCACATCCAAGTAATGATCTTTAGGCTATATCGTGGATCAAGCACAGTCGCGATGCTGTACAGGGGTTCTGAGTCCGCCTGACTAAATCGTGTGCTGACAGCTTCTAAGAGCGCACTTTTAGTTCTTTTCACTCCGTGGTCTGTTTCACTTGAAGTATGTTTTGCAGTTTCACTTGAAGTATGTTTTTGCAGATGCACCCCGTCTGGACAATTCAGCAGAACAATGTCTGCAAACGGCCGTTTTTGCCTCTTTCTCTGACACTTTAAAGTGCTTCCACACTGCTGACATGTTTGCTGCATAAAGCCCGCGCCTCTCACTCTACGCGGGTTATTTGATTGCGTCATTAAAAACGCCATTGTTCGGCAAAATTTATTCGGCCTTTTTACTTATTACTTACCGAATAATTTCGGTGGCCGAACATTCGGTGCATCCCTACTCCATAAGGCGGATTTTGTTTTTTTAAAGTCATGTTGTGGACTTGCTCCGGTGTTTTGGGTCGTTGTCCTGTTGCACCCACCTATCTTCTACACAGTTTCAGCTGACGTACAGACATCTTCAAATTAACCTGAAGAATTGTCTGATATACCTGGGAATTCTTCTTCCCTGCAAGCTGACCAGGCCTTAATGTTTCCTCCACCATACTTAACAGTAGGGATGATGTTTTTATAATGAAGCGCTGTGTCCTTTTCCAAATAGTTTAATCTTAGTTTCTTCAGTCCACAAAACATTTTGCCAATACCACCGTGGAGTGTCAATGTGCTCTTTTTCAAACTTCAGGCGTGACGCAATGTCCTCTTTAGTAAGCAGTGGCTTCCTTTGTGGTGTCCTGCCGTGGATACCCTGCTTGTTCAGTGTTTTTTACGTATTGTAGAATCATGAACTGAGATGTTAAGTTCCAGTGATGTCTTCAAATCTTTGGCTCTCATTCGGGGTTGTTTCTTTACCTCATTGATGAGTCTTTGTTTGTGCACTTGGTGCAAGTTTGACTGGAAGCCCATTTCTGGTTGGAGTAGCAACAGTCCCAAAGCCTCTCAATTTATAGAGTGTTTGCCTGTACTGTAGACTGGTGAATTTTTTTGAAATAACTTTCCAGCGTAATGTAAAGCAACAGTTCATGATTGTAGCTCCTCTGAAAGCTCTTTTTGGTGAGGCATGGCTCACATAAGCGTATTCTTCTTGTGTAGAGCAAACTCCAAGTAACTCCAAGCAAGTTTGAGGTGTTTTTATCAGTAAAAGTAGCTGTAGTCCACACCTCCAAACATATTATCTTAACGAGACCCCAGGTGTTATTATTGGTTAGATTAATTTATTAATTTATTAAGATTTATTTCTTTAGGACAGCGTACAATGTACATTGGGCTGTAGCAGAATTGCTTGTATCAGATTATAGCTTAACAGCTAATTTCCATCTGAAGTCCTATTTTGTACATGTTTTTTGGTGGTAGGGGAAACCGGAGTACCTGGAGGAAACCTACGCAGACACAGGGAGAAAATGCAAACTCCACACAGAAAGGCCCTGCCCTGGGTGGGAATCGAACCCTGGGCCTTCTTGCTGTGAGGCCGGAGTGCTAACCACTCTGCCACTGTGCCTTGTTTTTTTTGTTTTTAAAGGTGCATTACAGAAGTTTTAAATGTTCAAATAACATTTTTTCTAACCCATACATGCATCAGCAAAAGCCTGATGTGCATAATTAGCATATCTTAATTTGCTGCGGTTGCTTCTAAACCTGTAGTCACTTAAATGAGAAGGTTTCATGCTCGTTTACCTGGTTCTCATGTCCTGATTTGCTGCCATAAGTAATTTAAGCAACGCTAGCGGCAAAGTTGAAAATTAATTTTGCAAACACAGGGAAAAGACGGGCCTCCAGCGCACTATAAATTCTGAACACGCACAACAATGGATGCAGTACCGCTAACGGCAGAGGTGAAACACTAGTATAAAAACTCTGTGATGCACCTTTTTAAATGTATATTTTTATACAGCTGGCCTTACGTTCTATTTAAATACATCAGATTTTTTAAAATATGCATGTCCAGCTTATTGCATTCAAATATTGCATAGTACAAAAGTAAAAATTTTTATAAATAAAGGTCTTCTCAATAATTTCAGATATTTTTTTAGGCAATATATCGTCCATCAAACTATATATTGTGACAGGCCTAAGTGTATGTTTAGGTTTATATGCAGTATATTGTGAAGCGCGTTTAACAGCTCTTTTGTTTAAAATGTTACATTTGGCAAAACTTTGGTGTCTGTGAAAAATGTATGGAAATGTGGACTAACCATTTTGAGATAAATTTTTTTTGGTCCATATTGTGTTGTGTTGTGATGTTGTGCTGTTTTGTTTAGTTTCCCGTTTGGTGTAATCTGATCTGTGCAAATTGACACGAACTGGCTCCGCCATTTAGGCCTGGGACGGTATTGAATTTTTCTTACCGCGGTTGAAAAGCAATAAATTCCCGCGGTATTGCGGTAAATCGCACCCCCACCCCCACCATAAGGAACACGTTTATTTAACATTAATTATTTCACAATTAAAATAAGAACATTTAGAACAGAAATTATGTCTGAAAAAAAAAGTGCTGGCAAAACGAAAGGCGCTATGGTTTACATCCCAGCCTTCATATTTTTTGCTAGAAAAACTAGCATGTTCACTTTGTCAGGTTTAAGGGAGGCCCTGAAAGACGTAACAACGCTACCTGCAGCACTGAACACACGTTCTGAGGGAATACTTGTAGCGCAAATGGTCATATATTTTCGGGCTACTTTGGAAAGCAGAGGGAATCGTACACTATTGTGCCGCCACCAGACAAGAGGGTCTGCGTGGGAATCCAGGGCTTCCTCCTGCAAATACCTTCTAATCTCTTTGTCTACACGAATTCTCTTGGGGGTCGGAGTAGATGTTTTTTCTTTTTTTTCCCCAAGTAAGTCAGCCAAATTAGTTTTTTTGGGAGGGTTGGGTGCACTTGCTTCCTTTCCATCACCGTCATCACGCTGCTCTTCGGGGACATTCATCATCTCCTCCATGAGCTCATCCTTCACCCCGTCAGAAATGTCAATGTCCTTATACCTAGGGTCGACAAACACGGTCTTTGCCAATAGCTCTTGAGTTGAGGGTGCACTGTATTTTTCCATTAAAACGGCAGACATTTTTTCTTTCAGGTTGCGCGTCAATTGGGTGTCCTCCTCAGCGGGGAGCAGCAGATCCTCGGTGACTAGCTGCAGCACCGGTTTCAAAGAGGATGCATTGACTGCTCGCTCAGAAGACAGTGCATCCGTCAAATCGGCCACTTTTTTCAGGGCTGCATTCACCGATTCCATGACCTCCATGTAGGGATGGGTATCGTTAAGGTTTTAACGGTATTACTACTCTTACCGATACTGCTTAACGGTCCGGTACTTTAACGGTATTCTTATCGGTACTTTGTGTTTTGTGTGTGTTTTTTTAAAAACAAGTTGAGAACAGAATTAACATTTCTTTCTTTATTTTTTTAATTAATAAAACAATTATTTGTAGTGCAAGAAACAGCCATGTTTGAACAAATAGCTATTATACACACACACACATACACACACACACACACACACACACACACACACACACACACACACACACACACACACACACACACACATATATATATATATATATAGTAAACTAACTTAAATTTGTGCTGTGCATTTAAGTGCTGTGCATTTAAGTTAGCCAAATAAATGTTTACATTTACATACTGACTTTTCTTTATTTGGAATTTTAAAAACAAAAGAAATCAACAGAATTTCTACATAAGGTTAACAAACCAGGGAGATTTTACATTTATTTTAAATGACGTGAACAACGTTGATTCAACATGATTTTAGCATACATACCAGACGTAGATGGGGCAACAACCAGAGACGAGCTAGCTAGGCAGTTGAAAACTTTGCATTTCTCTGTCTGCACATAATGCACTTTTGAAAGGTGCTTAGACAGATTGCTTGTGTTTCCGCCCTTACATGCAAACATTTTGTTGCACTTATGACAACGAGTGTTGTCTGCATTATCTCTAGAGAAGTGTAACCACACTTTGGGACGTTATGCTCTCTCCGCCATCGTCACTCTTTGTATTAAGCGGAGGTTTTCGTACTGTTGTGCGTGCGCCACGCTCGTTGTGTTGTGTGTCTGTGTGAGCTAGAGCACTGTGACAGACCGCCTCCGTGGCGCGCATGAGAGATCTTGCAGATCTCACAGACAAACGTCTTAATATGATCCACATTAGAAATGTTTGGGGAGATAAAATGTGCACGATAACATATTATTAAGCGAAAATACATAGTACATTATTTTTTTCCCCTCCAGTACCGAAAGCAGAACCGATAGCGTCAAATCTTATTGATACTACGGTCTTTCATAATTTAGCCCCGGGGCCAGTTTAATACCGGGTTTTGGTACCCATCCCTACCTCCATGTCCTGCCACGTCGGAATTAGGTGTTGTGTGCGCCGGTCATCCAAAACCCTCCGAATGGCAGGGCCTTGTTCAAGAATGCGCGCAATCATTTTTTGCTTTGTTCCCCACCTGGTGGGGCAATCCTGTGAACAAATTAAAACACATTTAGGATAGACTTTGCATTAACATTATTTAAATTTACATATTTTTATATTACTTATATTATATCATATATGAATTATATTTAATATGATTTATATTTTATATTGCATATTTGTACATGTTTAGCTATATTAATATTTATATAGATATTACGTGTGCGCTTTTTTGTCTCAGTGGTTAATGAAGGCTATTTAACGAAGGCATACAGAGTAATATAAATATGTAGACATATAGGCTAAATAAATATAAATATGTAAAAATATATAATATAAATAATATTTATATATATAAAGCAGCAACACACTTTGTTAAATTAAATCGCATTCGTTAAATTATAGCCTTGAACCACACTGAGACCACAGCGCACACGAGATATAGGCTAAATAAATATACATATGTAAAAATATATAATATAAATAATATTTATATATATTATATATTTTTACATATTTATATTACTTTATAGGCCTATGTCTCGTGTGCGCTGTGGTACAAGGCTATAATTTAACGAATGCTATTTAATTTAAAGGGTAACTAAACCCCTGGTCAAATCGTAACTCCACCCACTCACAAAATTTGAAAAATGCTGGAAAAGTGGGCAGAGCCCAGCAGAGACAGAGGGGACAAACCGAGGGCGGAGCTCAGCGGGGGCGTGAACCGGAGACCCGCAGTGACGGATTAATTGACAGCAGCTGTCAGACTCGCAAAGATGGAGGCTTGAAGGAAGCTAGTAGCTTTGCTACAAAGCGGTCCTTCTAAGTGGAGGATTTTTCTGTGCATACAGGGCTAGAGTCTTATCCGTTTGTGCCACTGGCTCAAACTGCGGTCTCAACAACTCCCAAAGTTAAAGAGCGAAGTCTTGCAGCACAAGAGAGAATGGGGCCAGTGATAAAACGTTAGCATTGTCTAATTTAGGCTAATGCTTAGCAAATGCTAACAAAGTTTCAGAAATTGCAAACCTATGCATTTAGTTTGATTTTGGTAATTAGTGTTAATTACACACAAAACAGAGATTTCAAGTCTCCCTCTACAACTGTTAAAAAACTCTTGTCTTGCAGCTCACTGGTCCTGGGAGAGAATGTGTTATAGATACTCAAGGTATGGCTATGAAATAAGACCAGTGTCAAGTCCAGTTAATTTAATAAGTATTATGCAAAAAAGACACAACTCTAACCAAATATAATAGTTACATCCAAAACAAAGTAGTGATAAACATTGTTTCTCATGTTGTAGGTAATGCACAGGTGTGACAGGTTGGTGAGTTGGCTGCATAACAGCCCATCCAGACTTTGAGGCAGTAGCACTAACCCCCTGTGTTACAGGCTCTAACACTTGTAATGTAGTGTTACACTTATCTTCAGCTATTTGGTGAGACGTGGTTAAACAGGGTAGTTCCAGGAAGAAGAGAGCAATGTTTTTATAAATAAGTAAATTTAATGTTTTACCCTCCTCTTACACATACTGTACATGAGCACCAGCTCTTTCAGCGGTTATAGACACTTGTCTGCTGCAGTGTGGTCAGGTGGAGCTGGGGACACCTGGGCCAACAGGTACAGGTCATACCTCCTTGTGCTGTCCTCACAGAGGATTCCAATACTGAATTTATAAATATAGTTGGTATATAAAAAAATTGAAATATGAAGAAACAGTTATACCTGATGTTACACACAAAACAATTGTTTAAAAACAAGCATTATAAAATCAGCTATAAAACTCAAAATGAACATGAATCAACATAAACATTTACAAAAGAATGTCTAAATGACACCCTTTTCTCAAACTGCCTTTACAGAATTCTTATATTCTTTAGAGATTGTTCTTACAGTAAGCATTTTATATTGATATAATATTTTATATATACACAGTTAATTTAAATAAAAAATAAATGTCATAGTAAATTCTCATACATCATTTCAAGGCAGGTCCAAACTTTGTAAATCCTGCACAGTCAGGACAGAGGCTTTTTACTTTGTGTTTGAAAGTCACTGTCAGTTGCACTTATTGGAGCGAAGATGGTGAAATGCAAGAGCCAGACTTAAACAGGCTGATCATAACTTCATGAGCTGTTCCAAAATCTTTAAGAATCTTGAGCGTGTTCAACAGTGTATTAGTGTTTACATTAGTCTAAATGTAGTCTCAGAAACTATAGCGCTAATTGCAGTTTTCAGAGTCTGAATCTAAGATGATAGACAGCAGCAAAGTTGAAGGATGAAGTATCTTCAACAGTGAAGTGACGCAGGAACAGTTACCACGTCCTGAAAATAAAATAAACATATAAACATGATTTTATTTCTTAAATTAGACCATTTTAATTACAATAAAATGATAGATTATCACACACCTCATGTGTTCTTGTTAGAGTATTTAAAACAAGTAATTGCACTATAACAGTAAAACAAACAAAACAAACTAAAGAATGGGAATAAATGCATTACCTTCAGCAGTGACACCTCACACCGTTTCCTCATTATTGGAGTAGAGCTAGTCCTGGGACACTGGCAGCTCCATCAGTGTCTGTGTCACATGACACACTCCTATTAGGCGTTCTGGCCTGGGTGGTTGCAAAAAAAGAGTTTCACAAATGATTTGTTATCTTGATTATATGATGAGACCCAAACATCTGGGTCCACAACTCACAAAAACTGCACAATCCCTAAAAGATGCTCTGCCTTTGCACAATCAGCCTTTTCATTTCAAACCATCAAACAATGGAATCAGATCCTAGACAGTCTGAAATTCTAAATCTGGTACAAAGCATATCTTTTCTTATGAGATTATTGCTTTTGTACATGGTGCGTGAGAAATAAAGAATAAACAAAAATTAAACATACAAAAGCTTCACAGTATTCAAACTCACCTTTGCTTCACCTGCAGATCTGCAGCAACTAGTTCAGACTGGCACCCAGTTTCAATGGTCATCTTAGGCAAAACAAAAGATTTGTGTTATTGTTTACAATTACAGTATTATATTAATTCATTTTAAAATGTTTCTAAAGGATATTAATAACACAAATATTCTCATTACTATTACTGTATATCCTCTGTGAAAGCACTAGTCTTGTAATCCATGTGTACTGTCACTGGGTCGGTCTGGTTGGCTGCAGCCTGTCTCCTCAGCAGCGCCAGCTCTGCTCGGTTTACCCCGAGGAGCAGCGATAAACAACGTACACTGACGGTGGCGCTTTCACGTTCAATCTAATTAGCAAAGTTGACACGAAACGCACAAGTTTTTGAGTCTGTGTTGAGTCAAAACTCACGGTGTTACACGAGTCATGAGATGTTCATGTTCAGTCAAGTCCAGAGTCATGAGCCAGTGACAGGTCTTTAGTGCCAAGGGCTGCATCTCTGCTACAAGTCCAACAGAGTGCTGCACATTTACGAGAAATAACTAACGGAATATTGAGTGAAAGAGTAAAGCCTCAGTTTGTTCTTTCTGAAGCCGTTGTTTCTTTTGCCAGCTATGGGAGAAAGCGTTTACAAGCGTTCGACACAAACCCATGGCCTGGGCAGTGCGTTCTTTTTCTGTGTTCATGGAGTTAGTGACGGCTAAATGGAGGTTGTGGCCGAAGCATGGTAGCCATCCCCATCCAAGTTTTCTCAGCGCAGCCACAATGTTTGCTCCGTTATCACTAGTCACACAAGCCAACCTCTTCTCATCCAGAGACCATTCTTTAAGAGCTGATCGCAGAGCCTCGGAGAGGTTATCACTTGTGTGACTTTCTGGCATGAAGGATGTCTCCAAACACCTTGACTTCAGCTCCCAGTTGGTGTTCAGGTAATGAATTGTCACGCTCATAAAGGGCATCATATTAACGCTTGACCACATATCTGTTGTGATAGAAAAATGGTCAGCGTCCTTTAACTCGCGTGTCAAACTGTCCTTCATTTTCATATACTTCTCTGGTACTGCCTTTTTTGAAAAGTATTTTCTGTCAGGGGGGACATATTGTTTGTCGAAGGCCTGTAGCATCGCCTTAAAGGCTGGCTTCTCAACTAAGTTAAATGGCAACTTTTCCTCCACTAGAAGGCGAGTCACACTCTCCGTCAGGGTTCGCCACTGATGGCTGTCGCGTTGGTACTTAGTCCCTTTAGCAAACAAGTCTGCGATGCCCAGCTGTCGTCCCTGGCCTGAGGTTGTGGGCGGATCTTCAGACGAAGCACTTGTGGTGCTCCCAAGGGCAGCAAATGTTGCCAGAGGATGGATTCGAAGATGCGTCCTCAGGTTGAACGTATTTGAACGTGACACCGGAATGTTTTTGTAGAAAATTCTACAAATGGCCTCATTCAAATTGCCTGGAAGTCCTTTTTCATCTTGTTCAAAGCCAAAATGTGCCCATATTGGCGACGTGACATTTGGCTTTGCCACCAAGTTAGCCCTCTCTGCCATGTTTCGATGGAATAGTAACTTAAATGCGCAATTGTCTGTTGCGCAACGCCGCAACCACGTGAGAGAATTGTGTTAAGCAGAATAAGCACGTGCAATTAAAAACTGAGGTCCTGCTTTTTTACTTTCTCATGAGTCATCCGCCTGTATTTTATGCTTTAGTAAAATGAAATGAAATTCAATATATAGACTACAAGACATTACACAGGTACTCTAGGCCTAATAGTAAATACAAATGGAATGCTATTAGCCTATTAGAGGTGCATAGATACATTTTTAATCTAGATTAATCTCACTGTAATCTTGGAATTAATCTAGATTAAAATGGCTCATTTGACTTCTGCATTCAGATGTGCAGGCCCAAAATTTTTTTAAAATATATATATATATATTTTTGTGCGGTGATGACGGTTACAGGTTTAGAGCTGCGGTAGGCGTCACGTGACCGCGGTAATGCGGTAACCGTCCCAGGCCTACCGCCATTGCAGAGAAATAGAACTGCTGTGTATCTTAAGCGCTGCGCAACGCAGCAGATGCTGTGGAAATGCTCTCATTGACTATAACGAACGGTTATTTTCTGGGTAGTGCACACATGCAGTGTGTGGAAGTTGCACTAGAAATTAACCTAATGAAGAGAGGAGTTACGTGCGCTCTCTTCAGTTCATTAATATTATAATACATGTATATAATAATTATTCATACTTTTAGATACATTGTTCATCAATACCCTTGATGATCAGTTCACATTTTAAAACAAATTTATAAAGAAAACCATAAAATTCCAAAAGGTTCACAGGTTCACTTTTCTTTTCCACTGTAGGACCTTTTTAAGACAATTTGTATTTTTTGTTTTTATAGCCAATGTGCAAGTAATATATAAAAAATATTGTGTGGATTAAATTGAAATTCTTCTTTTAGAGCCTAGAGACAAAGACTGGTGCAGAACCTGAGAAGAATCAGGGTCGTTACAACCTGAGACGCCGGAAAGATGATGGTGATGCCAAACCAATGGAGACCAAAGCTGAAGAGAGAGGGCAGAGCGAAGCCAAAGCTGCTGTTACTCCCCCTGCACCAGTCTCCACGGCTCTGGATTTTGGCGGCAAGATAGGTACAGATATCCTTATGTGGTCCCCACAGACCCACAGTGTGACGTTATGAACAACACCCACAGTATTGTTCTGATCTGGCATTAGGAGCCTACTTTTGGCTGCTGTTCCTGCCAGCCTGGGTCCTCTTCCTGCTGCTCCAGGTCACTCTGGAGGACCCCAGCTTGGTCAACTTTCCCACTTCCCTGCCCCCGCTCGAGTCTTTCTGGGATGTCCAGGCATTGAGCATTGTTGCCCTCTGGATAGTTTTCCAGGCCGTACTCTATGTCCTGCCTGTTGGAAAGGTGAGTGGGGGGAGTCCCTGCTCCACACAGGCAGCTGACTTTTCACACTGTAAACTTGATTAATGCTTATAAAAAAGTCTCAGTTTGTTTTGCTAGTGGTTACTATGACTCATGCTACTTAGTACTTGCTTGATAAACTCTTCAAAGTGTGCCACTGAATGTTGTGTATTAACACAAAGCCTTTAATTTGCTTCTCTCTGCAGCTAAGTGAGGGCATGCCCCTGAAATCTGATGAGAGACTCAAGTACAGAACCAACGGTGAGCCTGCTAGCGTTATTCTGTAATGTCAGTCATGTCTGACCTGAAAAATGTTTTTTTTTTTTGTTTTTTGTTTTTTTTCACCCACTAACGCTGCTTTTCTGGTAAATCCATGTGTCTGCATTCATTACAATTTATCTGAAACATGGCTGCTTTCATTATGTGGGTTCTCTGTGTTTACCACCTGAGATTGAGACTACGATTTGCTTAAACCTCCTTCACCACCATGACATCAGAACAAGGTCCAATTGACCAAGATATGGATAGATAAGATAAAAATTTTCCTCGATTCTATTGGCTCTAACGAGGAGGTGTCATTTGCATCATTCGACCAGTCTGCTGCAGGATATGGCCATGGGCAGTGAATGGCAGCAGCTGGCTACGTAAATGCAAGGATGCAGATTGCGCATAACATTTGGTTTGGCGGTACATTCGTGGTTGCTTTTTAATACCTGGTTGTATTTTGGATGTAGTAAACACCATTTGTGATATACAAGTGAAATGTATAGTTTGGTACATGAGAAAATTTAAATCGAACAGATGGTGCCAAATGGAGACATTTTATACTAAAGCCTTAATAATTTTGCTGTGTTTCATATTAGAAGAATTGTATTTGGTGCAGGTAAGGTTGACATGTGTGGCTGTGATTTAAAATAGTGTTTAAGCTGCACCTGCCTTAATCTAAAGGGATATTCACCCAAATATTATTTTTCATTTTAGATGGAAATTTTTGGTGGTTAATTTGCTGTTTTCCATCTTGTTTTCCATCTTCCATTCAGCCTTTTGGCCATTATGAAGTTTATTTTATTTATCTTTTGTGGAATAAAATACTGTATTATTTCTTTCTTTCAAAATAAACACAACTACACATTCAAAGAAATCCAAAGACACCATTTTAAATTGAATAAACATCAATTACCTGGAAACCTCTAGAACCCTGAAAAAAGCATTTGTCACCATTTAATGTAGTGTATTGTAGTGTATTAATGTATTGGAAATGCCATGTAATATCTTTGCAAATCAATCATATAAGAAATGAGTAAATTTGATTAAAAACACTAAACACCTCAAATTTAAAGGCCTATGTACAGGATGCTATCCCAACATAATAAAAAATGTATTTTTTTGTAACATGGCTATGAATATAAAAATATTTTGTCTTGGTTTTCATCAATACATTTATTCCATTTTCAGTGTGTTTTCACACAGACAAAATATTTTTTTCACCTCACTTTTATATAAATCCCAACACACCAAGACCTTTTTTTTTTATTTTATTTTTTTTTATTGTCATGCATTTTGCAAGGTAAGAGAACCAGACCTCATTTTTCAACTTTATGTAATAAAGCTCTGCTGTCCCTGGGGGTTTAGGGGGCTTATCACAGGTAAAACCTGTTTTCTCCGTATTTTGAAGTTAAAGGCTTAGATTTATTTGGTATTTATGGGAAAAGCATTATAATATGTAAAAATGAAAGTATATCATACATTTGTGGTTATAATGAAAGTCAATGGAACCAAATTGTGCCCGAGAGTACAGAATATAGGCAAAATGCGTATATCCCATTCTAAACAAAAGCGGGTGCTAGCGCTGACTTAACTCTAACATGTGAGTCCACAGTAAACAGAGCTTGAAAGGTCTGTTTTAAAAGTCCGTGTTCGGCTACAGCAGGGACATGACAGCTGCTTCAGTCTACGCTGTAGTTTCAGCTCTTCTCCTACACTTCCTGAGGCCACACATCCCCCTGCACTTCCTGTAGTGCAGTTATAAAGGGATATTAAACCTGGTAAATACATGAACAATGCAACTTCTAAATTCAACTTGAATTTGACTATTTAATGCTAACCTGCCTATCACATAAACAAAAGCACAATAAGCAGCCATGTAAAACAGAATCAGGTGTGAACTTGGCCAAACATCATTTCTCTTCCATACCATTAGTTTGCAGTAGTGCCATAATAAAGTCTTATTTCTTCTTCTTCTTCAGGTTTCTTTGCCATTGTGGTGAGTGGCATCACCGTGGCAGTCGCCATTCATCAGGGCGTTGACCTTACCTACATCCATAGCCACTTCCTGCAGCTGGCAGTAGCTGCTTTCTTTATCTCGCTTCTTCTGAGTGTGTACTTGTATATGCGCTCTCACAATGCACCCATGGACCAGCTGGCTTTGGGAGGAAACTCGGGTAAGAACACCCCCTTTTGTTCAGATGCTTTACTTTTCCAATGCTATGAATTGCTCTTCTTCCTTTTCTTCAGGCAATGTGGCTTATGACTTTTTCAAAGGACGGGAGCTCAACCCCCGCATCAGAAACTTTGATCTGAAATTTTTCTGTGAGATGCGACCTGGTCTGATTGGCTGGGTGAGTTTTCCTTAAGACTATTCATTAGGGGTTTGCTATTACGGCAAATGTCAACAATACATGTGTATTATTGATTAGGGCTGCAATTATTCTTTGACATAATTAATGAACTGCAAATACATTCGCATATAAACCACGGTTAATCTATTTGTGACTAGGGCTGTGTAAAAAAAAAAATAAAAAAACTAAACAAATTGAGGATATTTTGCTATAAAAGATAGCATATTGATATTTCAGCCCCTACTATCAATACACCATCCAGCTGACGGGGGCAGTGTTGCGTTAGCCTCTGTTCATATGGCCCATTTCCTGCTTTAACAAACTGGATGTTTTGTTTATGTTGGCTGTAAAGTGTAAAACTGTAAATATTCTGTAGTTTCATCTTCAATATTTCTGCTGGTGTTAATACTAGCATTCACTCAACAGTAGGCCCAATCCCATTTCTCTATCTTTCCCTTACCCCCAGAGGGGGATAGTGGGTCTGCATCAGTGTTCACAATGATAACACAAAATCTTTTTTTCACTCCTAGTCAGTGGTTGTGTAAAGCCAATAATTGTCAAACAACTGTGTTAACTCTTTTTAAATCATAATGACAACAGAAACTACCCAAATGTCCCTTAAATAAAGGTTTACATACCCTGGTGACCCTGCATTGACATTTCTGTATTTGAAGTCATGGGAAAAGCAAAAGAATTGTCAAAGGATCTGCGGGACAAAACAGGAAAGGGATTTTAAAGATATCCGAGGAATTTAGAATGCCAATCAGCAGTGTTCAAAATTTAATAAAGAAGCAGGATCGATTCTGTTGAAACCAAACCACGGGTAGACCAACAGAGATTTCAGCCACAACTGCCAAGAAAATTGCTTGTGATGCAAAGAAAAACCCATACATAACTTCAGATGAAATACAGGACTCTCTGGAAAAAAAGTGGTGTGGCTGTTTCAGGATGAACAATAAGGAGGCCATAAACCATAAATTGAGACCATAAATGTTATATTTGGAGAGGAGTCAACAAGGCCTATGATGAAAGGTACTCCATTCCTACTGTGAAACATGGAGGTGGATTGCTGATGTTTTGGGTAAGTGTAAGCTACAAAGGCCAGGGGCGGAGCCAAGGTGTTGCTAATAGTGGCCAAGGCGACCATGACCGTTTTGGACAAATTGGGACAATATACTTCAAGTGAGCTCCTGAGCCATAGCATCTCCCCGTTTCTCTGTGCTCTCCTGGTCCCTTCCCTTTCCCTCTAACAGGCTGTGACTGTAATTATCTCACTGATCATGGCAGACCCACTGACAGGATGCATCAGGGTACGTTGGGCCTTAGCCTATGGTCAGGCAGACCCAGAACTAGGCTCTCCTATGGTTAAATTATCATTTGCAGAAGTTTTTAATTTTTTTAATTTATGCGGGCATAGCCTATTCTTAATTTAGCAAGAGCCCGTATTGCTGGCAGTATTCCCCCACTCACGATGAGAAAACAGTTTAACCCATCACTGAGCGGAGCGGGAGATTTATGCTCAGTGTCAGTGACTCAATAAAAATACTTTTTAGCATTATTTGGGGACTCAGAAGAAAAACACAGAATCATAACAAATGGGAAAAGAGATAACATTGAGATTTTCTGAAGAGAGCGAGGGTAATGCCAAAGCTGTAGTTCAACAAGTGTTAAAGTGGCCAACAAGATCGGTAAGACAATTGAACCCATATAGGTTCCGTTAGCAGCGCTGTTTTTCACGCAGTTATAACTTTTGCAAAGACCTGAAACAGCGATGTATAAAGAGCTCAGAGCAGCATCAGGAGAGACGGGAGCAGAGTCAGAGAGGAGACAGAAGGAGCGGCCGCTCCTGAGTCACTGGGACTTAGATAATAGATAAAAAATAATCAACACTGTGTTAAAATAGTGACTTGGATTAAGGCTCTTGTGGCAGTTCTCTTCGCTGCTCTGTGACCCCTGCATCACTATGGTCCAATGTAGTAATATGTACATTTGCTCATTTTACTGTAAAACACTACAATATTGGGCTAATAGCCAAGCAACAGCCACTAAACAATTTCTTTCCATGCAAAAATAATTCAGCAGTGAACTCTTTCTGTTCAATTATAAGATTAAAAAAACATTTAGGCCACATACCTCTGACTATATTGTTTTAAGGTAGAAACATTTAGGCCACATACCTCTGACTATAGCTGGACCTATTGTTTTAAATAGGTCTAGGCCCTACTGAGAATGAGAATATTAACAAAATTTTCAGAGATAAAGGTTAGAAATAAAACAGAATACACTCATCTATTTTGTTTATGTTTGTAAATGAGATTTAAGTGTTTCTTTTTACTTGATCTTTTCTGGATCCACCAGACAGTAGTCCTGTAGACCACAAGTTGGTTAAAAGGTGATTTATAAAACAATCTAATGTACATGTCTGTGAAGGTTCTCAGTCATCCAGGTCATCTGGAATGTTACGACCCAAGGGTGAAACATATTTATGGACACAAGAGACTAGAGGGTTATAGTTAAACTTTGTTTATTGGTCATTTAGTTGAACTTTTAGAGAATCCAACCCAAGGTAGCAAAACAAATAAACCATGGTGAGCCGGCCAAACAGAATATAAGGACGGGTAGTCAGACAGGCCAACCCTATACAGGGCCGTAGAAGCTGTCTGACAGCCCGCTACCCCTAACACAACCCGGGTCTAAGCCCTAACGAAAGAAAGGCGAAAACAGGACAGCGGTCCCACCAAGTTAAACAAAAAGAACTAAAGGCTAAAATGTGCTCTCGCAAACACACAGCCGGCATAATTTAGCAGGCGGAGCAAGACGGAGGAGGAGAGCTTGCAAACGAGCTGAGACCAGAGCGTCAGCGTCAGCTAGAGGGTGTCAGAGAGAGGGTGACATTACCGGTAGGCCTATTTATAGGCTACAGAAAGCCAAGACTAACTCCTCCAATAGAATAAATAAGAAAAAAGGTGAAAGGGGGACAAAAATACGCCTAAGTGTGGCGCCTGCACCTAACATGGAAGAAAAGGTTAAAGCAAAAGCATCTTCACTCTGTTTTCAATGTGAGGATGTTTTGTCTCTAATTCCAAGAGACTTTATCAATTCTGAGATCAACTGGTAAGAGTCCTGAGCTTAAATCTCTAGACGGAGGAAACTAAACCTGATGGACCAGGCTGTTCTGGTCTCATTGTGGTTAGCTATGAAAAGGCAGTGTGACTCCTGATGGGAGGGTCAATAAAGGCTCAGGTGAGTCGTTGGTGTCACTGTTCCATTCAGGTGTTGCTGTTATAGTAGGGTGAAACTGTTTTGATTTAGGTTTCAAAACACTGTTGTAAATACTAGGCAGCATCAATCTTAGGACACCTCAGAGGGTTTTTCCATTTTCACAAATAAGGCTTTCTTCACACCTTTCTCTTTGAGGTGGAGGTGGACTGCAGACTCAGGTCCGCCAGGATTGGCTCTTCTGTGCTGATACATCCTCTTGTGAAGCTGTTGTTTTGTTTTACTGACATAACTGTCACTGCACTCTTCAATGATCTGCATAAACCACATTATTCTGTTTGTGGGCATCTTGTCTTTAGAATGGTCCAGTTTTTGACGCAGAGTGTTCCCTGGTTTAAAGTGGACTGGAATGTTGTGTTTGTAGAAAATCCTTCAGGTCAAACCTCTCCCTCTGGAGATACATGCTCAGCTCTCTTACCAGTTGATCTCAGAATAAATAAAAATGTCTCTTGGAATTGGAGACAAAACGTCTTCACCTTGAAAACTGAGTCCAGATGCTTTTGCTTTAACCTTTCAAGCTAATATACAAATATTTTAATAGACAGTCCCACATACATTTCAATTAATTTAGTAAAGAGTTTAAACCAGAGACCTAGAGTTATTGAAAGAGAGTTTGGCTTTGAATTGATTCCTTATTTAACTGATACCCTTACTACCACTCGACTCTGATGTAGGGGTGTGACGGTTAGTATATAACCGTGTGATCGGCGGTTATAGTTGAACACCGTCATTAGAACTCTATAACCGCCAAAACCGTGTCATTAAAATATTTTTTATATTTACCACTTCATTAAATTTTGCTTTGTAGAAAACCTTTCTTAAAAACGAATTCGATTGGGGGAGACAAAAGATGCACTTCGGGGGGAAATTGTATCAGCTGACGAGGGAAACGGAGGCGGAGTTAGTGGTGCTTCGGAGGCTGCTGCTGCTGGAGATGATTCGGGAGAGGTCTGTGCACAATCTTGGAGATCTCCTTAATAAACGGAGGTCTGAAATCTCTGCCCCTTTACCGTTCAGAGCGCGCGCTGACACGGCGTTAACCCGCTATCTCCAAGAACAACCGAGTAAAGTGAACATGTTGGTGTTCCTGTCACGGAACAGTAAACTTTGTTTACTGTGTGTGATTTATTTATAACAAAGCACGGTCATTGCAAAGTTTTTTTTTTTATGACTCACGTCATAACCGTCATCACCAATTCTGAAACCGGCACACCCCTACTCTGATGTGGTGCTCAGCATATAGCTCGACATCTATCACAATTACTGTATGTCAAAAATATTTGTATTTGTTAGAATTCTAATATAAAGCTTATTAATGTACATATTTGTGGGTTGCGCTTTATCTTGAAACATTGTAATGTTCAGCTGCGGTAAGGACTATTTAAAGAACAGGCTGTTAAATAATTATTAGGTTTGGATCACAAACGAGACAACGGACACCGTACATGGTAAATTTAGGAATGTAAGACCGGTTTAATTCTTGCAAGAATGAAACAATCAGACACATGCAACAATGGTACATGGTGATTTGCTGGACATGTAATTAGCTGACGTGTCAGTCATAGATGTGAATAAGTTTACATGTACATGTCACTAAGTGTACAGGACAGTGTCCCTGAACAATGATTAGATGTAGGCCTGGGCGAAAAATCTATTGAATGAATTAATTCGATTTTTTTGTGGCGGGCGATTTAAAAATAAGTAAATCGAGTTTTTGTGTAACGGCACATTTTTGGCTCCCCGGAGCTTCCGTAGAGTTAGTTTCATATAGCAGAGCAGTACGGCACGCGACAACAACAACATCATAGCACACAAAAAACAGCAACAGAAAGCGACAACATGGCTAACGGTGAGGAAGTGGGAAGTTTGTTCCCAAGAAAGGAATAAAATCATCTGTTGTTTGGAACTGGTATGGGTTTACTGCGACAGACGTGGATCAAGAGACCTCACGCTGCAACATTTGCCTAAAGCCCATTGCAGTCAAAGGCAGCAGCACCACAAACCAATTCCAACACATGAAACAGAGACACCTACTTCCGGTCGGAACACCGTTAGGATGGCCGCATAGTGACAGAGCTCCCGATTGAACCAGCGAAATTAGAAAAATTCCCCCCATATAAGCCAAATAAATACTTTAATAAAAAACGTAGACAAGGGTGTAAGAGTTATAACACCACTTAGAGCAATAAAAATCATCCGAAGACAGAGGGTGAGATAGACGGTTTCGCAACAATATTAGCAGCTAACAAGTTTAAGCTAGCAAACAACGGGGAGAAATGGCCGACTTGGAGCTGATTCTGCGAGAACTAAGAGAATTTCGCCAAGAAAATAAAGAACAACTAGAGACAATAAAAGAAGAAATGGGGAAGGTGAATGCCCGACTGGACGAGGCAGAAGGGCCAATAGAGAAAGCAGAAGAAAGGATCCAAAACACAGAGGAAGTCATCAATGCTATGCTAAAGCTGCACACTAAGATGGAGGACAAGCTGCTGGATCTGGAAAGTCGTTCCAGACGCGAAAACATAAGGATTTACGGGGTACCGGAGGAAGCCGAAAAGGAGTCAACAACGATGGTTTCGTTTGTGGAAAGTTTACTACGTGAGGGTCTCGAGTTGACTGATGACATGCCCGACCTGCAGATTGAAAGGGCTCATCGATCGGTGGGACCGAGGCCGCCAGAGGGAGCGTCGCCACGCTCCATCATAATTAAGTTTTTAAGTTTCAAAACGAAAGAGTCAATACTCCGCAAGGCATGGCAAAGGAAGGTGTTTACCTGGCAAGAAAACCACATAAATCTGGATCACGACTATCCACCTCTGATACTCAAGAAACGAAGAGAATATTCAGAGATCCGCAGAGTGCTGAAGGAAAAAAAAGTTCAATTCCAGACGCTCTTCCCGGCCAGGCTTCGCGTGAGACACGACGACGGAACCAAAACCTATGATACTATAGAGGAGGCATCGTAAGACATGCAGAGAAGAGGCTACACTGTAACAACCACCAGACCTCCGGAGACGCTTATGGAGCAGGTGCAGCGGTTATCCTGGACAAGAGTGGACAGACGAGCGAGGAAAGACACAGTCAGAGTCGGGCGGGAATCAAGCTACAGGGAGAAGCTCCGAACCTTCAGGAGAGCATCACCGGCTCCCTCCGGGACCTAAAGGATTTAATCCAAAGCTTGAGGACGGCGGAGAGATCCCTTGAACTATACGGTAATTAAGGGTGGAGTTTCATGACAGAATTGAATGGTTCGTTCGGGACTAATTTTTCACCTTTTTCACCTTTGAATCCTTTTTTATATATATATATATATATTAGTAATGGGCGATATGAACGATATGCGATATAAATGATAAAAAATTGGCATACGATAGAGATTTTAATTCTATTGCACTACCGCGATAATACATGTTGATGACGCAATTTCCCCGCAAAATTTACAGCCACGAGCTGCAGCTTGAAACATGGCTGAAAGCGAAACGGAGGAGCTGGTAAAAAAGACGCAACATCCATTATTTGGGCGTATTCGATTTAAGCCGTCTGGCGTGCAGCAAATTATACTCTGTAGAGTGTGTGGGGCAACAGTTCCGGCTAAGAGAGGTAACGACTAATCTGTTGTACTACCTCAAGCGAAACATGTTACTGAATACCAGCTTTGCCAGCTCCGTGAAGTCTTCACGGAGCTGGCAAAGCTGGTATTCAGTAACATGTTTCGTTTTGAGGTAGTACAACAGATTAGTCGTGTTACCTCTCCCTGAAGTCTTCATGGAGACTTCACGGAGCTAGCATAGCCAGGCAATGCAGCCAAAGAGCGAGCGCGGGAGCGAGCGAGAGAGAGAGAGAGAGAGCGCGAGAGAGAGCGCGCGAGAGAGAGATTATAGATTAAATTAACATATAAAATCTTACACGTTTGTCAACAGAAAAAAGTGTGAAAGATCCCCGAATTGACCGTGCTGTTGCTTTATGCAAGAAGATTGTGAGTTCCTTTTCAGGAATACAGGAATAACATTAAAAAATACATTTAGCAGTTTGGCTTTCCTTAGGATCTATGTAACCTGTTCTGAAATGATTCTATTATAATTTATATATCGCAATATATATCGTTATCGCAAGAGGCTGCAATGTATATCGCAATATGGATTTTTGGCCATATCGCCCATCCCTAATATATATATATATTTTTTTCTTTTTATTATTATTATTTTAATATTATCTCACTATGCGACTGTTGCAGGTAAGGGCCTCTCCCTCCGGACTGAGGAGGGGGACTTTTCCCTTCGAGCCACCTTGGGAGGCTCAAAAGGGTCAGTTCTATAGACCCCTACATAGGGAGTCATGCAGACAAACTGTGTTCAGTTCTATGTTTATTAATACGTTAGTTGTTCATTCCCTGCTGGTTTTTGCAGGGAGGGGGATGCGCACCAGGTTTCTGAACGGGATGAAAGGGGGAATCACATAGATGCAAAGCAGGTCTTTAAAAATAGCATCATTTAATGTTAACGGACTACTCAATCCAGTGAAGAGAGGGAAAATCTTATCAAAATTTAAAGAAGGATAAAATTCAGGTAGCATTTTTGCAAGAATCACATCTTAGTGACTCTGAACATGCCAAATTAAATAAATCAGGATTTAAACACGTTTACTTTTCTTCCCACGATTCGGGAAGGAGGAGAGGAGTGGCGACTCTGATATCCGGTGCTGTAAATTACGAACACATATCAGAGCATAAGGATAGCGAAGGCAGATTTGTTATGGTTACGGGTAAAATAGAAGGAATTGTGATGAGTCTCCTTAATGTGTATGTACCTCCAGGAAGTGACTGGTCCTTTTATAAACATATAATTGATCTAATGATAACAAAAAGTCACGGCATCTTAATATGTGGTGGAGATTTTAATGTCCAATTAAATCCGAAAATTGACTCATCAAATGGGAAATCTGGCGCCAAAAACATTAGCAGAAGATTAAATACTTGGATGTGTGAAGTGGGGATTGTGGACGTGTGGCGAGAGATAAACCCGACAAGTCGAGATTATTCGCACTATTCATCCGTTCATAATGTATATTCACGCATAGATTATTTTTTTATGCTTAAAGGTGATCTTTGTAGGGTGGATAATTGTGAAATAAAAGTTAGCACTATCTCAGACCATGATCCCATTTATATGTCAATCCACCTGAATAATAAGAAAAAATCCACTCTCTGGAGACTGAACTCAAACATTCTGAATAACCCAACTATTAAAGGTAAATTGAAATGCGAAATTCAGATGTACTTAGAAAATAATGATAATGAAGAAGTGACCCCACCTATTCTCTGGGATGCATTAAAAGCAGTGATTAGGGGCAGAATAATAGCCATATCCTCATATGAGAAAAAAATTAAGGGAATAAAACTCAAACAATTGGAGGACAATTTGAAGAGACTACAGAAAGAACATGCAAAGTCTCTCAAAGATGACAGCAAACAAAAGATTAAAAAACTAAAAAAAGAAATAGATGAAATAAACACTCAAGAAATTCAAAAAAAGCTCCTTTTCACAAAGCAACAATACTATGAGGTAGGTGGGAAATCACTGAAACTTCTATCATATAGATTAAGAAAACAACAAGCTGATAGAACTATACACAAAATAAGAAACTCGGCAACAAATAAAATAGAAACTAGTCTAGAAACAATTCAACAGTGCTTCCTTAAATATTATAAAACATTATATTCCCAGCCACGGGGAAGCAACGACAATCAGATCGATGCCTTTTTGGCCCAGATTACCCTCCCACAGATCACTGACGAACAAAATGGGAAATTAATATCTAAAATAACAAAAGAAGAAATACAATCAGCAATCAAGAGAATGAAAGGGGGGAAGTGTCCAGGGACCGATGGATTTCCTACAGAATGGTACAAAACAATGCAAGATCAGCTAATCCCAACATTATTAAAAACGTTTAATTGGGTTTTAGAAAATAAATCTATCCCCCCCTCATGGAGGGAGGCAATGATCTCGGTCATACCTAAAGAGGGGAAAGATAAATTGGATTGTGGGAATTATCGATCTATAAGTCTTTTAAATAATGATTATAAATTATTCACCTCCATACTATCTAAAAGAATTGAACTGATATTAGCTGTATTAATACATAAGGACCAGACTGGCTTTGTCAGACAAAGACAGACCCAAGATAACATCAGGAAAACGCTGCACGTTATGAAACAAGTCACACAACAAAAACTAGAGACATTGATATTAAGTTTAGATGCAGAGAAAGCATTCGACTCAGTGAGGTGGGCATTTTTATATAAAGTACTTGCAAAATTTGGCTTTCACAAGACTATAATTGACACATTTGCAGCTCTATACAATAAACCAACAGCTAGAATTAAAATCAACGGAGATCTAACCAATTCATTTATTCTAGAAAGAGGAACCAGACAAGGGTGTTGTGCGTCGCCGCTCCTTTTTGCCCTATTTATAGAACCCATGAGTCAATTGATTAGGCAGAGGTCGGATATAAAGGGGGTAACAATGAAATCCGGGGAGCAAAAATTGGCCCTATTTATGACGATTTATTAATAAGTATAACACAACCTACTCAGACACTCCCAAAACTGATGAAACTACTAGAGGAATTTGGTTTCATTTCGGGTTATAAAATTAATATAAACAAAACTCAAATATTAAAATTTAATTATGACCCACCAGACTCGATTAAGACCACGTATAATTGGAGATGGGATGCTGAATCTATTAAATATTTGGGTGTTTTATTACCGAGGGACTTCTCAAGATTGTACGACATCAACTACGGCCCATTAAATTCAAAGATAAAATCTGATATACATAGATGGAATGTTATTCCTTTTTTGAGTTTAAGCTCCCGGATAGAGTCAATTAGGATGATGTTATACCTTTTTCAATGCCTGCCAGTCAAAATACCATCTAAGCAATTCATGGAGTGGGACAGATTAATAGCAAGGTATTTGTGGCAAGGGAAAAGGGCCAGAATTAAATTTAAGACACTGCAATTAAGAAAAGGGCAGAATGAGCCTTCCTTGTTTACAAGATTACTACCATGCAGCCCAATTGAGATCTTTAGTCTGCCTGTGCTCACCAACATATACTGCAACATGGAAAGAAATAGAAAATATGGCGTTAGACAAAATTCCAGTAACAGCTCTACTGAGTGATAACAAACTACTAGAGGAGCAGGATATCCCAGATAATTCTATAATAGGCAGCTTCCTAAAGTCCTGGCAGGCAATAGTTAAAATTTGCAGATTGGGAGAAGCATCTAAAATTATGAGATGTTGTGCCTATGATTCAGACTTTGCACCAAACAGAATTGATGGTAGGTTTAAGATATGGATCTTAAAAGGTTTAAAACTACTTATCATTCATTTACCCACAAAGGGGCATTCCAAAGTTTCGAAACCCTACAGAAAGATTACGGACTGGTAAAAGATGATTTTTTTAGATACCTGCAAGTGAGACATCACTTTAACGAAAATCTGATAGGGGTGTTAAGAACAAGTGAATCAGGGTTCCTGGAAGTATTTTTATCATTAATCAAACCCAGACCAAGCAACAAAATTATCTCCAAATTATATAATGCTATACAATTATCTAAACAAGAAAATACGGAATACATAAGGAAGAAATGGGAAAGTGAAATAAAAATAATAATCACACCGGAGAGCTGGGGAAAAATATGCCAATTACAATGGTTGCTGGAGACTTTGTGGATCTAATGGAGCCAGTGTTGGGAAAGTTCACTTTCTACAAGAACTAGTTCAAAGTTCAGTTCACAAATTTTAAAATGAACTAGTTCAGTTCATAGTTCAAACTTCAAAATTTTGAACTAAGTTCACAGTTCCAAAAATGAACTAGTTCATAGTTCTTTTTTTCCATGTTGCTGCGAGCTATAACTTTTCAAAATTATTGCCACAGCCCATATACAGTAAAATCACAGACAGCAATTATTTTATCAGTTTTAACAATGAAGCTATGCGTCAGATTTAATTTTCATATCCAATTTTCAATCCTTATCCAACCAGGGTTTACATTAGCATTGAGGGGACATTGTTGCTTTAATGCTTTGTTGTAGGGATGGGCGATATGGCCAAAAATCCATATTGCGATATACATTGCAGCCTCTTGCGATAACGATATATATTGCGATATATAAATTATAATAGAATCATTTCAGAACAGGTTACATAGATCCTAAGGAAAGCCAAACTGCTAAATGTATTTTTTAATGTTATTCCTGTATTCCTGAAAAGGAACTCACAATCTTCTTGCATAAAGCAACAGCACGGTCAATTCGAGGATCTTTCACACTTTTTTCTGTTGACAAACGTGTAAGATTTTATATGTTAATTTAATCTATAATCTCTCTCTCGCGCTCTCGCTCTCTCTCGCTCTTCTCTCGCTCTCCCGCCGCTCTCGCGCTCTCTCTCTTCTCGCCGCTTCCCGCCTGGCTATGCTAGCTCCGTGTCTTCACGGAGATTACGAGAAAGAGACTAATCTGTTGTACTACCTCAAAAGCGAAACATGTTACTGAATACCAGCTTGCCAGCTCGGTGAAGACTTCACGGAGCTGGCAAAGCTGGTATTCAGTAACATGTTTCGTTTTGAGGTAGTACAACAGATTAGTCGTGTTACTCTCTTAGCCGAACTGTTGCCCCACACACTCTACAGAGTATAATTTGCTGCTGCACGTCAGACGGCTTAAATCCGAATTACGTCCAAATAATGGATGTTGCGTCTTTTTCACCAGCTCCTCCGTTTCGCTTTCAGCCATGTTTCAAGCTGCAGCTCATGGCTGTAAATTTTGCGGGGAAATTGCGTCATCAACATGTATTATCGCGGTAGTGCAATAGAATTAAAATCTCTATCGTATGCCAATTTTTTATCATTTATATCGCATATCGTTCATATCGCCCTTTACTACTTTGTTGCTGTCCATTCACTCCACACTATTAGCAGCTGCAGCTTTCAACCCTACAGTACATTCTCAAGAACATGAGGAAAAACGTGCTGCTTGAATGGTCTTTTTAAATGAGGAATTATTCAAAGAAAAACAGGACAGTAATCATTAAGGTGAAAACGTTTTTAAATTTTAATAATTTTCCATTGTCCACATGCTAAAACAGAATATTGGAATCCTGGAAAAATAGACCAGGCAGGTTCAACAAACAAGTTACATGAATGAATTTAAATGATCATACGCCTTACTACATGCTGCTGTCGCCTCCATGCTTTATTAATATTATTTTTTTTTGAGGACGCGTCACGCATGCGCGGATCGGCGACACGTGGCTGGTGTTGCCAGGTTTGGTGTTTTTCCGCTACATATTAAGACCCGTTTGCGGTGTGTTTTAGCCGGGTTTTCGCCTGGAAGGCTCTATAGAAATCTGGCACCCTATTGAACGAAGTTAACATGAGAGAGCGTGCCGTTCACAGACACCAGAATGAACGAGTTCACAGTAACGTTCATCAGGCAGTAATACAGCATGTTCAGTTCACGTTCGCCCAAAATATGAACGAGTTCATGAACTATCGTTCAATGAACGCGTTCAGGCACAACACTGAATGGAGCTAACCACTACCATATTTTTTGGGACTGCCATATAATAAGACCTTACTGGGAAGAGATTCACAAACATATAAACAATGTTTTTAATGTTAACATTCCACTTAAATGTGAAACTGTGTATTTGGGTAATGTAGGGTTTTGAGACCATTGACGATAAAAAACTGCTGGCTATATTATTGGCAGCCAGTAAAAAATCTGTTACGAGGAAATGGTTGAAAGTGAATCCACCCACCATTGAGGAGTGGATTGAAATAGTTTATGAGATTTATGTTATGGAAAAAATATCCTTTTCCCTCAAAGTTGAAAAAGAAAAATTTTATAAGATTTGGTCTAAATGGACTGAGTATGTAAAACCAATTAGATCTGATTTCATCTAATTGTGTTTATGCTTTGTGTAGACCTACCCTCTTTTTATGTGAGTTTGTAATTACTGGAAATGGTGCGCATCCCGGGTTCTGTTTTATTTAATGATTGTCTTTACTGGAATAAGTAATGGTTGGTAAAAGAAAATGTTGGAGGGGCAATATAGACAAACTCATCTAAAACATCTGAATCCATCCCTATATATATATATATATATATATATATATATATATATATATATATATATATATATATATATATATATATATATATATATATATATATATATATATATATATATATATAATGTATGTACTTGAAAAACTAAAAAGCTGTAATTAATGTATGTGATGGGAATAAAAAGATAATTTCAAAAAAAAACAGAGACACCTAGCCGAATATGAAAAATGCCAGTCTCTCCGAGACGAACAAACACGCAGTGACCAACAAACCTTAGCTAAAAAACAGCTAACTGTAGCCGAATCCTTTTCACAAGGCACCGCATATGACAGGAAAGGGGCACGGTGGAGAACAATCACTAAAGCGGTCACTTTGCACATAGCCAAAGACATGGTGCCCATATATACAGTGGAGAAGACTGGGTTTATTAATTTGATTAAAACCTTAGACCCCAGATATGAGCTACCTAGCCGCAAGTACCAAGAGGGTGTTCATTTATTTATTATTCATCCCAGAAATGGGGGTTACATTTGTCTTGCTTTTAAATAAAAGCAAAATTTGCTTTAAGTTGTCTGCCGTTTGTACTTATTGCTTTTCTTAATAAGTAGGGGGGGGAAATCGGGAAAAAAATCGTAAATCGAATTAAAAAATATAAAATCGGAGATTTTATTTTTAGGTCATATCGCCCAGCCCTAATTAGATGTAGTGCAAAGTGATGTCTTTGTCATGGCCAACGGCCCAGAAACCAGAAGACTCCCGCGCAAACCCCAGACACAGGCAAAGAGTTCAAAAAGAAGGTTTATTCAATAAAAAGCAATAAAACAAAAACCAGGAACCAGGATCAAAACAAGGCAGATGTCCGAGCATAAATCATCCACGACAAAAAACACCAGACAAACACAGGCTAGAAATCAGGACCAGAATTTACAAGAAAAAAACAGACTAGGAATCTTCACAGAAAAAGCACAAGGAACACGACACAGACTCACGGGTAGGGAGACAATAGGCAGGAAGTAAATCATAAAACACAGACAGGAGTAAGACATTTTCAAAATAAAACCCAAGGACTCAAATACAATCTTAAAACAAAAATCAAATACCATAATAAATACATGACATCAAAAACCACAGACACACAGAATACACTAACAAAACAGACAGACTATTTAAACAGACATGAATCCTGATAGTCTTTGTCTTGTTTGGATTAGCCTGGAGTCAATAGGAGATACAGCTAAAGACATTAAGTCATGATGAACAAATCCTTAACAAAAAAAAATAAAAAAATTAAATATTTGCAATGAACGTGCTTTGTTTTAAATAAATCACACACAGTAAACAAAACCAAGTTCCGTGACATGAACAGGAACACCAACATGTTCACTTTACTTGGTTTTAGTGACTATCTGACAGGGGTAGCTATGTTCCCCGCTGTGCTAAAAACTCGCTCTGATGCTGTGCTTGTAGCACAAATACACATGTATGGTGGGGGGGCTCACCTCTAAATGCATTTTATACATGGACGGCGTGAATGTCTTATGCACCGATCTTTTATCCGTTAACAGGACACTGGACTTGTTTACCGCTGGTCACTTTCCGACGCAATCTGCGTACACTCAGTCCCTCCCGTTTTTCCTCTGCTGTCTCTTCTGCACTCCCCTCTTCTGAGGAGCTCTCTCTTTTAAACACTAACACCGCCACCGACACTCTGTGCTCCACGCTTACATCCTGCTTGGACAACTTATGCCCTCTTACATCTAGACCAGCCCGTACATCCTCGTCTGCCCCCTGGTTATCCGATGTTCTACGCGAGCACCGCGCCAGCCTCCGGTCAGCTGAGAGAAAATGGCGCAAGTCAAAAGATCCTACTAACCTCTGTATCTACCAGTCTCTCCTCTCTACTTTCTCCGCTGATGTGACCTCTGCAAAAACTGTCTACTACCATTCTAGGTTAATCAACTCACCTGACTCGCGCACTCTCTTTAAAACCTTTACCGCCCTCCTTTGTCCGCCTGCTCCCCCACCTTCATCGGATTTAACAGCTGATGATTTCGCGTCTTTCTTTATAAAGAAAACGACCGCCATCAGCAGTCAGTTCTCTGCGCCACCACCTGTCGAGCTCATTCAGACCCCTGATATGTGTTTGCTCACTTCCTTCTTTCCTCTAACTGAAGCAGATGTTTCCAAGGTCATTAGTTCTAACCACCCTACCACCTGCCCGCTGGATCCCATCCCCAAACATCTCCTTCAGGCCATCTCTCCATCTGTCGTGCCTGCTCTCACCCACATCATCAACTCATCTCTTTCCACTGGGATCCTTCCCACAGCTTTCAAAGAGGCCCGCATCACACCACTACTGAAGAAACCCACTCTTAACCCTACTCTGCTTGAAAACTACAGACCGGTTTCCCTCCTTCCCTTCATTGCCAAAGCTCTGGAGCGAGTTGTGTTTACTCAGCTCTCATCCTTTCTCACACGGAACAACCTCCTGGACCAGAACCAGTCTGGGTTCAAGAGCGGTCATTCCACCGAAACTGCCCTGCTCTCAGTCATCGAAGCTCTGAGACTGGCAAAGGCAACATCCAAGTCATCTGTACTCATCTTACTGGATCTGTCTGCTGCTTTTGACACTGTTAATCATCACATCCTCCTGTCCTCTCTCAGGCGATGGGTGTCTCTGGAATGGCGTTGCAATGGTTCAAGTCTTACCTCTCGGATAGGTCATTCAGAGTATCCTGGAGAAATGAGGTCTCTGAGTCCCAACATCTCAATACAGGGGTGCCACAGGGCTCAGTGCTTGGACCGCTACTCTTTTCCATATACATGACATCCCTTGGCTCTGTCATCCAGAAGCATGGCTTTTCCTATCACTGCTATGCAGATGACACTCAACTCCACCTGTCATTTCAACCTGACGATCCGACGGTCTCTGCTCGCGTCTCGGCATGTCTGAGTGACATCTCACTTTGGATGAAGGACCATCACCTGCAGCTGAACCTTGCAAAAACAGAACTGCTTGTGATTCCGGCCAATCCAAAGACCCACCACAACCTCTCCATTCAACTAGGCCCCTCAACCATTACACCGTCCAGCACTGCCAGAAATCTGGGAGTGGTAATTGATGATCAGCTAAACTTCACAAGTCATATCGCCAGCACCACCCGGTCCTGTAGATTCATCCTCTACAACACTGGTTCCCAAAGTGGGGGTCGCGGAGTGGTGGGTGGGGGGTCGGGAGATGATTTCCAGAATTTATTTTTTTTTTATGATTATTTTTATATATTTTTAAAAAGGTTGTAATGATGCGAGTATACATTTAGGATAATTAAAATAAACTGAAAGTTAAACTTTGTAAAACTTTGTTTGCTCCAATTAATTATGACAGTTAAGTGACGGCGTGTTGCCAAGTCCGCGGGCTACTTTAACACAGTTGCCGCGGGCTGTTTTTCATGTGGATGAAAGTCGAGAGGGAGATTTGTTATTTAGTCATTATTTTTATCGTTTAAAGTCCATTTTGGGCAAAAAGCATAGTATAATAAAATCACCAAAACAAGTCTTCATGTTAAGAATGAATAGTACACAAACATTTCTTAAACTGTAAAAACTGTCTTTCTTTCTTTTTAAAAAAAAATTAAACATTTATTAATTATTTTATGATAAACATACTGTCATAAGTGCACCCTTTTATAATCATAAATTAAATAATAATAGATAAATAAATACATTCCAAAAATAAATACAGTAGGCTAAATAATATTAATTTGCATGTAGGCTACATGCATTTAGAAGAAGAAAAGAGGAACAAAGAAATGAAAAGTCAGTCATACCCCGGGGTCGTCAGCAGTCTAATATTGGGGGTCGCGGTCTGAAAAGTTTGGGAACCCCTGCTCTACAACATTAGGAAAATTAGACCTTTCCTATCAGAGCACTCTACGCAAATTCTAGTCCAGGCTCTTGTCTTGTCCAAACTGGATTATTGCAATGCTCTACTGGCTGGACTCCCTGCCTGCACAACCAAACCTCTGCAGCTGATCCAGAATGCAGCGGCAAGAGTGGTCTTTAATGAACCGAAGAGAGCGCACGTATCTCCTCTATTCATTAGGTTACACTGGCTCCCGGTTGACGCCCGCAACAAGTTCAAAGCTATGCTCTTGGTCTACAAGACCACCTTTGGTTCTGCACCCTCATATCTTCACTCACTAATACAGACCTACGTTCCTACCAGATCCCTGCGCTCTGCAAATGAACAACGTCTGGTGGTACCGTCCCAAAAGGTAAAAATCACTCTCACGTACCTTCTCTGGCTCTGTTCCACATTGGTGGAATGATCTACCTGCTGCTACAAGATCAGCAGATTCTGTAGCCATCTTTAAAAAACACCTGAAAACGCATCTCTTCCGTCAACACCTGACTGACAAACACTGAGTTTTACTTCCTTTCTATCGATTCCTTTCTTTTAAAAAAAAAAAAAAATTCTCTTATCCTTAGCATTGTATACTGCGCTGGGTTTAAACTGACTAGTTTTTGTGCACTTATGCTTTTTGTACCTTGTGTTGTTAAAATTGCTTCCATTGTTATCCTCACTTGTAAGTCGCTTTGGATAAAAGCGTCTGCTAAATGACTAAATGTAAATGTAAATGTATTTACGTGCCAATTTTGCTAAGAGCTGATAGCGTGTTTCATTGTCTCGCCACCATGCTAGTGGATTTGCCGTAGAGTTGTTGGTTGTTCTTGGAGATAGCGGGTTAACTGCTCTGATCGGTAAAGGGGCAGAGATTTCAGACCTCCGTTTATTAAGGAGATCTCCAAGATTTGTCTTCTTGGGAGGGGGTGGTGCTGCACAGACCTCTCCCGAATCCTCTCCAGCAGCAGCAGCCTCCGAAGCACCCCTAACTCCGCCTCCGTTTCCCTCGTCAGCTGATACAATTTCCCCCCGAAGTGCATCTTTTGTCTCCCCCAATCCATTCCCCCCATTGCCTCTGTGTCGTGGGTCAAGGAAAGATGACTTTGCCAAAAGCTCCTGCATGGCTGGGGCACTGTATTTGTGCTAATGTATGAGGCATAGGCCTACGCTGAGTTTCATTTACGATGAGATGCGCTCTAGTTCGCAGTGCAAGTGAACGCGGCGCGCTGGCGCTTCCATGTCACGGTTATCATTGTCTGCTATATTTGCATTTATTTATTAAAATGCAATTGGTTGATGAAACATTTATTAAAATTAAGATAAAATTTGTACAAAACGAAATTCGTTTTTAAGAAAGGTTTTCTACAAAGCAAAATTTAATGAAGTGGTAAATAATGTTTGTAAAAAATATTTTAATGACACGGTTTTGGCGGTTATAGAGTTCTAATGACGGTGTTCAACTATAACCGCCGATCACACGGTTATATACTAACCGTCACACCCCTAAGTGAGAGCATAATATATAATATACAATTACTATGACACAGGTCAGGGAGAAATAGGTCTTTATTTTGTAGTGTAATTCTATCCTAATTCTATCAGAGAATACTGGAGGAAAATTTGCACTCATCAGCCCGGAAGCTGAGCATGGGACGTTCCAACATGTCAACAATCCAAATCGACAAGGCCAAGTCGACCTGTCATTGGCTACAGCAACATAAAGTGAGGGTTCTGGACACGCCATCTCAGTATCCTGACCTCGATATTATTGATTCACTCTGAGAAGATTTCAATTGTGCAGTTTATGAAAGACAACCCAAGAATTTACAGGAACTGGAGGCTTTTTCTTAAGAATGGGTAGCTTTACCATCTGATAAAATAAAGAGCCTCATCCACAACTACCACAAAATACTTCAAGCTGTCATTGATGTTAAAGGTGGCAATACATGGTATTAAGAAATGAGGTATGTAAACGTTTGGGTAGTTTCTGTTATTATGATTTCAAGGCTCAGTGGTAGAGCGGTCACCTTCAACCGGAAGGTAGGCGGTTCGATTCCCGTTCTCCCCACAGTTCATACTGTTGGGGCTGTTCATACCTTGGGCAAGACACTTAACCCTCCTTGCCTCCAGTGTTTGTGGCACAGGTGTATGAATGTGCAAGAAAGTTTAGTGAATGTATTTGGTGATGGTCGGAGAGTCCGTAGGTGCGGAATGATATGTAAAGCGTCTTTGCGTCCCCGGAAAAGCGCTATATTAAATTGATGTAATAATAATATTATTATTATTATTATTAATAATAATGTATTATTAATAATAAGAATAATGTATTATTATTAATAATAATAATAATAATAATAATAATAATAATAATACATTATTATTGGGTTTGATCTGATGAGGTTTTAAGTCTCAAATAAAGTTAATAACTACTAATTAAGAAGTAATTATTGAACAAAGAATTATTAACCAGGTCTAAATTCATCAGAGGCAGATTATATAGACTCAGCTCTCTTACCAGTTGATTTCAGAAATGATTAAGTCTCTTGGCATTAGAGATGAAACGTCTTCACTTCCAGATGCTTTACTTTAATCTTTTTTTCAAGATGACCTGGATATGTGAGAACCTTCACAGGCAATATTTATCTGCGTTTAACTCTGTATCCCCTTTCTCAAACCCCTTTTTCCTTTTTTGTGCTTTTCTCTGTGTAAGCATAAGATCTAGGACTGGGAAAAACCCTTTTCCAGTACAATTCTTTTCCAAGTGCGTATTTGGAGTATTAACATTACGATGGCTTGTATCTGACATTTTGATTTGATGGAAAAAGTGTCTGTTAATAAATATTAGTGTTTGTTGCTTTCCTTTTTAGTGTGTGATCAACTTGGCCATGGCGTTGGCAGAGATGAAGCTGCAGGGATTGGAGGCACCCTCCCACGCAATGATCCTGGTTAATCTCTTCCAGCTGCTCTATGTTGTTGATGCCCTCTGGAATGAGGTACATATGAAAACCTGGTCCAGTCCATGCTCTCCTTCTGAGAGCTGCAGACTCGTGCCTGATGTTTTCTTGTCTCTCAGGAGGCCATCCTGACCACTATGGACCTGATGCATGACGGTTTTGGCTTCATGTTGGCCTTTGGTGATCTGGTGTGGGTTCCTTTTACTTATACGCTGCAGGCTTATTACCTGGTCAGCCATCCCAACCCTCTGAGCTATATGGCCCTTGCACTCATTGTCACACTCAAACGTCAGTCTGCTTATTTTTTCATGTTTTTTTTTTTCTATATTTTCTCCTGTCTCAATGCTACATAAAATCAGCTGATGACACATTTTGATCTATTTCAGTGGTTGGTTTCTGCATCTTCAGGAAATCCAACTCTGAGAAGAACACCTTTCGGAGAAACCCATCAGACCCCAGACTGTCCTGTAAGTTCTTCTGATGTTTCTGAAGAGAGTCTCTTGTTCAACTTCAGTGCAAATGATGAAGTCATTTGTAGATCTCAGTCTCTGTGAGCATAAACGTTCCAGTTCATGCTCACAGAGTAATGGTAGAAGCGTACAGTGTACCTGCGGCACTTGGGGGTAGCAATACCCTATGCGCTTAATATGGCAGTGCCATATCATATTGCTCACAATAAGATATCTGGGGATAAAATATATGCCATATCACAATATCAGCAGTATAGCGCACCGGTACTGGCAAAAATGAATGAAACTGTCATTAAGGAGAACTGCGCTCTCACGGCATACACCAGTGATCATCAACTGGCGGCCCGGGGCCACATCCGGCCTTACACAGCTTTCCATTTGACCCCCCCACCAGTGCTCAAAACTAATCCCAGAAAAATGACTCCCATTCACTCCTGTGTTGTGATTTCTAGCCGGAATCAGTCTTTTACAGTAAAAGATACAGTACAAATCACAACACATTGCATAAAAAGCCTTCTCCAGAAGCAGACACTAATGCCCAAATTACAGAAGCCTACTTAAATCATTTCTGGTGTATAAAAAAAGTTAGGTTTGTTCCATTTATGCCTTTTATAAGTACAGTTAGGGGACTTCTTGTTTAACCTGCTGTGTATCAGATGTCTGTCTTTTGAGAATTTAGATAAAGTTGTGCAGCTTTAATGCTGTATCGAAGTCAGTAGGAGAAGCAACTTAGCAGCAGAAGCCTACAGAACTGTGTTCTGAGTGAGTGTATGTATTTCTTGTCACTTTGAGCTTAGTGCCGTGTTAATGCTTAGAAACCGTGCAGTGTTTTACTACGACCCTGTCACGTGGTGCACCGGCGTCTATTCTCACCTGCTAGTAGGCCTGCACGATAGTGATGCGCGGGTCGGCTTTTTTTCCAACCCGCGGGTCCCGCTTTTATGAAATTATTGGCCCGCCCCAGCCCGCCCCGCACCACTGTATCTATTTTTATAACCCGCCCGCCCGCACGACCATTAAATAGACATAGCCTATTAGGCATTGTAATGTAAATGAAAACAGCCTTTATTTCAGTCTGAAAGTGTTTGGAAACATCGCTCTGTAAACTGGCTGGAAGTGCCCGTTTTGTGGCTCTCATGTTTGTATATTTTTTCACACGAGTTGCACTTCACGTAGCAGATACTGCGGTTGTCTCCTGCTGCAACTATTTCTGAGAACCAGTCCCAAACATTAGACTTAGCAGCCTGACCTTTTTTTATTATTATGTACATTCCCGACCTAATTTCTCCCGCACCTCGTCTTCCATCTTCTCCGCTTTTTGTTGTGACTGGCAGGCAGCGGCGGCGGGAGCTGCCGCGCCGCTTGTGTCATGTGGCGCCAAATGTTTGGAGACATCACGCAAGCGTCGGGTAACCTTACAAAAACTAATAAAATATGTAAATAGATATTCCCAAATATTTAATATAGGCTGTAAATTGCACGCAACATACATGGATTTTACATTTTGTTTTTAATGACTCGCCCCAACCCGCCCCAACCCGCCCCGCAAATAAAGTGACAATTTCTTCACCGCCCCAACCCGACCAGCGGGTACCGCGGGTCCGAGTTACTGAGACGACCGCATCACTACTGCACGATTCTGGGAAAAATATGAATCACGATTTTTTAGCTTAGAATTGATATCACGATTCTCTACAACGATTTTTTTTCTCATGAAATGTAATGTTTATTGCACACATGAACCATTACAAAACAAAACAAATTGGAAGTACAAAAAATATTTGTTTTGGCACCTATAGAACATTGCACATCACCACAAGCCTGTAAACATAGAGGCTTCAATGAATAAAGAAGAAACACTCTTTAACTGCTTGCCTTTTGTACAATTAACATTCAACTGGCCATTCAAGTAGGTTACCAAAAATAGAAGTTTAACGCACTGCGCTGAATATGGCCTGAATATGGCCTGAACTTCCTGAAGAGCCATGTTCAGGCCCTGAACATGGCTCTAAATAGGCTAATTGAAACGTCATTCAACATTCTGAGGGTTCAGTGTCTAAAGAAAAGGAGCAATTGGCCATTGAAGTGCAGTTGCAGTATCAAAAACTAATAATTTATTTTGTATATATAGCGGCACCTTGCCTTTAATTGCTGGCCTTTTAGTAGTTTAATGTTTCTTGAGCCAACTCCACACACCTGTAAATGAAGGCTTCAATGAAAAAATAAAACAAACATTCAATTGGCCATTCAATTAGGCTCTAAAAATTGTAACATAAATAAGCATAAATAAAACAAATCTGCCAACCTACTAAGGCGTCAATGACAAAAGAAAATTAATATTAATTTGGCCATTACAAAAGAGTAAATTAAATATTATTTTCTTTTGGACATAAGCCTCTCACATAAACCTATATGCAGTGTTGCCACAGTTACTTTGAAAAAGTAACTTAGTTACGTTACAGATTACTTGATTTAAAAAGTAACTTAGTTACTATACAGATTACTTGATTTTAAAAGTAACTAAGTTACTTTACAAGTTACTTTATTAGTTACATTCAGCAGCTGTCGACAACATAAAAATGACAACTGGTTTTGCCAACAATCACTTTATTTATAGTGTTTTTTTACAGTAACATCAACAATCTATCTCCTGACAATTAAAGTTGAATTTAAAAACTATTTCCTGAAAAATACATGTTTTTACAATAAATAAAGGCAGTATCTCTTGACTTAACATAAATACTTGTTTTAATAAAAATAAAGGCAGTCTTCCTTTGTAACTAACTCTAAGGGAAAAGTAAATAAGTAATAATTTATTTTGTACTTTATTGTATTTGTCTCCTCTGTATGTAAATGTAATGAGCCTTTTATTTCCGCCTCTATAGTGGAGCGTTAATTTGAGTCTAGAAAAGGGGACTGGTTAGCGAGACGCACATGCGGAAGTCAGGAGGAAGTAATCTCATCTCGTTTTAAAACGCTCCGAAATCATTAAGTTCTAAAGGAAAGGAGTGGATAATTAAGCACCTAGCTAGAACGGGAACAAGGTATGTCTTTCTTGACAAAAAAATGACAAAAATAGTAACGCACAGTGACTTGGTTAAGTAACTTTAATCTGATTACTGGTTTGGAAATAGTAATGCGTTAGATTACTCGTTACTGAAAAATGTGGTCAGAATAGAGTAACGCGTTACTAAGTAACGCGTTACTGGCATCACTGCCTATATGTGACCAGGAATATTGCACTTAAAGATTCCTGGCCAGAAAAACAAGTCTATCAACATGCTCTGGCTTTAGTGATGCACAGTGGCATGTCCCAATGTTGCCCCCTGTACTGAACAGCCGCTCAGAAGGTGAGCTGGTAGCTGGAATGCATAGGTATTTCTTCACCAACACAGACAACCGTGGATATACATTGCTATTTTGCCGCCACCAGATTAAGGGGTCATCTTCACTGTCGATGTTGCATGTCAGAAGATATGCCTCCAGCTCTGTGGACTGCTTGCTCTAGAGAAGAGGACTTGTCGTCATTGCTTTGTGCTGCTTTGAAGAAACTTCCCATAGTCTTTCGGCCCTTCTTCATGGGGGGTGCTGGGGAGGCCTTTAGCTGGGGATTTAAAATTAATTAATCAATATTAAGTAATATAATATCACAACAGTTCAGGACTAGACAATTGCATTGAAATGTGGAAATGACCTTACCATAGCTAGAGTTATGCCAGTCATCTCGTCTGTCAGTCTTGCTTCTCACTGATGTAGTTCATTTTGAACCTAGGATCAAGGGTTGTGGCCATGTCGAGTAAATCCTGAGTTTGGGGATCACTGTACTTCTCTTGCAGATATTTCAGGATGTTTGACTTGATTGGTTTTGTGAATTCTGCGTCATCCTCTTGCACAGCCAAAACAGAGGTTTTGAAAAGGTGGAGAATCGGCTTCACAGAGGATATGCTGACATATAGTTCCCCAGAGAGTGCATCGGGGAATTCAGCCAGAGGACTTAGGGTGTTGTTCATTGCCTCAAGGACTTCTATGTCCTGCCATGTGGGCACTAGGTGTCTAACCTTTCGATCATTGAGGACCTGTGAAATGGCTGGAAGCTGTTCCAGGATCCTCTGAATCATCTCTTGCCTTGATTCCCATCTTGTTGGGCACTCGGTTTTCAGTTGATGCTCAGGGAGTTTGAGCTCCTTCTGGACCATGGCAATGTTTCTCCTCCGTAGCCAGCTGTGACTGAAAGTGCTCACAATCTTTCTGCAAAGGCCTGTGACGCGGTCAATTTGTGGATCTTTCATGGCATTTTCTAGAAGAAAAATACAACAAATCTGAATGAGTACAACACACAAACTATTAGTCTGTAATATTACAAATAACTATTTATTTATTTGTAGTAGTAGTATGCCCTTGAGCAGTGGTTCCCAAACCTGTCCTGGAGGACCACCAACACTGCATTTTCCACCTGATTCAACTCATCAGCTCATTAATCCATGTGATAATGAGCTGATGAGTTGAATCAGGTGTGTTTGATTAGGGAGACAAAGAAAACGTGCAGTGTTGGTGGTCCTCTAGGACAGGTTTGGGAACCACTGCAAGTACAAGGGCTAACTTGGTCACACACACACACACACAGACACACATAGACACACACAGACAGTGACACACTCACTCTCTCACACACACACACACACACACACACACAGACAGTCACACAGACAGACACACAGTCACAGTTAAACACACACACACAGTCACAGACATAGTTAAACACACACACACAGACAGTCTCACACACACACACACACAGTCACAGTTAAACACACGCACACACACAGTTAAACACCCACACACAGTCAGTCACACACACGTACACACACACACACACACACACACACACAGACAGTCAGTTAACTTACACGCACACACACACCAACTCACCAATTGCCAGATGTAGCCTTTGGCCAAAACATTGAAGCCTGGTCCAGTTGTTGATGGAGATTGCCTTCACTATGTTTGATCCATTGTCTGTTGTTATACATGCCATTTTCTCCTCTTCCAAACTCCAAGATGCTAGGGCATCCTTCAGTCCCTGTGCCAAGATCTCACCTTTGTGGTCGTTGGGGAAAAAAGAAGTCTGTAGGCACTTGCTCTTCATGGTGAAATCAATCGCTATGAAGTGGACAGTTAGGCTCATGTACGGTTCCATTGTTCGGCTGGACCATAAATCCGTCGTTGCTGAAAAATAATCCGCTTGCTGCACTTCTGCCTCGACTACAGTCCGCACTTTCTTGTACATAGCTGGCAGTGCAACGTATGAAAAATTGTTGTGGGATGGTATTGAGTAGCGTTTGTCCAATGTATGGATCATCTTTTGAAATCCGTCACGTTCTACGTTGTATATTGGAACCATATCTTTTGCTAGATGGTAAGCAATGGCTTCTGTTATTTCCCTACTCCTGGCGTCGCATTGTGCAAGGTGTCCGTAATAGAATAGATTTTTGGACGACTTTCGGATCTCTTGCCTTGTACGGCTGCTTCATCATATTGCACTTTGTGGTGACGTTTGAGGTGCTGGTAAAGGTTTGTGGTGTTACCTTGCGGTGCTGCAACAAGGGCAAAGCATACCTTGCAAATCACACCAGATTGACCCTCGTCTTTTTGCTTGAATCCAAAATACTTCCACACCACCGAATGTGAGCCTTTTTTCGGAACAAGTTGAGACTGAGTGGTTGGCTGATTCTCGTCACAAGGACCTGGGTTTTCATCAATATCCATTTTGTTTATTTCCGAACTACCGCGCTCGCTCGACGAGTGAAACATGAGACTAAAAGGCGCTTTGTCGTTGGCTGAGAGTGAAGTCCTGTGAGAGCGGTCCTTTCAAAATAAAGGCAGATTTTTATTTTTTTTATTGTTTTTTTAATCGAAGTAATTTAAAAATTAAATCGTGAACAGGATAAATCGAGATCGCGATTTTATAACGATTTATCGTGCAGGCCTACCTGCTAGCGGGCTGGTTTCGTTTGAGTTGTTTGTGGCCGTCTGAAGGCGGGACCTGCTGAATTCAGTTACTTGAATAGACGGGTATTTAAGTGGGAGTAACCACCGCGGCAGCGGTCGCGGCTGCTGTCATCGCGTGAAGACCGAAGAGAGTAAAGACCTTCCACTCTACCTGCACACGACTCCACCTAACCTCAGAGAACCTGAGTATTGCACTTTTTTTTTTAGTACTAATTGTTTGCACTTATAATTTATTATTTCTACTTTTACTTTCTTCTTGCATATTTCCTCTTCAGCTCTTCAAAGTGTTTTCAAATTACTACTGTCATTTCAACACAGACATTATCATCTTTCACGCAAAAGGCGACGCAACCATAATAATCTGCATGTTGTATCACTGTAAATAACTGCCCCTTCCACTTTCCCAATAGGCTTGTGGAACTGCCAGTCTGCTGTGAACAAAGCTGATTTCATTACAGCTTTTGTTCAACATTCTGGTCTTTCAGTTGTAGACCAAAAACATGGATCAAACCAGAGGACTCTGCCACTCCCGCTGCTCTTTCCCATAATCACACTTTCTCCCACAGTCCTCGCCTCACTGGAAGGGGCGGAGGGACTGGACTACTTATCCCTCCTGACTGGAAGTTTAAACGGCTATCACCCTTGTGACAACAGCTCCTTCGAGTTCCATGCTGTTACTGTTAAAAGTCATTTTGTAGTTATCTATCGGCCCCCAGGTCAGCTTGGGCATTTCTTGGAGGAGTTGGATGCGCTTCTTTCATCCTTCCCTGAGGATGGTACTCCTCTGGTGGTATTAGGAGACTTCAACATCCACCTTGAAAAGCCACAGGCTGCCAACTTCAATAACCTGACTGCATCATTTGACCTCAAGCGGGTTTCCACATCGGCAACCCACAAGTCTGGTAATCACCTAGATCTTATCTACATAAGATACTGCTCCACTCGGCACACTCAGGTCGCGCCACTGCAAACTTCTGATCCTTTTTTTTTTTCATTACTCTCGACCTTGACCTAACTTCTCCAGACACTGCAATTGTTTTACCGCTGGTCACTTTCCCGACGCAACCTGCGTACACTCAGTCCCTCCCGTTTTTCCTCTGCTGTCTCTTCTGCACTCCCCTCTTCTGGGGAGCTCTCTCTTTTAAACACAAACAACGCCACTGACACTTTGTGCTTCACGCCTGCTTGGACAACTTATGCCCTCTTACATCTAGACCAGCCCGTACATCCTCGTCTGCCCCCTGGTTATCCGATGTTCTCTCCGGTCAGCTGAGAGAAAATGGCGTAAGTCAAAAGATCCTACAAACCTCTGTATCTATCAGTCTCTCCTCTCTATTTTCTGCGCTGATGTCACCTCTGCAAAACCTGTCTGCCACCATTCTAGGTTAATCAGCTCACCTGACTCGCGCACTCTCTTTAAAACCTTTTCTGCCCTCCTTTGTCCGCCTGCTCCCCCACCTTCATCGGATTTAACAGCTGATGATTTCCCGTCTTTCTTTGTAAAGAAAACGACCACCATTAGCAGTCAGTTCTCTGCGCCACCACCTGTTAAGCTCATTCAGACCCCTGATATGTGTTTGCTCACTTCTTTCTCTCCTCTAACTGAAGCAGATGTTTCCAAGGTCATTAGTTCTAACCACCCTACTACCTGCCCGCTGGATCCCATCCCCACACATCTCCTTCAGGCCATCTCTCCATCTGTCGTGCCTGCTCTCACCCACATCATCAACTCATCTCTCTCCACTGGGTCATTCCCCACAGCTTTCAAAGAGGCCCGCATCACACCACTATTGAAGAAACCCACTCTTTACCCTACACTGCTGCTTGTGACACTGTTAATCATCACATCCTCCAGTCTTCTCTCAGTAATATGGGTGTCTCTGGAATGGCGTTGCAATGGTTCAAGTCTTACCTCTCGCATAGGTCATTCAGAGTATCCTGGAGAAACGAGGTCTCTGAGTCCCAACATCTCAAAACAGGGGTGCCACAGGGCTCAGTGCTTGGACCGCTACTCTTTTCCATATACATGACATCCCTTGGCTCTGTCATCCAGAAGCATGGCTTTTCCTATCACTGCTGCAGATGACACTCAACTCCACCTGTCATTTCAACCTGACGATCCGACGGTCTCTGCTCGCGTCTCGACATGTCTGAGTGACATCTCACTTTGAATGAAGGACCATCATTTGCAGCTGAACCTTGCAAAAACAGAACTGCTTGTGATTCCGGCCAACCCAGGGACCTGCCATAACCTCTCCATTCAACTAGGCCCATCAACCATTACACCGTCCAGCACTGCCATAAATCTGGGAGTGGTAATTGATGATCAGCTAAACTTCACAAGTTATGTAGCCAGCGCCACCCGGTCCTGTAGATTCATCCTCCACAACATTAGGAAAATTAGACCTTTCCTATCAGAGCACTCTACGCAAATTCTAGTCCAGGCTCTTGTCTTGTCCAAACTGGGTTATTGCAATGCTCTACTGGCCTCTGCAGCAAGAGTGGTCTTTAATGAACCGAAGAGAGCGCACGTAACTCCTCTATTCATTAGGTTACACTGGCTCCCGGTTGACGCCGGCATCAAGTTCAAAGCTATGCTCTTGGCCTACAAGACCACCACTGGTTCTGCACCCTCATATCTTCACTCACTAATACAGACCTACGTTCCTACCAGATCCCTGCGCTCTGCAAATGAACAACGTCTGGTGGTACCATCCCAAAAAGGTAAGAAATCACTCTCGCGTACCTTCTCTGGATCTGGTCCACATTGGTGGAATGATCTACTGGCTGCTACAAGATCAGCAGATTCTGTAGCCATCTTTAAAAAACGCCTGAAAACACATCTCTTCCGTCAACACCTGACTGACAAACACCGAGTTCTACTTCCTTTCTATCGATTCCTTTCTTTAAAAAAAAAAAAACTTATCCTCAGCTTTGTAAACTGTGCTGGGTTTAAACTGACTAGTTTTTTGTGCACTTATGCTTCTTGTACCTTGTGTTGTTAAAATTGCTTTTTTCTCACTTGTAAGTCGCTTTGGATAAAAGCGTCTGCTAAATGTAAATGTAATGTAATGTATCCTTTTTATGCCTCCGCCAAAAAAGAGGTGTCAGCTGCTGTTAAATGTTATAGCTTTTATTTTGACAGGAAGTTACAGAAGTGTAGAATTGCAGCAAACATTAGGAACCCGCGTGGAGAACCTCTGTGTACAGTTTCTCCACGTCGTTACACATAAACGAGATGCTCATTTAAGACAAGACTTAAACGTCCAGATGTGTTTATGTTCCATGACAGAACAGCGCTGGAATAGAGCGCGGGGTTCACAGAGACTGTTAGTCTGGGTCTGAACTCTGGAGAAACCATCATCAGAAACCGTCTGAAGCCTCCTTACTGTCTGCACTGCTCACATTTGATTTTCCTTTTTTGCTTAAAACATTCAGGGCTTTAGCCACAGAAAAAACGACCTGGTGACAAAACTGTGTATAGTATAGTTATAATGATTACCGGTCCAGCCCAATCCCCCCTGCATTTTTCCTACGTAATTAGTAGCGATTTTGTTTCCCATCCCACGGGATTCCCATGACTCGTGGGTTTCCCAAAAAAATGTCAGCCTAAAACTCCAAACCAGACAAAAAGTCACGGAAATGTGACACCGTCAGACCTGTCTTAAACTAAGTGTTTGTTTGAGGCCCTTGTCAGAGAGATGGGGCGGAGTGGCTCATTGGTTGAGTGGTTGTCTTTCAACCGGAAGGTGCCTACATAAGCTCAAATCCCTTGCCTGGTGTAAATATACACAAGTTTAAAGTCAACACCGAGCTGAGCAGCAAAACCATTATTTAGAACTAACACATTGGCTTTTTGAAAATATTCCATGTTACACTCCTCTGTAACAGTAGTTTAGTATTTTATCTCTTTTTAGGGCCATGTGCAGCGCGAGCTTTCAGATAATTTTGTGTTATTATTGATACAGTCTATAACACAGCAGTTTCTTTATTTTGTCTTTATCATGGGTCTTTTATCACAACACTAAAACGCAAATGGTTCAGTGGCGTTTTAGTATTTCAAAATGGCAAAAAAATAAACATGAACATGTTTCTTCTATTTCTCCGTACACCAACATGCATATTTTTGATTTCATTATGTGCCTCTAATAAAAAATATCAATAAAAGGCATCTTAATGCATTTAGGTTTTAGCGTGTCTTGAAAATGTCATTTGGTAAAACTCTAGAACAACTCTAGAAAAACAGCCACATCACCTGAATGGAGCAGTGTCAATAACGATTCTCACATCAGGAGTCACACTTCTCTTTCAGAGCAACCCATGAGACCAGAACGACCTGATCAGGTTTGGTTTCAAGGGAAACCCCTCCCTCTAGAGATATAAGCTCAGCTCTCTTACCAGTTGATCTCAGAATTGATAAAGTCTCTTGGAATTAAAGATGAAATGTCTTCCCCTTGAAAACTGGGTTCAGATGTTACCTTAAACACACGTTATAAAACGATTTGGAGAAAGATACTACTACTCTGAGCCCCTCAAAATAATAAACAAGACAGGTGACAAGGGCAGCCTTGCCAGAGTCCAACATGCACCAGGAAAAAGTCTGACTTACTGCCGGAAATGCGAACCAAGCTCCTGCTCCAGTTGCACAGCCCTTAGCATTTCTCTGACAGGGGATTCAGCCAGATTTTTCCAACAGACCCTCACGGTCAACAACCTCGGGCCTAGAGTGTCCTGGTGCTATGTGATCTAATGGGCACCCTTCTGATTGAACATGGAGTTCATTGTGGACCAGCTGTGACTAGCACAGAAGTGCGAGAGTCCAGCCTCTCTCAAGGAATGTGGTTCAGGAGCCCCAGCTGTGAGTGGTCATTAGGGTCCTCGCCTTCAACCGCTGTCCAATCCAGAGGGTGTCCCCACATTGCTCGCCTGAGGCCCGGCCATCAGGTGCTCACATGCGAGTCCCGGGCCGGGCAATGTCAAGTTCCTTGCCTTTGCCTCTCTTCATAAAGGGTTTCTGAATTTTCAATCAAATCAATTTTCTTGATATATTGTAATATAATTTAAGGCAATATCGCCCAGCCCCAGTGCTCAATAGAACACATAACTGTTTTATTGTATTCTAAATGTTGATATAATGGCAAACACTGACATTCTATTTACTGAGAATAATAAATCAGAAGGCATTTCCCTGTTATTGCAGATTTAAAGACCATTCCCACAGCAACAGGAAAGAGTCTGCTGGTGTCTGGTTGGTGGGGAGTAGTCCGCCATCCCAACTATCTGGGAGACCTCCTAATGGCCCTGGCTTGGTCACTGCCTTGTGGTGAGTAGCTACGATAATGGCATGGTGACAAGTAGGAAAATGTGGTAAATTCAAATAATTTAATTTGTTGTGCATAGGTTTCAGCCACCTGCTCCCATGGTACTACATGATCTACTTCTTTATTCTGCTTGTTCACCGAGACTCTCGGGACATGAGCGACTGCAGGAGGAAGTACGGCTCGGCGTGGGAGGAGTACTGCCGAACTGTTCCCTACCGAATCATTCCCCGTCTTTACTGAGCAAATCAACACTGGACAGTCCCAAGTTGAGGTCTTTTTATTCAAATATTACACCTGTGAATGCTCAACATTAAATGGATTGAGGGACTAATTTTACATTTTTAAACATTAAAAAAACACTGAAGATGCTACTTCAGTTTGTAAATTTATGATGGAAGACATTTATTGGCATTATAGACTTAAATTATAGACGCAAAATAAGGGAAGAAAATTGAAAAAGGGTGTTCTTGGATGGTCTTGCTCAAATGTAGATTTTGTTTATAGACTTGTTTTTATACTCACAAAATCATTGGGTAGGTTTGGCTTTACACCCATTTACCATTGACACAGTATCAGCTTGGCTTTTCTGAACCTATTGTGTGTAAGCCTTCATGTGATCATATTGCTTTGTGTAAATGCTCTTGTTTTGAAAGCCGGCACAGTGAAACCCGGACTCATTCTCAGGACCCAGGCTTTTGTCAAAGATGACATTGAAAAGTGTTTGTCTCAATCATTTAGTTGTGCATAATTTTTAAAGAAACATTAGCTATTAGTTGAGTGTGTAAAATGATTTTTAAGGTGTTAAAAATGCACTAATGCTTTACAGCATTGTTTTCTTATTTGTTGATGTGATTTACATTTGGCTTCACTACCTCAGGTTTACTCATTGTTTCTTCAGCTGTGCCCTCAGATGCCGTCAAATTTGACATTGTCACTGTTGAAGAGATGAGCCCATTTCATTCCTTCAATTTTTTTTTTTTGCTTTGAAATCCCATCTTTGATATTACATTGATATTACTACTAAATACTTTTAACCACTGCAATCTCTAGTTGGCTTTTAAGCTTTAATTTACCAGGTCATGTGACATGACTATTTGACTATTTAATAAAGGTCCTGCACTGTGGTAATAAGCAGAGCTGTCTTAGCATTTTAAATATGTGCATTTGTAAACCCAGAAAAGTATTTTTATGCCTGTGCAGCTGTGAGTACGTAGCGATAATTTAAGGTTTAGGTAGCATTTTTCTTCTGTGCTGACTGAATATGATACCATGTAAATATATATTTTTTATGATGTTATTGGTTGAAAGGAGCAACATTAGCTTGTATTTTTATTTGGTATATTTTGACTATTGTAGACTGCCTTGTGGACTACTGCACATGTTTCTTTACTGATCATCAAGATGTCACTAATTTGGAACAGTCAATTTTGATTCTGTTGTAGTAATTTGGCAATATGTATGTTCATAAAAATAATCATGTATATAAATAATGCCAAACAAACAGGAAATGAAAAGTATAGGACATGTGACTGTGGCTCAAAAAACATCTGTACACCTTTAGCAGCATAAATAAAGCTTTATAGGATTTCCTTTGGCCACATTCTGTTTTTGTTCTCTGCATGGCTCCTTATAAAAAAAAGATCCAAAATAGACAGTAAATACTTAATACTTTAAGTATTTAATATGAACTATCTAATAATTCCTTTTTTTTTTTTATGGATACTATTTTTAGCTTCTGTCCTCACCCTATATAACAAATATTTATTGTGTTTCTAAAATGTAACCCCTTAAATGCCAGTTGCCAAGGAATAATTTTCTGTACAATAAATGTGAATAAGAAAATTGCGGTGGGGGAATTATCAGAGCCTGGGAGTGTCCACAATTGGCATCAAGTTTTATTTTGTTTTATTTTTTATGTAATGTCAAATTATATAACAAATGTCACACCCGTGGCCTCCAACGCACAAAAAAAAGTTATTTAATAATTCATAATTAAATTCACTTGAATTCAAGATGGTTCAGTGATGTCAGCTGCTGTCTTACTTTGTATATATGTATATTCCAATATACATCGAAGGTTTGGGCACCCCAGGTAAAAAAATGTATTAATGTGCATAAAGACGCCAAGAAAAGATGGAAAAATCTCCAAAAGGCATCAAATGACAGATTAGACATCCTTATAATAAGTCAAAAAAAGTTAGATTTTATTTCCATCATTTAAACTTTAAAAATAACGAAAAAGTTTGGGCACCCTGCAGAGTTAATACCTTGTACTGCCCCCTTTGGCAAGTATCACAGCTTGTAAACGGCGGCAGAGTGGTTAGCGCTCCTGCCTCACAGCAAGAAGGTCCTGGGTTCGATTCCCATCCAGGGCAGGGCCTTTCTGTGTGGAGTTTTCATGTTCTCCCTGTGTCTGCGTAGGTTTCCTCCGGGTACTCCGGTTTCCCCTACCACCAAAAAACATATACAACAGTCCCCCCAAACACACATGGGCCCCTGCAAAAGAGATTTGTAATCTCAGTGGGACTATCCTGGTTAAATTAAATAAATAAATAAAAGCTTTTTGTAACTAGCCAAGAGTCTTTCAATTCTTGTTTGAGGTATCTTTGCCCATTCTTCCTTACAAAAGTCTTCCAGTTCTTTGAGATTTCTGGGCTGATGTCTGTCACGCACTGCTCTTTTAAGGTTTTAAGTGTCTATAGATTTTCAATTATGTTGAGGTCAGAAGATTGTGAAGGCCATGGCAAAACCTTTAGTTTATGCCTCTTGATGTAATCCACCGTGGATTTTGAGGTGTGTTTAGGATCATTATCCATTTGTAGAAGCCATCCTCTCTTTAACTTCAGCTTTTTCACAGATGGCATCAAGTTTGCATCCAAAATTTGCTGAAATTTTATTGAATCCATTTTTCCTTCTACTCGTGAAATGTTCCCTGTGCCACTGGCTGCAATACAACCCCAAAACATGATCGATCCACCCCCATACTTAACAGTTGGACAGAGGTTCTTTTCATTAAATTCTGTGCCCTTTCTTCTCCAAACATACTTTTGCTCATTCCGGCCAAAAAGTTCTATTTTAACCTCATCGGTCCACAGAACTTGTTTTCCAAAATGCTTCAGACTATATATGAACATCTACACACGTGGACAAAATGGTTGGTACCCTTCGGTCAATGAAAGAAAAACTCACAATGGTCACAGAAAAAACTTTATTCTGAAGAAAGTAATAATAAATAAAAATTCTATGAATGTTAACCAATGAAAGTCAGACATTGCTTTTCAACCATGCTTCAACGGAATTATTTTAAAAAATAAACTCATGGAACAGGCCTAGACAAAATTGATGGTACCCCTAGAAAAGACTGTAAATAATGTGACCAAATGGACATGTTAATTCAAGGTGTGTGCACTAATTAGCATCACAGGTGTGTAATCAGTCAGTGGGCCTATTTATAGGGCTTCAGGTAGTCACTGTGTTGTCTGGTGACATGGTGTGTACCACACTCAACATGAACCAGTGGAAGCGAAGGAAAGAGTTGTCGCAGGAGAATAGAAAGAAAATTATAGACAAGCATGATAAAGGTAAAGGCTATAAGACCATCTCCAAGCAGCTAGATGTTCCTGTGACTGCAGTTGCACATATTATTCAGAAATGTATGATCCATGGGACTGTAGCCAACCTCCCTGGACGTGGCCGCAGGAGGAAAGTTGATGACAAATCAAAGAGACGGAAAATCCGAATGGTAACAAAAGAGCCCAGAAAGACTTCTAAAGAGATCCAAGGTGAACTCCATGCTCAAGGAACATCAGTGACAGAGCGCACCATCCGTCGTTGTTTGAGCCAAAGTGGACTACATGGAAGACCACCAAGGAGGACACCATTGTTGAAAACAAATCATAAAAAAGCTAGACTGGAATATACCAAACTACATGTTGACAAGCCACAAAGCTTCTGGGAGAATGTCCTATGGACAAATGAGACAAAAATGGAACTTTTTGCCAAGGCACATCAGCTCTATGTTCACAGATGGAAAAATTAAGCATATCATGAAAAGAACACTGTCCCTACTGTCAAACATGGAGGAGGCTCTGTTATGTTCTGGGGCTGTTTTGCTGCATCTGGCACAGGGTGTCTTGAATCTGTGCAGGGTACAATTCAATCTGAAGACTATCAAGGGATTCTAGAGAGAACTGTGCTGGCCAGTGTCAGACAGCTTGGTCTCAGTCGCAGGTCATGGGTCTTGCAACAGGACAATGACCCAAAACACAGCTAAAAACACCCAAGAATGGTTAAGAGGAAAACATTGGACTATTCTAAAGTGGCCTTCTATAAGCCCTGATCTCAATTCTATTGCGCATCTTTGGAAGGAGCTGAAACATGCCGTCTGGAAAAGACACCCTTCAAACCGGAAACAACTGGAGCAGTTTGCTCATGAGGAGTGGGCCAAAATACCTGCTGAGAGGTGCAGAAGTCTCATTGACAGTTACAGGAATCGTCTGATTGCAGTGATCGCCTCAAAAGGTTGTGCAACAAAATATTAAGTTAGGGGTACCAACAATTTTGTCTAAGCCTGTTCCATGAGTTTTTATTTTTTAAAATAATTCCGTTGAAGCAATGTCTGACCTTCATTGGTTAACATTCATAGAATTTTTACTTATTACTTTTCTTTCATTGACCGAACGGTACCAACAATTTTGTCCACGTGTGTATATGTTCATTTGCAAACGCTGATTTTTGTGTTGAGGACGTAGAAGAGGTTTTCTTCTGATGACTCTTCCATGAAGTCCATATTTGTACAAGTATCTCTTTATAGTGGAATATTGTACTACAAATCCAGTGTCTGCCAGATCTTTCTGGAGGGATCGTGCAGTCAAACGTGGGTTGTGACTTATTTTTCTCACAATCCTGCGAGCCTGTTCTGTCTGATATTTTTCTTGGTCTTCCAGATCTTGCTTTAACTTCCACGTTTCCTGATGACTGCCATTTCTTAATTACATTCCGAACAGAGGATATTGGCATCTGAAAACGCTTTGCTATCTTTTTATAGCCTTCTCCTGCTTTGTGAGTGTCAACTATTTTCAGTTTCAGTTTTCTAGACAACTGCTTAGAAGATCCCATGGTGCTGATTGTTGGGGCAAGGTCAGATGAGTCTGGGCATTTAAAACCTTTGAGATTGACATCACCTGGTCTATCCAGACGATGATTGAGAACAATCCATGACACGGTGTGTCATGTCAGGTCCTAGCTTGCCAAAGGGGGCAGTACAAGGTATTAACTCTGCAGGGTGCCCAAACTTTTGCAGACACCATTTTTTGGTTTTCTGTGTAAATTATGGAAATAAAATCTAACTTTTTTTGACTTATTATAAGGATGTCTAATCTGTCATTTGATGCCTTTTGGAGATTTTTCCCATCTTTTCTTAGCGTCTTTATGCACATTAATAAAAATTACCTGAGGTGCCCAAACTTTCGATCCCCACAGTATATTCCAGAGGGCAGGCAAGCTTAATAAGTCAAAAATAAAAGCAAAAAGTACTACAGTCAGGTCCATAAATATTGGGACATTGACACAATTCTAAACTTTTTGGCTCTATACACCTAGCCTGGTAATACCAGACTCTGTTACTTCACTTTGCTTAGACAGTGTAGACAGAGTCTGGAATGGCATAATAGAGAAGTGTTTTCTCTCACGCTAGGGGGCGCTTGTCTGAAGTTTAAAATCATTGGTTACCCGTAAGATACGTTTAGTTATGACGTATGTTATGCGCCTCTATAGCCGCATCGAAGCACAGACATCATGCATCGAACTCAAATATACGATTGAACTTCCACTGTAAACCTGTTGTAAACACATGGTGATGCGAGCGAAATACCGGAGTGAACATGGCTGTAAACGACTTTTGCAGATTATGCGAAGCTAATCTACGCATACACGGTACAATCACGGCCTCTAAACTTATTTTTGATAGAGTGAAACAAGAAAATGTTTGTAGCCAACTCTCAAACTTAGGATTAGATCTTTTAAACACAGCTCTTTGTTCCTCACGAGTTTGTCGGAAATGCTGCAACGTAATTTCAAGATTACATCATTAAATGGAAATATTTAAGGACTGGAAAAGAAAGGAGACACTGGCCTGTCAAAAGGTAACGTTAGCGAGTTCGAGCTCGACCGATAAAAGAGACCGAGATACACCATCTAAAACTCCAAGGACCATAAAAAAGCCGAGAAAGTCCATGGAGTTGCCATCACGGAGCAGTGTCACCGAGGTGGGTTAAACACTACAACTACCTGTTTACAAATCTACTAAATTTAAAATGAGCATTTTTTTTTATGTTACTTTTTTTCATATGAGAATGTTAAAGAGACATGCAGAATAGGTACGTTTAAATCTGCGACGAAAAACATGGCAGGCCTTACTTTTCTTTTTTTTTTTTATCATAAAATGACTTTCTGATACAGAACAGGATGTTTATTTCATACATGTGAATATAGAAATAAGTTATCAATATTCATATGAAATATTACATCTTATTATTATAATGTTTGAAATGATTACTCCAAATATTACACTTGTTTTTTCATTAAAGTTTTCTCCTATCTAATTTGCACATTAGATACAGTGTATAGATACATTGCATTAAATGGGAATATTCATTTATGTCCATTTTACCAACATATTGCATAAATTGCAATGGTGCATCAATTTATTCTGTTAAATCTTTCATAGCTTAGCCTAGTTAAGAATAATTTTCATACTTTATTCTACTTTCTATTTATAGTTTTCATCTATTATCTATGTCATTTTTTTCCCTTTTTTCAATGACATTTTCACCCATGATCTGTGTTTATTGTTTTTTTTTGTTTGGTTGTTTTTAGGTCATAATCAATTACGAAAACAAGGACAAACGCATCATTTGCCAATCTGATGTTTCTGGCATTGTAGAAAACTTGGCCAAACGAAATTTTGTCAGAGCGGGCAACCTTATATCTCGACACAGAGAGTTAATGGAGGACTTAAAATCCAGTGTTTTGGATATTGTGGAGGATGAATGTAAGAAGCTTTGTAACCCCCAACATCACTTCATGTTGTGGAGGGCAAGTGCTAATGACTTACAAACATTTTCATTCACTGAGTTGTTTGAAGATCTGAAGAGACTGTCCCCATTTATATTCAGCATAATTGAAAAAATGGCCAAAGACTCACTTCCCCACATATGCACTGCGGCCTCAGTAGCTCTAAGAGGAAGAGACCCCCGCTTGTCGGCACTGGCCTATTGTGTTGACACTGTCTTGTTGTATGGTGGGGCAAAAAAGGCTGTTTTCCAGCGACTGGCCAAACTGGGCATATCTACAAATCATCAGAGTGCAGTAGGCAAACAGAAAGAGTTGGCACAGATCTCCAAGCATCCTGTGTTCTCTTTAAAAAGACACCTGGAATCTTACCTCAGCTCCCAAGTTACAAACAGAAGTGACCAGGAGAAGACATCAATGTGTAAGTAGTGTCTATGTTATTGGTCTACTAATTTTGATTGGTTCGCTTATTTCCATTAATTATTATAATTTGTAAATATTTTTTTAACCTAACTTCATTTCACTTTTTCTCATAATATCAAACAGTAAGCACTTCCCTAGCAGAGGGTACATCACAGAGCAGCACTGGTGAGCCCACCAAACAGCCTAATGAAGTGGTTGATGCCCTTGATGTGTACACATTCAGCACACTTTCAGAAGAGGACATGGCGGATTTGGGTGTCGTGCCCCTCTCTGTTCCGGCAGTTCCATCAGCATCTGTACCAAGCACATATTCAATTGTATTTGATAACCTTGACTTTTTTATTCGCACACATCATCAATCAACCAACCTGACAAACAAGTCTATACACTGGATCCATCACATGTGTGTTATCGACCGAATACCCTCACTCCATCTTGCAAACACTAAACCAGCCAATAGCTTGTCAGACTATGATCTCGGGAAGTCACTGCCAGGTCCACATACACAAGCCTGCATGCGGCGAGAATTTGTTGTTCTTGGAAGCCGTATCCTGACCAGTTATTTTGAAGTACTGAAGCCTTTCAAAGGTGCTGTTGTCCATCACATCCCCCATCTGTACTCCCAGCCCTCAACCCATGTAAGTACAGGCAGATTTGATCAAAATCAAAAATGTTTTACATGAAAGTAAGTAGTTGAGATGCGTCTTATTCTTTAACACACATTTGTTATATTTTATTTTTCCAATACAGTTCCCACTAGGACTACTCTTTAAAAATGAAAACCAAACAGGTGACTTGGTGGATGTGCTCCAGCACATTCAAAAGGAGTAAGTATTGTGAGAGAGGAGATATTGTTTTCTTATGTATTGTGACTATTTATATAGTTCTTCTTAACTTTTAATCTTGGAATACTGTACCTCACATAAGAGAAACAGGGCCAATATGCTAAAGTTGATCATTTGTAATTTTTTTATTTGTAATAATTTTCAAAAGGTATGTCGCAAGATCTACCGATGGGTTGGAGAAGATGTTGGTCGGAGGTGATAGGCTAACGGAAGGTAACAGCCGAAATGTCCAATGTGCCTTTGCCGATGGAGAGACTGATGAACAGCGCCTGGAAGGCTTAGTTTTTAAGTTTGAAGACTGGCACGCTATAAGGAATCTTTTTGAGGTAATTTTTTTTTTTTTTTTCAAATTAGCTAATGATCTATACTTATTATGTGTGATCTACATTTAGAATTCAATATGATAATGTTATGTCTTTAATGTACTTTGAGTCAATTAACATTTATGTTTGTTATAAAGCTACAACTTAGTAATGTGGTGTCATCTACACAGATATAGCAAATAACTATAAACACTTGCAAAACTGTATTTCACTGGTTGTCCTTCTTGATTAACTTTCAAAAGGGTTTTTTACAATAACAGATTCACCATCAAATCTTCTATAATGATAATTCAGCCAAGGACCAGGGAACACTACTTGCCAATATGAATCTGTTGAAGTAATCCTTAATGTACACAAATTGTCTTGCCATCTGTCAAAAAAAATATCATATGTTCACAAAAAAACGTATATGTAATTGTCATATTTGTAAATTAATTCAATTCTTTTTTCCATACATATTATTCGAGGAGATGACCAACAGAGGATCTTTGGCTACCATGAATTTGCATTGGATCTATGAACTGTTTGCATGTTTTCATGAAATCAGTGGCAACATGAATTGGCTGCTTCACATCCAGAGCGGTAAGGGCAGTGCCAACATGAATTGGCTGCTCTATGACTAGTACTACTAACAACACAACTGCCGCCGCGAAGATATTAAAATATGAATTTAATTTAATAAGAAAAAAAAGTATATGCTAATCTGAACTTTAATTTGCGGATGCAGCAATGCAAAACAAGGTCCACATTCAGCGTACAATGCATATAAACAGTTTGTGGTATTGGAGACGACAGCACTTTTCCTGAAAGCAGCAATGGATCATTTCCACTTGGAGGCACTTACAGGTTTGAATTTAAAAACAAAGCCTGTTAACATTATAAATGGTTACGTTTAAAATGTAAAAAAAATATATTCTTTTTTACTATCATGTCACAGACACTCATGATGGCTTCATACCAGACCACATTCTTCAAGGCTCTGAAGACCTAAGGAGGACTTGGCTGCATGACGCTACGGCCGAGGTCATCGACAAGTTTGTCATGTCTGACGACATTACAGAACTTACAACTAGTATCAGCAATTTAGCAAAGGCCCAACCAGCTGAGAAGGAGAGGTTCCCATGCCGTGAGCCTGGCTGTACAAGAATGTTTATCTACAGAAAAGCCAGAGACAACCATGAAGCCAATGTCCATAGTCTCGATTCGTCTACTTCATCAGTTACTGAGCCTACTTCCCTCACTGTTAGTGTAGACTACAAGAAAGAGCATACTGAAGCACGGCTCAGCTTTGGATTTTTGCTTTTGAACTTCTTGAATGCAGTGAAAGAGGGAGATGGAGAGCGCCTGATGAGATTGTACAAGGTTGCACTCTTAATCTTTAAGACTTATGGCCATAGTCAGTATGCTTACAGTACCTTGCTGTTAACGGTTCAAACCAATGCAACCCTGTCCCCTCGGCTGGCTCATAGTCTGACATGGAACCGTTTCTGGAATGGGAGGGGTGGGAAGGGGAGGAATATCTCATTAGACCTTCACCTTGAACATCTTAACAATTTCCTTAAGACATTTCTGAAGAACAAAGGCACAAACCTGACAGAAGATGCCGCTGACAGGGTAAGCAGATCTGTTGGTGTCTTGAAGACAGTAATGGACACGACTGACAAAGAGCTACAGGTGTATCGCCCTAGTGGCATCCATAATACAGCTGACATGGAAAGGGATATCCTAACCCTGCTTGATGTGTTCAATAGGGCAGAACTGTTCCAGCATCAACCAGGAAGACACTTTTCAGCGTTCCCTGATTTTGAACGTAACATTATATCCAAGCTAAATTTCAAGGACTTGTGGCAGTGGATGCGGTCTAAGCTTGAGGAGTTTAGGGCATTACCATTATAAATGGGTAAGCTATTAAGTGTGTTCGTCAATGTAACCAACACGCAGACACTAGAGTTTTACATTGGCACCTCTTGACTATTTTCAAAAAATTATGTTGTAAATATACTGCGTGTTGGCATTTCACAAATAAAAATAATGTAAAAAAAAGTATGATTCCATACTTCGTTTTATTTGCAGTTTAAAGACCCTCACAAAAACAACAACAAAATTATTTTTTTGCAGAACTTTGTGCACCTTTATTTGTTATCATAATATTTGGAGAAGAGACATTGTCATACATTTCACTATGATCTGTGTATTAGTGACAGACAGTGCAGTCATGTTCATCCATGATAATGTACAAATTTACACGAGTAAAACAGACCTAAAATGAAATATTATTAGCAATTGTACAATTATATTCATCCATTATCATATTATATACAAATTGGCTGGAGTATGGTAAGTCATATTGACCGTGCAATCACTTTACTCCATGATAGTTTTATACACAAATGTGTATGGTTAATAAATATATCAAAATATGTATGCAGTGTTTACATGCATTACTGGTCAGACTCTGAGGTACTGACATGACTTCTTTGTGCATCATCAACAAAGTCATCACAATCAAAATAGTTGCTGAAGTAAAGGTCTGGGTCACTGAAACTCTCATCCAAGTCAGACTGCACATCTACATCAACATCTCCAAAAACATCAGCTATGATGTATAAAATCTCCTTTGCATGTTCCAATTGGAATACAGGTAGATTATCCATGATGTATGAGAGATCAAAAATAAGTTCACAATTGGCCAATACTGAATCAACAAGTTCTGTGCTGAATCCCGTACAAGCTGCATGAGATGTGTAGAGATGTGTGGAAGATTTGATTAAACTGCTTCTGTAATCATTGAGCAAATCTGCAATGAAAGATCGGTTCTTCTCATCCACCTGCCTGGATATCACGCTAACTGGTTTGTCTGTAATTTGTTCGTAATTTGGAGTTGGTTCAGTACATGTGCCTGAGGAACAAGAACAGACAGTGTGACAGAATGTACAACACTGATGGCCTGGCTCAACGTGACTTGGTTCGGTCTCAAAATGGCCATAAAGAAATTTTCTTATACAGGTCTTCTTGAAAACAGAGAGTAGTTCCTTCAAATCTTTGTCCACCTTAAAATAATGTCCAGTATTGTATATGAGGGCATGTGCTTGCTGACCATTCCTTCCGGCCCTGCCCACCTGTTGAACAACAGCTTCAAGGTCGCCAGGAGCCCAAACATTACAATATGGGACACATTGGGAAAATTTAGACCCATTCCCAAGGCTGTAGTAGCCACAACTACGCGACAATTACCTTCTCCTTTCAACGAAGAGAGCACTCGGTCCTTGTTCTGTGGAAGTGTCTTGCTGTGGAAAATTCCAATGAGGAGGTTGTCGATTTTGTGCTCAGGATCTCCATCAACCCAGGCCTGACTTTGCAGTTCAGCCTTTAGGAATCCGAAAACCTTTCCTACTGTCTTCATAGTTGGGCAGTAAATAAGAATTGGTTGCATGGATGTGCCCTTGTCTTTAACTTCCTCAACAATTCAGTCTAGGCAGCTAATGTTTTTCCTGGCAACCTGGCACACTCCAAGACGAATGTTTGTCTTGTTTGGGCTTGCTGTGATGTTGACTGGCTTATCCATATGGAGAATTCTGGTCACCCGGTGTCTGGACCGCAGATCGGCTGAAGCAGTCAGCGCCAAAAATGGGGTCCCTACAAATAATAAACAAAAAAACATGCAACTTAAATGCTTTGTCAAGGACATCGCTCACATACTGTAACAGCACATACTGTTTCACTGTGTCATGGGATTATGACTAGGTTAAATGAATACAAGAGGCTTAAAATGCACATGCTTCATGGAATCACTACTATGTGATGTGGTGTGACAAAGTAATTAAATTAAGTTACGGACCCGCTAGAGGGTATTTTTTGTATTTAAAAAAAATAAAAACTTTGCGAGTTTTTGTTCTAGACAAATAAAAAAAAACACTACTGGAAAACTTGAATCTTCTAGGTTTTTTAATACAAATTGAATAACACGAAAAAAAAATCCTAATAAACATTTATTTTAAATGTGGAGAATACAAGGTTTTCATTTTTTACAAGTACTATTGAAACTACACAACATTTCTGTCTATTGCTTTTCAAGGTTCAAGCTTTAAAATAATTTAACAGATTGAGGCAGCTTAACTGACACCGGACGTCACTGTGTTATACTAAGCAACATCTCATTTGTTTAGAAATTATTTAATTTCAAACATGCTATACCCTATCTGCATATTCATCATATTTACACATCTAGACCTAAATATAATTGATAATAGATCTGACACCATTTGTTTTGTAGTGTGTCTCTCACACACTCACACAAACACTCTCACACTCTCTCTCTCACACACACACACACACACACACACACACACACACACACACACACACACACACACACACACACATAAATTAAACGTACCTTCTTTCACGATCGATCTTAGTTCGCCCAACTTAGAAAAACATTTGTCGCCGCCCCTAGGCTCCTGGTTCTTTTCGATCACCAAAGATGTACCACAAAGAAACACAAGTGGGGCTGAGTTTACAATTAAAAGTCAAATTTATTAAAAACAAACGCAAGGTAAAAAACAGGATTCTATATAAAGAATCTAACAAAAAGGCTCTCAAAGCTAATAGAGCAGTATGTGAGTAGAGTCCGGGGGTTTGTGAGAGGAAACAGTCTTTGAAAGGAATATTGTTAGTTGTGGTCCCCGCCCTCAGTCCGTGCCGCAGGGCCGGCCAGTCCGAGTGTTGCTGCCTTCCCAGCGGTCCCAGTGGACTTCGAGGCCCCAGTACGTCGCCACAGACACTAATTATAAAACACAATAATGTCGGCTCAAGCGACCACACTATAAAACACAATAAAGCCACACAATAATAAAGCAGGTTAATCGGGACACGTCCCTTCAAGATACGGCCGGACGGAAGATACAGCCGGTCGCTCCTCAGTTCCTGGCTCGGTCTCTCCCCTGAAGTGGGAGACGGTGCTGTGAACAGGGGAAAGGCGGTCTCAGTCACACAACTAAACAATTCGGGTAGGTATATCCTCCACACAGTTATGGACGCTTCCCTCTACTTAGCTGGGTTAGAAGCGTTGTATGTGATGGTCTTCGAGGTATCTGTGGCTCCCCTTTGCCGTTCACTTGTCCGTCACTCCGTGCTGTTCAATCCGATTCCTTCCTTTTCCTTTACTTTCTCCGTCTCTTGCTCTCTTCAGACTGTCTTTCTATTGGCCTTTTTAAACTAAACCTGGGCGCGTCCTATTGGTCTCAGTGATTATGCAGGTGTGATGGGCGTTCCCCAACATGAGTCTGTCCGTGTGTCACAAAACTTAAAGGGGCAGCGCACTCACACAGAACACAAGAAAAACAACACAAAGGAGAAACAAGGGACACCGTGACACATTCTCTGAAAGGAGAGTCGCCTTTGGACGCTTCACCCCTGGGCGAAAGATAACAAGAATCAACATTGTGAAACATGTAACAAAAGACAACATATGACAGTGTTCAAATGAGCTGGTAACTAAATAGATTAACTTGAAGTTAATTACCAAACTCACCATTTGTATGCGACGTGTGCCTCGTCGACAACCATGGCGACAAGGTTGTCTTGATAAAGCGTTGATGCTAGCATAGCTCGCCATTTGGGATTCAGAATCCAGGATTCGGGGCTACCAAAAATAAGGCTGTAATACCCCGCCATTATATCTTGATCATTGTGCACGCCAAGCTGTGCAGCACACAGACCAAGTTTTTCTGCCTCCTTGACCTGATCCTCCATGAGTGCAACCAAGGGGGACACAATTACAACTATAGCCTTGCCGGCCTTTGGCCTCCCAGTTTCTTGCTAACTAACGGTAACAATTGATAAATTAAACTTTTCCCAAAACCAGTCGGGAGTAGGGCCACAACATCACCTCCATTTAAAATGTTTATCAAACACTCTTCTTGTTCTGGCTTCAGTTTGAAAAAGAGTTGAATGTTCTCCATAACAGAGCGAATTGCATCCCGTGTCTCGTTTCCCATTTCGCGATCGTTTAGGTTTTCGATTTCTCTAACCTACAATGTAAAACTCGGCGCTAGCATCTCACGGCTCTCAGGCCGCCATCTGTTCGTTGATTGGCCCGGCTGTTTCCAGGCCGGTGGCAAACAGAAAGCTATGACGCTGTATCAGACTGAGTACAGAAGTGAAATGAAATTGAGCGGAAGTAGGAAGTCAGGCTACTATACACCACCACAATGGATTTGAAATGAAACAAACAATGCGTGCTTTAACTGCAGACCTTTAGCTTTAATTTGAAGGTATTTACATCTAAATCAGGTGAACGATGTAGGAATTACAACAGTTTGTACATGTGCCTCCCTCTTTTTAAGGGATAAAAAGTAATGGGACAGATTAACAATCATAAATCAAACTTTCATTTTAATACTTAGTTGGAAAACCTGAAGTCTGTAACACATAGACATCACCAGACGCTGGGTTTCAACTCTGGTGATGCTCTGCCAAGCCTCTACTGCAACTGTCTTCAGTTCCTGCTTGTTCTTGGGGCATTCCCTTCGGTCTTGTCTTCAGCAAGTGAAATGCATGCTTGGTCGGATTCAGGTCAGGTGATTGACTTGGCCATTGCATAACATTCCACTTCTTTCCCTTAAAAAACTCTTTGGTTGCTTTCGTGGTATCCAATGAATTCAGAAGCATTTGGCTGAATATGAGCAGATAATATTGCCCGAAACACTTCAAAATTCATCCTGCTGCTTTTGTCAGCAGTCACATCATCAATAAATACAAGAGAACCAGTTCCATTGGCAGCCATACATGCCCACGCCATGACACTACCACGACATGCTTCACTGATGAGGTGCTATGCTTTGGATCATGAGCAGTTTCTTTCCTTCAGACTCTTCTCTTCCCATCACTCTGGTACAAGTTGATCTTGGTCTCATTGGTCCATAGGATGTTGTTCCAGAACTGTGAAGGCTTTTTTAGATGTTGTTTGTCAAACTCAAACTCTTCCTGTTTTTGAGGCTCACCAATGGTTTACATCTTGTGGTGAACCCTCTGTATTCACTCTGGTGAAGTCTTCTCTTGAGTGTTGACTTTGACACACATACACCTACCTCCTGGAGAGTGTTCTTGATCTGGACAACTGTTGTAAAGGGTGTTTTCTTCACCAGGGAAAGAATTCTTCGGTCATTCACCACAGTTGTTTTCCGTGGTCTTCCGGGTCTTTTGGTGTTGCTGAGCTCACCGGTGTGTTCTTTCTTTTTAAGGATGTTCCAAACAGTTGATTTGGCCACACCTAAAGTTTTTGCTATCTCTGATGGGTTTGTTTTGTTTTTTCAGCCTAATGATGGCTTGCTTCACTGATAGTGACAGCTCTTTGGATCTCATATTGAGAGTTGACAGCAACAGTTTCCAAATGCAAATAGCACACTTAAAATGAACTCTGAACCTTTTATCTGCTCCTTGTAAAGGGGATAATGAGGTAAAAACACACACCTGGCCATGGAACAGCTGAGCAGCCAATTGTCCCATTATTTTTGGTCCCTTAAAAAGTGAGAGGCACATATACATGTCATGTCCCACCCTCGTGTGAGTCTGTCTGTTTATGTATTATGTATAATTTCCTGTGTTTGATTGTGAAATCACTAACCCCTGTCTGTGTTTCACATTGTCTTCCTGCCCTTGTGTCTTTCCCTCCACTGTGATTACCTGCTCCACCCCTAATGTGTTCCACCTGTGCCTCATTGTGTTCCCTTTATAGTCTGTGTGTTTTCCGCTGTCCTGTGCCAGATTGTCTCTACCCCTGTGTGAGCATTCCAGCGTTTACTAGTGTAATTTGTGTATCAGTTTTCTCGTGTTTATGACCTTCGCCTCATTTTTTGACCACGTCTTTTGGATTTCGGACCTTGTACTTTCACCTTGGAAATAAATCATTGTGAATAATCTGTCTTTTCTCGGATCTGCATTGTGAGTCCTTTTGCCTGTTCTTGACAGTACAATCTGGCCAGTAACTCTCTGGACAGATGGGGTTTATTATTGAACAGATGCAGAAGAGGGAGGCCTTGCCAGCGTCACCAGAGAGTGCTACCTCTAGAAGACATTTACATTTACATTTGTTCATTCAGCTGACGCTTTTATCCAAAGCGACTTACATTGTTCTAATGTAATTACCAGTGTTACAGCCACTGGAGGCAAGGGATATTGTTGGACGGTGGAAGGAATACTTTGAGGATCTCCTCAACCCCACCGACACACAGTTCATACTGTCGTTGTGTCCTTGGGCAAGACACTTGCCCAAGGACACAAGTATGAACTAATGAGAGCGGGAATCAAACCACCTACCTTCCGGTTGAAGGACGACCGCTCTACCCACTGAGCTACTGCCGCCCCGTGGGATGTGTCGGTGGGGTTGAGGAGATCCTCAAAGTATTCCTTCCACCGTCCAACAATATCCCCAGTTGAAGTCAGCAGATTCCCACCTCCACTGTAAACAGTGTTGGCTGGGCACTGCTTCCCCCTCCTGGGGTGCTGGACGGTTTGCCAGAATTTCTTCGAGGCCGACCGATAGTCCTTTTCCATGGCCTCACCGAACTCCTCCCAGACCCGAGTTTTAGCCTCCATGACTACCCGGGCTGCAGTCCGCTTGGCCTGGTACAGGCCAAGCGGTATCAGCTGCCTCAGGAGTCCCAAGGGCCAACCAGGCTCGGTAGGTCTCCTTCTTCAGCTTGACGGCATCCCTTACTTCCGGTGTCCACCACCGGGTACGGGGGTTGCCGCCACGACAGGCACCGGAACCTTTACGGCCATAGCTTCAAGTGGCCGCAGCTCTGCCGGAGGTGGGAGTTAAAGGTCTTTCTGACAGGGGGCTCTGCCAAACGTTCCCAACAGACCCTCACAGTACGTTTGGGCCTGCCGAGTCTGTCCAGCTTTCTCCCCCGCCATCGGATCCAACTCACCACCAGGTGGTGATCAGTTGACAGCTCTGCCCCTCTCTTCACCCGAGTGTCCAAGACATACGGCTGGAGGTCAGATGAAACAACTACAAAGTCGATCATCGATATCCGGCCTAGGATGTCCTGGTGCAACGTGCACTGATGGACACCCTTATGCTTGAACATGGTGTTCGTTATGGACAAACTGTTGCTAGCACAGAAGTCCAATAACACCGCTCAGGTTCAGATCCAGATTCCTCCCAATCACGCGAGGGGGACTCGGCTGATCTTAATAACTACAGGCCGATATCAAAGTTATGTATCCTGGCAAAGGTCTTTGAGAAAATTGTTGCTGAACAGCTTAAAACATTTATTGAGGTTCATGAAATTTTATCAAACAATTTATCTGGTTTTCGAAAATTACACAGTACAATAACTGCTGCAGTTAAAGTAGTTAATGATATCATTGAGGCTCTTGATTGTAAAAGGTTTTGTACAGTGTTGTTTATTGACTTATCAAAGGCCTTTGACACTGTTGATCATGTGACCTTGTTAAATTGGCTTTATAAAATTGGTCTGTCTGACACTGCTATTGGCTGGTTTTCTAACTATCTATCAGGTAGAACTCAGTTGGCATGTCTTCCTCCTTTCTTTTAGTAACTAAAGGAGTACCCCAGGGTTCTGTTCTGGGGCCATTGCTGTTTTCTATTTATGTGAATGATCTTTGTAAAAATGTGTCAAATGCTTTTTTTCACTTTTATGCTGATGACACAGTTATCTATTGTTCCTCTCCTTCAATTGAACAAGCCTTTGATTTCTTACAGTCTGCATTTGATGCTGTTCAGTCTCATCTAAATCAGCTGAGGCTAATGTTAAATGCGGACAAATCTAAACTTATGGTTTTCTGAAATAGAAAACGGCTACCCTCTCAGCTCCCTAAAATAAAAACAGCTGATGGAAAAGAAATCCAAATGGTCTCCATTTATAACTATTTAGGCTTTGTTATTGATGAAAATTTGTCCTTTAAACAACATATTGAGCTTCTTGTACTTAAACTGAAGCTAAAGCTCAGTTTTCTTTTCAAAAATAAATCATGTTTCTCTGTATATACAAGGAAACGTTTAATTTCTGCAACTTTTTTACCTTTATTGGATTACGGCGATCTCCTTTTTATGAATGCATCTGACTGTCTTTTAAAAAAGCTGGACACTGTTTATCATTGTGCTTTACGTTTTATGACTGGTTGTGGAAATCGTGTTCACCATTGTACATTGTATGCTGCAGCTGAGTTTCCGTCCCTGTATGTTCGCAGGTGGTCTCATTTGTTGACTTTCATCTATAAATGTATTCTTGGGCTCCTCCCATCTTACCTCTGCACAAACATGCGTAAAAATCAACAACAGTATGCTCTGTGTTCTAGAAGAACATACTGATGGTGGTTCCCAGAGTCAGAACATGCTGTACATGCTGTGGTCTTGGCCAGGTCACTCTTGAAAAAGAGATTTTTTAATCTCAATGAGTCTTTTATCTGGAATAAATAAAAGATTCTGTTCACCACAAAGGTTTTGAAACGAGCAGTTTCACTGTAAATATATTGCTGTCTGTCCAGAAAATAGATTGTTGCAGTGGAACTTGAAGCTCTTGATGTAACATCTTATCTATTTTAACAGCGACAACTGCTGCGGTCAACTCGAGTCTAGGGATGGTGACCAGTTTGAGTGGGGCCACTCTAGACTATCCCATGAGGAGTGCACAACACTTCTCACCTTGGCTATTCTCTAGCACAGGGGTTCTCAACCTTTTGCAAGCTGGGCCCCCCCAAAGCTGGTTCATTGCAGTTGGGGCCCCAGTGCCCGCCCCATCCCATCCCCACCTTGCATAGATAGATAGATAGATAGATAGATAGATAGATAGATAGATAGATAGATAGATAGATAGATAGATAGACAGCCCTAGGCTATTATTTTTAGGCCCACATTATTATTATTATTATCATCAGTAGCGGTAGGTAGGCCTATTATCATTACTAGGCTATTGTTATAATTGGCAGTAGCACCAGACTTCTAATGTGAGCTTGCAGGCATTATTATTATTATTATTATGAGTAGTAGAAGGCCTATCATCATTACTAGGCTATTGCTATATAATTATATGCGCTACATGCTATCATTGTTATTATTATTATTATAATCAGTAGGCCTATTATCATTTTTTTATTAGCTTTATTATTGATATTATTACTAGGCCTAATAGTAGCCATCATCTGCATTTTTACAGAAGCTTGCAGGTCGGTGATGTTAATGTGAGACCTGAGCCTGCTTTGCCTTGCAAAGATCCTCAATTCTTGGCTCAATGTTTGATAAACATAGCCTCAAATCATCCTCTATTTGTGCACGATTGCGGTATTTTGTTTTGAGTGCAGTCATTTTTGAGAATCCTGCCTCACACAAATATGTTGGAAAGGAAGGAGAATCTTCAAGGCGACGTCACAGAGTTCAGGATATTCCTGCATCAATGCTGCCCAGAATGACGAAAGAGGGCAGGAGCTAAAGAGTTCCTTCAGTCTACGGTCACTCTTCAGCTCAATAAGCTGTTCCTGCATATCAATTGATAGCTCGTTTGCTGTGCACACAAACGGATCTCGAACCCACGCAAAAGAGCGATAATCCTCTTTAAAGTACGTCGCAAATTGTTTTCTCATTGCTGACAGGTGCTCAGGCGCTGATTGAAATAGGGAGGAGAAATCATGTGACGTGCCTGCATCAGCGATAAAGTCCGCAAGGCTGGGGAACATGTCACAGTTCCCTCGACTGATGCGGCCATGCCAGAGGTCTAATTTTTGTGTGAAGGCGTGCACTTTGTCTGCAAGGAGCATTGTGGAGATTTGTTAAAAAGTGTTATCATATGAATATGTGTTACTAATAAAGAGAAAATGAAGATGGCACACAGCTAAAATGTATTTATTTAGTTCCGCCTAAAAAAACTGTATTTTATGATGAGTAACTCTTTGGAATGCAGCATTCAAGCCTCCTGTACTTCATAACATGTAAATAAAACATGTTAACATTATCCCTGCAAAGTTTTAAACTGATAATGTGAAGCAGAATAAAACTCAAGGGGTTTTAGTACAGAAAGACTAGGCGAGAGTTCTAAAGACCCAGTTTGGCCCACTTTGGCCCAGTCTGTTCCATTTCATTTTAGTCATTTAAATACTATATTTTTATTGTTTAAATCACTAATGGTGCTCATTAAATACATTTTTGAGAACTTAAACCAGACTTCTAAGTATTTAAATGTGTTTTCAGCCTGTATTCTTCCTCCTGCGTCTCTGTGTATTACGCAGGCTCTTCCTGGAACAAAGACGCACACGTGGTGCTCCGCAGCCGATTGGTCGAATTGAACATGTGATACCTCGTTTGAACCGTGAGAACCAATAGAATCGAGGGAAACTGTTTAAATCCCGGTCATTTGAACCTTGCTCTGATGTCACATGATAGACTGGTGCCTGAGCCAATGACAGTGTCTATCCCATGATGCACTTCACTGTGAAACGTGCTGAGTAAAATCGAACCATGAGTGAAGACAGTATGTCACAGATAGAGCCAAATGGTAGCTGTGACATATCGTTAAGTGGAAAGTAGTGTTTTTCGCTGGCATTCCACTTTGTGAAAGGAAAGGAAAGGAAAGTAAGGTAATGATTCTAATCATTGCTGATCAAAATTAATTATTTCATTGAACTACTTTAGCTGCCATCTTACTTATATTTCTAAGTATGTAGGCTTGCTTGGTGTCAATGTATTTGTCAGCTTCTCTAGTTTCATTAGAGGTCTGGCACGAGTTTGTTGGTTGAAGTAGAGGCCAGCTGTTTGCAGAAATGTAGTGCCTGAGTTGAGTAGGTGTTGCACTTCACACCTTGGCCTCTTGTCTTTTATTGGCTTGCTGTTTGGTCTGTGTTTGAAGTAGCTGTAAAATGCTTACATGTGCGTTTAGCGGAGTTTTTCAGTGCAATTTTTATTTTTTTCGTTTTTTTCCCCTCCCATCTGTTGCCTACTCGCGCCCCCCCGGGAGAGTGTCCGCGCCCCCCCGGGGGGGCGCGCCCCACCGGTTGAGAACCACTGCTCTAGCAGCAGATAAGACACAGTGCCATAAGCAGACTCTGAAGCATCTAAAAAATGATGTAGCTGTGCTGCTGCAGTGCATCCAAAATCTGTAGGCTTCAAACACCTGCTCACATGGAAGGTAGAGAGATGAGAACATCTTTGATCCATCTTTTCCAATCTTCAGCGTGTTTTCCTTTAATGTTCTTGTCCCATCCGTATCGTTCTTTACAAAGATCTTTAAGCAGGAGTTTAGCGGTCAACATTACCGGAGCCAGAAAGCCAAGGTGGTCGTAGATGGAATTCACGACTAATAAAATGCCTCTTCTGGTTATTGGCTTGTCTTGGAGCTTTATACTGTAGGTGAAAGTATCAGTATCTGTGTTCCACTGTACACCAAGTGTCCTCTCGACTGGCAAAGCATCATGTCTTAAATCTAGGTCTATCACTTCGCTAGCTCTATGTACTTCAGGGATTGACATTAACACCTTCCTGCTATTGCTCATCCACTTTGTTAAAGCAAAGCCTCCGCTGGCACACAAGGTACGAAGATCTTTAGCTAAGGTCACCGCATCATCTTCTTTAGCTACACTTTTTAAACAGTCATCTACGTAGAAGTTGCGCAGAACTGTCTGGACAGCTTCTGGAGATACATCAGCCTTGTCTTCAGCAGTTCTTTTCAGTGCATACGAGGCAACACTTGGTGAAGAAGTGGCTCCGAAGAGGTGCACGGTCATTCGGAATTCATCCATAGGTTCATTCAACTTGCCGATGGGCCACCAAAGAAAACGGAGTAGGTCTGTGTCACGCTCCGATACCTTGACCTGATAAAACATCGACTCGATGTCCGCCATTATAGCTACTGGCTCCTCACGAAATCTTAAAAGTACACCAACTAACGTGTTGTTCAAGTCGGGTCCTTGGAGCAGTTCACTATTCAAAGACCTATCCAGAAACAAAGCTGTGCTGTCGAAGACCACCCACAACTTTCTTTTCTCCGGGTGATACACCCCGTGATGTGGTATGTAAAACAGCCTGTTGTCGTCACGGTTCAGCTGTTAAACTGGAACTTTAACAGCGTAGTTAAAGTTACACACGCACTCACTCTTGATCATTCTCACTTTAACTCGGCTGAAAAGACTCTAAAAGGTAGATGCTCTCCCTCAGAATCAGAGTCAGCCATTAGTAATACCAAAGCTTCATCACAGGTGTATTTTTTATTTGTTTTTTTCATGTTTACCAGCTCGCGTGTAGAGAATGAGGCTTCTATTGAGCCGGTTCTGACACTCCCACTGAGCACATGGTATTAGTGGACTAGAAACAAAGTACAGGGTGTCTGACATCTGGTGGAAGGGAGTGGAAGCATAATTTAGCACATAAACCGGAAGTAGCGGCTGTTTTTTCCTGTTAAGTTGCTTGTCGCAATTTTGCGACTTTGGCGCTTAGAGGGTTAAAACTTACAATGAACATCATGTCCAAGCATAAGGGTGTCCATCAGTGCACGTGGCACCAGGACACCCTGGGCCGGAGATCGATGATCGACTTTGTAGTTGTTTCATCTGACCTCCAGCCGTATGTCTTGGACACTCGGGTGAAGAGAGGGGCAGAGCTGTCAACTGATCACCACCTGGTGGTGAGTTGGATCCGATGGCGGGGGAGAAAGCTGGACAGACTCGGCAGGCCCAAACGTACTGTGAGGTCTGCTGGGAACGTTTGGCCGAGCCCCCTGTCAGAAAGATCTTCAACTCCCACCTCCGGCAAGCTTCAACCAGATCCCGAGGGAGACAGGAGAGATTGAGTCCGAGTGGACCATGTTCTCCATCTCCATTGTCAATGGAGCCACTCAAAGCTGTGGCCGTAAGGTCCGCTCATGGCGGTAACCCCCAAACCAAGGCCAAACGTTCCCAACAGGGATGCCGTCAAGCTGAAGAAAGAAACCTAACGAGCCTGGTTGGCTTGTGGCAGCTGATAGGTACCGGCAGGCCAAGCAGACTGCAGCCCGGGTGGTTGTGGAGGCAAAAACTCGGGTCTGGGAGGAGTTCGGTGAGGCCATAGAAAAGGACTCGAAGAAATTCTGGCAAACCGTCCAGCGCCTCAGGAGGGAGAAGCAGTGCCCTGCCAACACTGTTTAAAGTGGAGGTGGGAATCTGCTGACTTCAACTGGGGACATTGTTGGATGGTGGAAGGAATACTTCAAGGATCTCCTCAACCCCACCGACACGTCTTCCACTGAGGAAGCAGTCCGAAGGCCGAAGAGGCCGAAGGCTCAGAGGTGGACTCGTCCATCACCCAAGCCCGAAAATCAATGAGGTAGTTGAGAAGTTCCTCTGTGGCAAGGCACCGGGGGTGGATGAGATACGGGCCAGAGTACCTCAAGTCTCTGGATGTTGTAGGGCTGTCTTGGTTGACACGCCTCTGCAACATCGCATGGCGGTTGGGGACAGTACCTCTGGACTGGCAGACCGGGGTGGTGGTCCCTCTTTTTAAGAAGAAGAGTTCCAAAAGTGCCAAAATTAATGCTGCATACCCCTCTAGCACTGGGTAGTTGCGCCCCTGCTACTGGACAAGGTGCTGCCATTTTGTCTAGTAATATAGACAGGTGCATTCGGTGCATTTGACACAAGGAATCTCAGCAGGTCGAAGGAATTAGAGAACCTGCTAGTCATGATCGTGCGGGTGTGGAACGGAATAATGTAGCAGCTTTTAGTTGTCTGGTTAGGCCGTGTCATCCCGATGTCTACTGCCTAAATCTGTTAGATATTGTGAATTTATTTAGTTCTCAAACACATCTGAAAACTCACAGAGTCAGTGACCCAAAAGCATCATGTCCTCTTGTTATTTTAAACCCTAAAAGAACTGTCAGAGCTTGACAGCTTGTTCCTGTCACTATCGCTCCACTGGACCAGCCTCAAATGCAGGCTCTACGTCAAGACTGAAGATTGGTCTCCTGAATGTGCGGTCTCCTCCAAAGCACTCTTAATTAATCGATTAATTGTTCTTATTACTTCTCATTGCTTGGATTTACTTTGTCTTTGTGAAACTTGGCTTAGGCCCAATGTTTTTCTGGCACTAAATGAAGCCTCTCCCCCTGATTATGCATATGCACAGGTAGGTCGCACGTCGAAACAGGGTGGTGGTGTTGCAGCCATTCATAAAGCTGCATTTTGCTTTACAGGTCCATCATCACAGCCAAAATTTGACTCATTCGAAGTGTTACTCATCAAACATATTCCTTCTCAAATTAACAAAAGGAAGCCATTTTATTTAGCTGTAGTCTATCGCCCTCCGGGTCCCTACTCTTCTTTCTTGGATGATTTTGGAGTTTTCCTCTCGGACTAACCCACGCTGATAACATCCTTCTAGTTGGTGACTTTAATATTCATCTAAATAAGGAGTGTGATCCTCTGGCCAGAGCATTTCAATCACTGCTTACAACCCTGTCTTTCAACCAGTTTGTTCATGAGCCCACACACATTAGTGGAAACTATCTGGATCTTGTTTTGGCTCGGAGAATAGATGTTTCCCATCTCTTCGTCTCCTCTCTTTCATCTGCCGTTTCAGATCACTCACTGGTGGAATTCAAGATAAGTTATACATTTCCCTCAAATTCCGACAATTGCGTAGTGTCTACACGGAATTTTAGCGCAGCTGCAATGGAAATGTTTGCCACACGGCTGACAGATGTTCTTCCTAATTGAACTCCACCTGGAAACTCAATAGAAGCCTACACAAAGGAGGTCCATGCAACCCTCTCGGCCATCACTGACTCAGTGGCACCCCTCAGGACAAAGCCCAGACCAACCAGACGACCTACACCATGGTATAACGAGGAAACCCGGGCTTTAAAACAGGCCTGCAGGAGTTTTGAACGCATATGGCGCAAGTCAAAAAGTAATCTAAATTATCAAAAGTGGTGTTGTGTGTAAACACCTATAAGCACGCCCTCAGCACTGCAAAGACAGCCTATTTCTCATCTCTAATCAGAGAAAACCGGCATAACCCCAAGTTTCTATTTGGGACAGTTGCTAAACTAATCCAACCAAAAACAACTGAAGACTCCTCTCCCTTTAGTGCACAAGACTTTTTAGATTTCTTTAAACATAAAATTGAAGATATCAGGGATAATATTTTGGTTTTGTCTTCCTCAGCTCCGGGTCCCATTCACTTGGATCCACTGACCTCTCGTCTCTCAGTCTTAGATCCTGTATCCCTCGATGAGCTGACAAAGGTGGTTTCTTCATGTAAAGCAACTACGTGCCTTCTGGATATCCTGCCAGCAAAACAGCTTAAAGAACTGTGGCCCTATATGGGGCAAATTATGTTAAACATTATAAACTTGTCCCTGTCTACTGGCACTGTTCCTTCCCTCTTCAAACAGGCTGTGGTCAAACCCCTACTCAAAAAACCTACTCTGGATCCTGGATGCCTAAATAATTACCGTCCTGTCTCCAATTTACCTTTTCTATCAAGTCCTCGAAAAAGTTGTGTTAAAACGACTTACTCTATATCTATCGGAAAATGACCTCCTCGATCCGTTTCAGTCTGCATTTAGGGCCTCTTATTCCACTGAAACAGCTTTAGTTAAAGTGATTAATGATCTCCTCCTTCAGATTGACGAGGATTCATCAGCTCTACTGTTATTGCTAGATCGCAGCGCTGCATTTGATACGATTAATCATGCAGTGCTAATCAACAGACTAAAAGATGTGTTTGGCATCTCTGGCTCTGCTCTTGCTTGGCTAGAATCCTATCTGTGCGATAGGTCTCATTTTGTCTCTTTTAATAAATCCTTCTCCTCCACAGCACCAGTGAAATTCTCTGAAATTCTCATTCATGCATTTGTCACATCCAGGCTGGACTGTTGCAATGCGTTATTCTCTGGACTGCCGAGGAAAAGTACTTGTCACAGGGTGCCGGTTTGCACCTGGTGTGTATTCTCCCTTTCCTACCCTGTGAGTGCGCGGCCCCTTTAAGTTGCAGGCACACGGACGAACTCGTCATGGGGAACGCCTACCACACCTGTGAAATTACCCAGACCAATCGGATGTGGCGCGGGCTAGTTCAAAAGGCCCAATCAAAGGACAGACAAGAGACAACAGAGGGCAGAGGAAAGTGACACAAGAGAAGCAGACGGCACAGGAGGAGGGAGCGGCCCGGCGGACGCCGGGCAAAGGAGGAAGGGACGGAAAAGGAAAAGAGAGACGGAGGAAAGGAAAAGAGAGACGGAGAAAAGGAAAAGAGAGACGGAGAAAGGAAAAGGAGAGAGGAAAAGCGGAAAGGAGAAAACAGAAAGACGGAGAATACACAGAGACAGAGACGGACAGAGACGGAGGAACGGACAGAGAAAAGGAACATTGAGCAGCACGGAGAGCGGGACCGACTGAAGGCAGCGAAGCCACAAGAACCCACCGCATACAACGCCCAGATACAGCTAAGTACAGGGAAGTGCCCATAACTGTGTGGGGGTTACACCTATCTGAGCTGTTGATTACTGTGTGCATAAGACCGCCTCTCCCTGTCCACAGCACCGTCTCCCCCCTTCGGGGAAAGGGACCGGACCAGGATTCGGAGAAGCGACCGGCCGTATCCACGCGGACCAGGAAGGAACCGGGGACCTGTACAACGCCATTTTATACGCTAAGTGAAGGGACGTGTCCCGTATAACTCGCATGCTGTGTGATTTTATTAGAGTGTATTAGTGTGGTCGCTAAGCCGACGTTATTTTGTGTGTGTTATAGTCCTGTGGCGGCGTATTGGGACCTCGGAGTCCACGGAGACCGCTGAGGGAGCGCCAACACTCCTCCAAGCCGGCCCTGCGGCGCGGACGGGAGGCTGAGGCCTACAACCTAATGACTCTTCCCTTTTACCCCGGATTGACTTTAAAGCCTATTAACTGGGCTTCTTAACCATGTTTGGTTTTGTTTTCTTTTATTTTAATACTTTTAATAAATTTCAGACATTTTAAAACTTGGAAAACTCAGTCCCTCGTGTTTCTCTGTGGTACTCTCATTTTTGTGGTGATCAAAACGAACCAGCAGCCGAGGGGCGCTGACATACTCACAGACTACAAATGGTCCAAAATACAGCCACCAGACTTTTAACAAAGACCAGGAAGTTTGATCACATTACTTCGGTCCTGGCTTCATTACATTGGCTTCCTAATTATGTTAAAACTGATTTCAAAGTTCTCCTGTTAACAAATAAAATCCTTTGTGGACGCGCGCCCTCTGACCTATCTGACCTCATCACCTGGTATACTCCAGCTCGTACCCTTCGCTCTCAGGACGCTGGCCTCCTTCAACTTCGAGTAAAGAAGTCTGCTGGCTCCAGAACCTTTTCTTATATTTTACCAAACGTATGGAGACTGATTGATCACAGTTATACGTTTACACAGCTCATCTTTTCGGCTTTTCCCCCTTATTTTAACTATAATTGATTGTTCCAAAAAAATGTGAATTAATGATAAAGTATATAATTAAAATTTAACTAGTGTGTGTATATTGTTTATAGTGTATATATCAAAGAATGTTGAACTATTAAAAATATTTAACCTATAATGCAAGAAACTTATTGCGGGAAACTTTTGTGGGTAGTTCTGTGAAAAAAAGCTAAATTATTCAGAAATGTATCAAGTGGGGGGGCGCAGTGGTAGAGCGGTCGTCCATCAACTGGAAGGTTGGTGGTTCGATTACCGCTCAACCCCCAGTTCCAGCTGTAACACTGGTGAATGGAACCTTTAATGTAAGTCACTTTGGATAAAAGCGTCTGCTAAACGACTAAATGTAAATGTAAGTGGTCATGGCTGTGACAAGCGGAATGCCTTACCTTAAAGCTAAAGAGGAAACGGGGATTAGGAGGTGAATCCGGGGGGTCAGAAGGGGAGCTCATATAGCCTATCTTTCCCGATTGGTAGGTTTCATTCTTTAGAAACATATTTTACAAGATGACAGACTGAACAGTTTTTGTAAATTGTACACACGATATGAGCCATAGTTACTTCAGTGTCAGGTGACCTACCCTAGCACTGTTCTCCTTGAAGTTCTGTGAGTCAAATTATGAGTTTGAGTTTAATACAATTATTTATTTTAAGGGACATATGTAACTTTTTAAGATCAAATAACTTTTTACTTTGCCCAAATATGAGCCAACCATAATTAGATGAGATGACTGAGACCTTTATTGTTAAAAACAATAGGCTCATTTTATTGTGCAGAATTTCAACGGGAAATCAACCTGGATGTGACGTAGTGCGCCCTCCCATGTAGAGCTCTGACTTCCTAGTATAGCCGCTATGACAGCGAGCGTTTGTATCAAGATAAACTCCGCGAGCAACAAAAAAACGACTGCCCTCTAGCACAGCCCAGACAATGACTCGAAAAAATAAACATTTATTAAGCGAGTCCCGCAGAGGTAAACGGGAGTGTGACCGATGTTGGGGGAGGGTGAACATAGGCAGAGTAGAGATTCCAAGATGGCGCCGCTGTGTCCGGCCGCCGTCCAGGTCGCTCCGCTTAGATTGTGTTCTTATTTACTTTTTTACCTACTTTTGCTTTCTCTTTTTACACACATTACCTCTGCACTGATTTCATACGAAAAGGTGATACTTTTGGACATTGGACACCGCTTCACTGACCTGTTTCATGACACTTTATCCTCCAACCCGTCGTGGCCACCTGAGATTCTCCGGAACGCCGAGATAAACAATGGTTACCTGAATAGCCACCCGAGGCGACGGAACAAGAAACACCGCGGGAGACGTGCTGGGATTCGCAACAGACTGAGGAAAAGAGCACACAACCCTCCTCTACCGAGCATTTTGCTTGCCAATGTCCAGTCTCTGGAGAATAAGATGGATGATCTTAGAGCCAGGATAAACTTCCAACGGGACATTAGGGACTGTAACATCCTTTGTTTGTCTGCAACGTGGCTCACGCCGTGGGTCCCGGACGCTGCTGTAACGCCGTCTGAAAACTTCTCTGTTTTACGGATGGACAGGACAACCGAGGCCGGCAAATCCAAGGGTGGGGGAGTTTGTTTCATGATTAACAAGAAATGGAATATCTCCACTCTGTCGCGCTCCTGCTCGCCTCTTCTGAAACACCTATCCATTATTTGCCGCCCATCCTATCTGCCTCGGGAGTTTTCATCGATCATTATAACTGCTGTTTACATCCCTCCACAAGCAGACACTGGCTTGGCTTTGTCTGAGCTTCACGATGCGCTCAGCGGCAACATCAACAAACATCCCGACGCTGCTACTATCATCGCTGGGGACTTTAACAAAGCCAAACTCAGGCAAGTCATGCCTAATTTTCATCAACACGTATCCTGTCCAACCAGAGGACCGAATACACTGGATCATTGCTACACTCAGTTTAAGAATGCCTACAAAGCTCGCTCACTACCGCTTTCGCAAATCGGACCATGCCGCCATTTTCCTCACACCGGAATATAAACAACGGCTCGTTCAAGAACCTCCGGTGCAGAGGGTGGTGACGCGTTGGTCCGCCCAATCAGAAGCAACGTTACAGGCGGCTCTTGATGACGTAGACTGGGTCATGCTTCGTGCAAGCTCATTGGACGTCAGCGAGTTCACGGATGTAGCGCTAAGCTTTGTAAACACGCTAGCCGAACAAGCTACGGACACAATAACTGTAAGGACATTCTCTAATCAGAAACCGTGGGTGGACAGATCAATCCGTGCAGCAATAAACAAATGCACTGCTTGCTTACAACGCCGGCCTTCTGTCGGGAAACATGAGCGAGTACAAAGCATCATGCTATGCTCTCCGACACGCAGTAAGTGCCGCAAAACACAGACACAGGGAACGCATTGAGTCACATTTCCAGCTAAATGACTCCCGACGCATGTGGCAAGGACTAAGGACCATCTGTGACTTTGGAAATAAATCCTCTACAGAGGTGAGAGCAGATCCGTCGCTGGCTGACGAGCTTAACACTTTCTACGGCCGCTTTGAAAGCAATCAAAGCAGTGTGAGTCTGCCGATCAGCGCGTCAGGAAGCAGCAGTCAGAGCAGCGATCATCATGTGATCACCGTTCGGAGGACGAGGTTCGAGGGCACTAAAGTGAGTGAATGTAAGGAAAGCAGCTGGACCTGATGGGATTTCTGGCCGTGTTCTGCGGTCCTGCGCTGATCAGCTCGCTGGTTTGTTTACATCCATTTTTAATGAGTCTCTTGCCACATCGGTGGTTCCCACCTCATTGAAAAAATCGACCATCATCCCTGTACCAAAAAACAATAAACCCTCTTGTCTGAATGACTATCGTCCAGTTGCCCTCACATCAATAGTCATGAAGGTCTTTGAGGGACTGGTTAAAAACGTCATCTGCTCCTCCATCCCGGATACTTTGGACCCTCTTCAGTTTGCTTATCGCTCAAACAGATCCACAGATGATGCCATCTCTCACATCCTGCACTCTTTTCTCACACACATTGACAGCAATAACAGGAACTATGTAAGGCTGCTATTTATAGACTATAGCTCAGCTTTTAATACTATTGTCCCCATAAAGCTAGCCTCCAAACTAACAGATCTTGGACTGAATTCATCACTCTGCGACTGGATCCTTGATTTCCTCACCGGCAGACCTCAAGTGGTGAAACTAGGCCAGTACACCTCCAGCTCCATCACCCTGAATGTAGGAGCCCCACAGGGCTGTGTCCTGAGTCCCCTGCTCTACTCTCTCTACACACACGACGGCGTGTCCTCGCACAGCTCCACATCCATTATCAAATTCGCTGATGATACTGTGGTTCTGGGCCTCATTCACAACAATAATAAGACCGCATACTTGGATGAGGTAGAGAAATTAACATCATGGTGCCAGGACAACTGCCTCTCTCTGAATGTGAGCAAAACTAAAGAACTGATTGTGGACTTCAGGAAGACGCAGCAGCAGCCCTACACTCCTCTTATGATAAGCGGGACCCCTGTGGAGAGGGTGAGTAGCTTAGAGTACCTTGGTGTAAACATCTCTGAGGACCTGACTTGGACTACTCACGCTCCACCCTGTGCTCCAACACGCTGTGCTCCAAAACGCTGTGCCAACACGCTGTGCTCACACACGCTGTGCTCCAACACGCTGTGCTCCAACACGCTGTGCTCCACCCTGTGCTCCAACACACTGTGCTCCAACACACTGTGCTCCACCCTGTGCTCCAACACACTGTGCTCCAACACCCTGTGCTCCAACACACTGTGCTCCAACACGCTGTGCTCCAACACGCTGTGCTCCAACACACTGTGCTCCAACACGCTGTGCTCCAACACGCTGTGCTCCAACACGCTTTGCTCCAACACGCTGTGCTCCAACACGCTGTGCTCCACCCTGTGCTCCAACACACTGTGCTCCAACACACTGTGCTCCACCCTGTGCTCCAACACACTGTGCTCCAACACACTGTGCTCCACCCTGTGCTCCAACACACTGTGCTCCAACACACTGTGCTCCACCCTGTGCTCCAACACACTGTGCTCCAACAAGCTGTGCTCCAACACGCTGTGCTCCAACACACTGTGCTCCAACACGCTGTGCTCCAATACACTGTGCTCCACCCTGTGCTCCGACACACTGTGCTCCAATACACTGTGCTCCACCCTGTGCTCCTCCCTGTGCTCCAACACACTGTGCTCCACCCTGTGCTCCAACACACTGTGCTCCAACACACTGTGCTCCACCCTGTGCTCCAACACACTGTGCTCCAACACACTGTGCTCCACCCTGTGCTCCAACACACTGTGCTCCAACACACTGTGCTCCACCCTGTGCTCCAACACACTGTGCTCCAACAAGCTGTGCTCCAACACGCTGTGCTCCAACACACTGTGCTCCAACACACTGTGCTCCAACACACTGTGCTCCAACACACTGTGCTCCACCCTGTGCTCCAACACACTGTGCTCCAACACGTTGTGCTCCAATACACTGTGCTCCAACACACTGTGCTCCAACACACTGTGCTCCAACACACTGTGCTCCAACACAATGTGCTCCACCCCACTGTGCTCCAACACACTGTGCTCCAACACACTGTGCTCCAACACCCTGTGCTCCAACACACTGTGCTCCAACACATGTGCTCCATCACACTGTGCTCCAACACACTGCTCCAAATACACTGCAG